>JARHVA010005173.1:0-600000 GCA_037957365.1 Torreya grandis | reverse complement strand
AGAATCTTGGGTTTTAGATTATGGTGCCTCTATTCATGCATCCCCAAATAGGGAATTTTTTCATGAGTATGTCCAGGGAGGATTTGGAGAAATTTGTGTAGGGGATGGTAATCCTTGTCAGATGGTTGGCAAAGGCAAAGTGAAGCTGAAATTGCAGATAGGTAACACATGGGTGTTGAAGGAGGTCATGCATGTCCCAGTTCTAGAGAGGAATTTGATTTCTGTAAGAAGTTTGGGTGATGAGCGTTGCACAGTAACTCTCACAGGAGACTCTTGGAAGGTTACCAAGGGTGCGCTTGTTGTAGCAAGAGGTAAGCAAGTAGGTACGCTTTATCTATCTACTTGTAAAATTGATTCTCTTTCTGGGTTATCTACTTCAGCTGTAGATTTGAAGATGTGGCTTAATAGGCTTGGTCACATGAATAAGAAGGAGATGCATGTTCTTGAGTCAAAGGGTATGCTTTCAAATTTGAAGAGCATGAATCAAGATTTCTGTATGCAAAAGAAGAAGGTGATGTTTCTTGAGGAATCCGATGTTAGTGACAAGAACAGGAAAGCCTTGGTTTTCAAGGAGAAGGTGACGGACAGAGTTCAGCACAAGGGGCAAAAGAATTTTGAGCAGAGTAAGGTTGATTTAGACAAGGGTTTGATCCAAAAGGAGCTCGCGGGAAAATGTCAGTTCTCACTAGAAAAACACAGTGACCGACGTCGGCTAGAAAATTGACGTCGGCGTCTAGACAGGGACCGATGTCAGCTATGTGCAGACTGACATCAGTGACTCAGGGACCATAAACACCAACGTCAGTTAGTGGGGAAATGACGTTGGTAATGAGGTAGTCACAGGGAACCGACATCGGTCGGGTGCAGATTGAGATGTGACTGGCATCGGTCACTGAGACAAATTTTGGGTGGACAGCAAGCTGTCAAGGAGCCTCAAGTGCTCATATGGAGGATTTAAAGGGTATGTAAGCCTCAAATTCATCATTTCCCTTCTTTACACTACTTTTTGCTCACTTATGGTAAAGAACAAGGAAGTTGTTAAAGAAGCAGAACAGGTAGATCCAGGAAACAGTGGGAGCTTGGCATGGATGAAGGATGTGATTCCTTGGAGGAAAACCAAACAGGAGTTTTGGGTGGAGTTGCCAGCTGGAAGAAAGCACTGAGAGATGAATGGATGTTCAAGATGAAGAAGAGAAAAAATAGACATGTGAGACGGAAGGCCAAGGTGTATGGTCTTGTGTAAGCTGCAGGACAATGGAGGTTTGATCATTGTGTTTCTCTTTACCAAGTTGGATAATATTAGCTACATTATCCTATTACTATATTGTGTGCTTGTTGCAGATTTGCATATGTAGGAAGTTACTGAACTAAAGGTAAAGCTAATTCAGAGGTATGTCATGAAGAATCTGGGAGCAGCAAGATTCTTTGGCATGAGTGTGTTTTAGGGACATGGAAAGTCACATATTGACTTTATTTCAGGATGATTGTGTGAGACCAGTTAGCACGCCGATGGTTGGATAGTAGTATCTTGATTCACATAATGAGGTTGAGTACATGTGTACTGAACCTAAGTTTTCCCAAGCAGTGGGAGCTGTCAAAAATTTTGGGGTCAATTCGAGAAAGAAATATTGGAGGGTAGTTCAGTGGGACCAGCAGCAGGTGCACATGCTATGCAGGGTCAAGTTCTTTTCTACATGGTTGTAGATGCGGATGTGGTAGGTAATTTGGATGACAGGTGTTGCACCACAAGATTTTTGGTGGTTGGTCTTTAAGAGTAATCTTGAAGAGGGATACAAATCCAAGGAAACAAATTAGATGATGTATAGGTACAGGTACAGTTGCAGCTGTTATCTCCAAGTGGGAGATTGTTAGGTTGTGGAGCTAAAAGCTTCAACTATGCAGACGAAAATAGGAGGTTGTTAAAGTTCCAAAAGTACCGGCATCGGCAGTATGACCGATGTCAGTCATGATGAATGCAGAAGGTAACTGACATCGATAGGGAGTGGGTCGACATCGGTCAGCACTAGTTAGACAGGGACCGATGTCGATCGCCTGTGTGTTGCAAAACTGTTCGTTGCACGAATAGTTAATTATTTGAACCAAGTGTTTGCATGTAAAGGCTATTTCGAGTCTTGATCTACGTGGATAATTATTCTAAATTAAGAGTCTAAGTTATTGTTTAAGTCTAGGATCTATTTATAGACCCATTGGCATGTATTGTAAAGATGAGTTGAAAAGGAAGGCAAGGAAGATCCTTCCATTGTAAGATCATTGAGTTGTAGGTTGTTGCAAGCTCATAGGAGATCTACATGTGTAAGTATGGTCTGTTGAAATGTAGGTTGCAGGTTCATGGGAGATATACTTGAAGTACTTTAGAGTGCTTGATTTACTGGTAGGGTTATTACTGACTGGTTGGAGAGGTGAACACCAATTCTGTGTGTGAGTTGTGTGTTGGGACCATTTTTGGTAGGAGAGTGTTTTTGAAGAAGAATTAATGTATACTTGAGGTGTCGAAAGCCTCTGTAAGGTGGAAGAGTGTGGCGGCTCTTTATTGTATTCTTTTATGTACGAGTATTAATACAAGATAGTGTATTGTCTCTCATATTCTGTGATATGTGTGAATTCTAGTTACTTGTTCATTCTGGTATAATTCCCTGTTTAGTTGCTAATACAAGGTAATCATATTGTGCTCTTATTTGTGGAGAGCAAGATCCTAACAGTTGGGCATCAGTTCATGTTTGTTGTTCTTGGTGCCCACCCTAACAAAAACCTTGGACCCAATTATTGATTCCATGACATTAGGTCACTTTAACTTCAAGGGTGATTGCAATCATATATCTATAAATGAAGTAGTAGCATTATGAATGAATTTTATGAGAATATATATCTTTTTAAATTAAATGTGAAAATTATATGAATATGGTTAATTTTAATGTATCACTACTTGAAGTTTTTATATATTTATAAAAAGTGACAACATATTTTCCAATCCATTTTAAAAATAAATTAATCATTTTTTTCATAAATAATCATAGGTATGTGGAAAACTCAATTATGAATGTTTCCAGAATTTAATAAATAGTTTTATTTTTATTAACTATTTAACTGAGAACTTTAAAAAAATTAAACATCATTCTTTTGTTGAGTAAAATTTGTAAAATATATATATATATATATATATATATAAATTCTTCAATTATTTATTTGAGGTTGTAGCCATTGAAGTGTTACGAAGGCAATCATGTGCAGAGTAAATCTGAGTTAAAGACTGTATAGTTGTGATGGTTCATTTTACTCATCTTTATTATTGAATAAGCAAGTCATCCACTAAAGAATACAAAGATCATTATTATAGTATGATTATTTTGAGGTTAGTGTCTTGGTAATCCCATGAATGCAAAATCTTGTCAACTATAGAACATAGTAGAGATGAGGAAACATGGCTTCATTGTTATAGCATATTTCTCATATTGAGTATTTATAAGGTTTGTATGGTGTATCTCTCCTTCATATTATGTTTTATTTCATTACATTCATGTTTTCAATACCTTTAAAATATTTTTCAGACACATCAAACACTTAAGAGAGCTCAAGAATCATCTATCACATAGGTAGCACTTGTTCTTAAAGTTTAAACAACTTCACTTTCATTTGACATGTAAACACATTAAATTTTAGTCATGTATGGAATACAATGGCATTTTTATAATGTGATCTGTAGTATGAAATTTATGTGACATGTATAAATTTCATGCAAAGGGTTACATAAAAACTTATATGCTTAATATGTCAGTAAAAAGTCTAAAATATGTCTTCTTATAATATTTTGATGGTTATTCTATGGTATATAACCTGGGGAAAACCTTTGTTTAAGTAAGAGATTCATGTTGATGAAGCTTAGTGTGAAATATCCAACTAATTTATGATTCAAGGAAAAATATATGGCACCTAGAATGTTTTGACCTTGTAAAATCTAAAAAGTTATAAATGAGAATGCTTACTTGATTGATATGCTTAAAGATTTAGATATTAGTTTCATTTTTAATGTGGTTAAACTTTATCCACATGAGTAAAAACATTAAATTATAACCTAAAGGCTTTAAGGAGGATGGATCAAAAAAAATCATAAGAAAAAGAGAAAATAAATTCAGAGAGTTATAGGTATCAAAATAGCTACCATTATATCATATACATACAATACGTATTTGGTTAAATGGGTGGGCCTATTAAATTCATGGATTACTAAAGTTAAATTAATGAAATATAAGAAAACATGATTTTATAGTAGCTCTTGACTAAGAGGTTGAGAATTATTTGGTCCCTAACCAACTAACATTAACTAATCAACAATAATTTTATTGTACAGTTTTATCAGGTTTATGTGTTCTTATTCATGAACAGGGGATTTAGATGTCACACTTGTCATCCAATTAACATAGTTAATGCTAAGAATTATAAAATAAATAAAAATTAATTTTTACAATTCATATTATACTTTTGGTAGGAATTCATGGTATTTTAATCTATAGCTTGTGTGAAAATAAGAAAATGAGCTATCGAGAAAGAGTTAAAAAGGGAGAAAAATACAAAACTAAAAGTTTCTCATTTTGGGTGGTGATTTTAATTAAAAGTTGTCTTATTTTATGAAATCTCTAGAAATTTTATAATTTATTATTAGATATAATTTATTATCCATTTTTATCTTTACTCAATTCAATTTAATGAATGTGATCCCCTACCTTGAGTTTTGAAGTTGATTCTTGAATAAGTTACCTTGTATGTTGCATAGAGTAGATTTTATGGATTGTTTTCAAGTTTGTCCTATCATTTAGAAGAAGGTTATCAAACTATATATTCCTAGTAATTTACTCTAATATGGGCATTCATAAAATTGATAAATGATTTTTTCTCATAGTGAGTGCAATTGGTTTTTTTATATTTTGTTGTAGCTAAGTGTAGTTTGGTGGGAAATTATGTAAAGATAAACTTGAAATAATCTCCTAACAATTTTATAGGAGATATTTTGTTGAATACTCATTGTATCAAGTTTTATAAACCTCTCTTTATAGAATGTGTTGAATGATATTATATATAAAGTGGTGGGACCAGACTAATTAACATGTAGGAAGGAATGTGAATGGATATAGATGTTCATACATTGATTATAAGTGTAAACAATCTAATGGATATATAGATGGGTTTTCTCATTAAGAATAATATTTTATTCTGAAATAATAGTGGGCTTGATATGATCTAATTTTGTGTCTCACATAACCAATTTCAACTTATTTATTGTAAAAGACTCTCAATTAGGACATATTAAGTCACATATTACAATAAGTTTTTTACAATTATATTTAGTGGGCTCTAAATGCTCCAATTATTTTAATATTTATTTTCATTTGCATTTATCTTTATTTTAGTAATCACCATAACAATACTATACAAAATCCTTACTCCTTAAATTTTAGTCTTGAATAATTATCATAAACAATTTAGTGTATATATATAAAAGAATTAGGCAATATAAATAATGTTTTAGATGAAGGTTAAGTAATTATAGGTATGAGAATAAAATCCTTTTAAAACCAACCCAAAAAAATAATAAATAAATGAGTTAATTAAATCAAATTGTAAAAGTTTGTTAGTTTCTCTACTGCAAGTGAGATTTTTTAATTTGAAGGAAAAGAGAAATAATGACTAATTTCAAATATGGAAATAATTTATCTTCTAATTTATCCTTTATGACTAAGTCAAATTGAACACTATAGTTATCCTTCTTGGTTTTCAATACTTGATCTCTTCAATCCATAGATGTAAATGTAAAGTTCCATCAATCACTTTGTTTACTAGTAATCACACAGTAGAAGAATTATTCACCCCATACAAAGTCAATTATTTTTTAATCTTCAATCCCTTTGTTTATCGGTTATCACACCATAGAGGAATTCACCACCCCATACAAAGTCAATTATTTTTTAATCTTCAATCATTTTTTTTACCATTATCACATTATAGAAGAATTTGTTACCCTATTCCAATTCAACAATTAACAATTTTTAACCATGTAAATAAGACACTTCAATTTAAAATAAATAAAATTACATCAAAGTTACCTAATTTTAGGTGCATGACATTTCACATTAAATTTTCCTTCTAATATCATGAAATTTAATATTATATTATCCCAATGTTAGGTTCATGACATTAATATTAAGTTCTCATTCTAACATCATGACACATAAAAATTTAATATTAAATTATCCGTCAATAATTTTGATGTTCGGATGGTCATATTTGTAGTGAAAAAAACTATGATAGCTTCACTTAAAATAAAAATAAAAATGACCAATGATCATTGGTTGAAGCTTTCAAACTTTTAGTTTGGAAAGACTATAAAAAACTATGATAACTTCTCTTCAAATAAAAATAAAACTGACCAAAGATCATCGGTAACAGTTCATGTTGAAGCTTCTGAACACTTAGTTTGGAAAGAATAAATATATAAAATGCTTTTTAAATGGCAAGATAAGGCACATAAAGTGAATTTATTAACAAAATAAAAATAAAAATCTTTCCATAATAAATTTATAAAGATTTTATTGGTTGGTTGTTTATTAATCAAAGAGTCTATATTGGGAATAAATATGGATTAAATAAATAAATTATAAAAGTTTAAGGAGTTTTTTTATAAGAATATATATTAGGAATAAATATGGATTTAATAAATAAATAAATTTTAAAATCTTAAAAAATCATTTCAATTTTTTTGAATATTATTTTATACGTCTTCATTTTACTCATTAGCATGGTTGAGTGTAAGTTAGAATTTCAACTTAACTTCTTTGTGACCTAAAAATTTATTGACTGCAACCTTTAAATAAATAAATAGATTCTAAAATTTTAAGGAATCTTTCCAAAATAATGAATATTATTTTATACATTTACATTTTACTCATTATCATGGATGAGTGTAAATCTTGAATTTCAACTTAACCTTGCCTACGAATTTAAAATTTGTTAACTATGACCTCTTTTAAAGAACTATCAATTACAATTTTTTAATAAAAATTTATATGTTATTGATATTTAAATTCTTATTAATATTAAGTTTTTTTATATATTTAAAAATAATAATGATTGAAAAGTATACTAGATATTGACCATCAATTTTCAAATGGGATGATGACATAGTGCTTTGAAATCAGTGAGTTTTTTATAACATTTAGTTTTGGGATTGGGGGACCCACACATGATCTAAAATATAAGTAGGGTTTTAGTTCCTATATCTCTACTTTACCAAGCTTCCAATTCTATGTCCTCTAATGTGGATAGATTGATCACTGGTGGGATTTTAACCTAGTTCTCTAATCTACAAATACATCCACTTTAGTCATTAAACCATAACCAAGGGACAAATCAGTGAAATATGCACACGTATCAAAGATGTTTAGATATAGAATTTACTTATATATTAAGTAATTTAGTTTGTTTGAGTTTTTCAACCTCTCTTGATTATATATATTGTTTTATTATTGATAAATATGAGTTTTACAGAGGGACCCTACCCTTTACAAGAATCAAATAAGCATGGTCAACCAAAATGGATAATGTGATAGTTCCTATAATAGAGATCAAAAAGCTACCAACACTCCAACAATAACAAAAACATGACAACTGTCGTTAAAATAAACTACACCAATAAACAACTAAGCCCCTTAGAAACCATTTTCCTTTCATGATTTGAGGGTCATATTCAGAGGTTCTAAGTCATTCTTACCTTTTCTTTTCCTTTTTTTTCTCACCATCACCCATTCTCCTCCTTCCCTTGAATCAGGTGAAATCAGAATGAAAATTTCAAGAGCATCTTCTAGTTTAGGATTCGACAAAAGAATCCTAGCTAACAAAACTTCACCTTCAACATTAGACTTTATTGGATTCATAGCCTTCAACCCTTTGCTAGATTCACATTTAGATTTATTTTAAAAATCCTTGACCGAAACCTTCCCAGATGGATCTAAAAATTCCACGTGCATTTTTAGGACCATTTTTGGGCCTTCACTTTCATGTTCACTCACAATTTCCTTGTTTGCTTAAACTGATAGAAATTAAGGATTATCATCCTTACACAAAATATTTTCTTAATTTTGTTTATTATATGGAAAAAATTTAATCAAATGACCATTTATGAAACATATATGACATATGAAGGGTAAACCTTCATAGTCAAGATTTTGTAACCATTTTTAGTCCCCAACTTGTAGTTTAACATATGCAGGTAGATATTTAGAGATGTCCAACTCAATAAGAATATTAACATAGGTTTCATGTCTCATTTAATTTTTTTTAGGGTCTACATCAATCAAAACTCACAACAAATTACCAATAACCTAAAGCAAAGAAATATTCCAACACTATAAGGGAAAATGGGGCAATTATATCTACATCACCAATAATACACAATGTATTTGGCAATTCTGCGTGTCAATAATTAGAAATGAAATTCCTAATCACATGTGTAACATCAAGGTCTTAATTTCATACATGTGCTCAAATCATCATCTTTAAAAATTAAAATAATAATGATAACTATGGCCATTAGTTTTTCATTTATATCAAAATGGTTGGGGGTTAGGCTTGTTTTATCATGATCTTGACATGAAGGGCATAATTGAGAACAAGATATAAGTGATACAATCTCTTTTTATTTATAATTTCATCATTCATGTTGACAATGTATTTCTAATTACAAAATACTTATTTCATTTTATATTCTGATGCCACAAGATAAGAGCCACATCATGGCTTGGACTGTCTTACTAAATGTCGATCTCATGGAAACACTCTTTCTTCTCTATACTAATAAATGATTTATAATTACCTTAAATTATTCATTACCTAAAATTAATTTTTAATAAAAGGATAAAATTGATAATTTTATTTGAGTAGATGTCAATTAGATCAAGGTGAATTTTCAAGTTATCAAAACACCTCCAATACACTGTCGACTCATAACCTGTGGTCATTAACCTTGAAAACCATTAGTGGTTAATTACATTGTCAAATTTACAACATAAAAACACATTTGAACTTACTTGTAAATCCTAATTAGGTCAACCAAATAATATTATCTTGAGTCACAATTTTATGCTATTAAATAAGCCCAAGGCTACTTCAAGTTGGATACACATGTGAAGGCTGACAAAGGCAAGGATAATGTTGATATCCTTAGAATTCCAATATTATAGGTGGGGAATTACATCCCCCTTCCCTTATAAAGCACCATCCTCGATGTGAATAACATATACATGAAACTCTTGAAGTCAATAGTACACAACTTATTTCCTACTCCTAAAAGGAAAGTGGTATTTGTCATTCTAGTTGCAGAATGGTGCCAAATTCTCCAAATTGGGTTAAATAAGTTCCTTCAAAAGGAATTTTTTTAGTATTTGATAGATACATTCATATAATTATAATTATAATTATTTTATATTTTATTTCATTTTAATACTCATTTTAAATAAATTATATCTCTTTTAACATGTTCTCATTTTTTTTTTTTACTAATTGCTTTGAGATCAAGTTTTGTTGCAGTAGTATTTTTAGATCAATGATATGAGTTCAATGATTTATATAAAAAAATTGTTTATTAATTATTTAATAACATTAATGATGAGCATACCAATTATCTAGTGATGTTTTTTTTTTGTGAACTAGGAATTTAATTAAGAAGAGGAGATTAGTATTGTGTTAGTGACAAAATGAACAAAACAAATTGACAAACAACACACTAAACTAACACCTTCATGCCTAGTTACTAGGGTGAGATTAATAACAAAAAATAAATGACAAATACAACTAAAAATTAAGTAAAAACAAGAATCCTTCACCTTCCTTGGATGTTCCAAATGCTTTTGTAGTGGCTTGTTCGGCTTGTGCTCATGAAATCTGTTGCAATGGAGATTGACTATCCTCCACCTCCTCTTGGCACATTTAGCTTTGTATTGGCTTGGTTTGGAATAAATTTAGAATGGTAACACTAATTGAAATATCTTTTGGAATAATTTTTGCATTATGAATTTTCATTATCAATAATTAAAATTCATGTGGCAAGGCCTTCTATTTATAGATTTTTGAATATGGGTAGAATCAACTTAAACCATCCATCTCAAGATTGAGATGTGTGGCTAAGGATTAATCCAATTTTGAAATTAAAATTCATAAATAGGTTCATCAATAATTGTGATAAAGGATCAATTAAGAGGCATGGAGGGCATTAATGAGTCATGGAGGGTCTTGATGACGCATGGGAGGCATGAATCCTAATATTTGTGGCATTTATGGCCTAGGGATGTCTTTCCAAGAAATGAGGTCACCTAATGATGTAAATATTAAATATTTATTTTTAAAAACAAGTATTCAAAAATTTTCCATGTAATTCCTAATTAATCTCTAACTTGGTTTAACTAGCTCTTAAGCATGATTAAGCACTTTGTGCATAAATTACTCAAATTGATCATAATGTCTTATTATTGGTCCAAAATTTTGACTAGATTGGAATTGGAAGTAAATTTCAAATGAATTAGATCCATTATCCCATTTAGGATGTTACCAACAGTAAATAACAAAGGCACATGTCTTGTGTAAGATATTTGATAGAAAATAGCAATCCAGAGCTCCCAACTACAAAATTGGCATTTTAACTCGAAATGATTTGATCAAAGCTAACTAACCCATAAATTATATTACCCTATTTAATGATACTCTAGAAAAAATCAGCACTTGAATATGTAGTTTCACATCATTTAGTGTGTTTTAGTGTTTTTAGGCCCAATTGTGCACTTCGGTGGAAATTGGTCAAAAGCCTGGTTGGAGGTCATTGGTGGCTAGATTTAGGTGTCTATAGTTTGCCCCTATTTAGGAAGGCATTTCAAGTTATAAGCACAATAAAATCTTCTAAAAGAATGAAAATATCCTATATGCCTACAACTATGATGATGATAAACTAATTATATGATTCCCCCTCAAGGGAATGGTTGGCACAAGTAGGTTGACAAACGGTCCCTTGATAAGAAGTGAAACAAAGGGACCAAAGAAAGGAAAGATGATGGGGTGAAATAGAATGATTTTGAAAAAGTAGTCAAAATCATTGAGAATGCAAGTGGGATGGTGTATAATGGTTTGCCTAAAGAAGGTTATAAGCATTGTATCCTGATAGTGGTAACATGGTATGATAACACAATGATTTTCTCAAAGGTGGTTATAATCATTGGGAAGATGGAGTTGCCCCAGTTAGGATAGAAAAACAAGATAATAGCATGCCCCTGTATGGGTAGAAAATTAAAGTGGTGAAAACACAATGATTTTCTCAAAGGTGGTTATAATCATTGGGAAATTCAGGTGGGAGGTGTGTAATGATTTACCCATGGTAAATTATAAGCATTCGACCATGATTATGGCAAACATGATTGATTGGTTGATTGATGATGGTAACTTAACACAAAGGGTAATAATGAATTGAAACAACATACTAGTAGGGAGATGCTCATCCAAACTAATAATGGTTGAAATTCTTTCATGGTTAATTACTCTATTTGAGATATGATTGGGATTGAATCAGGATGTCAGTGTCAAAGAGATGTTGATGCTGCCATTGCTAAATAGACTTCTTGAAGCTAAGGTTTGTTATAGCATGTGTCGGTAGGCATCATGATATAACATCATGAGGATTTAGCTGAAATATGCATAAGGATTGACTCTCAAAATCTAATATTCAAATAGAAAACAATGCACCAATGATAGAAACCATGATGACAATGTAAACATATGAATATGGATGGATTCGAGTATAAGTGTGGGAAAATAATCACCCAATGAACACACTTAAACTGAATCAAGGCAACAGTACTGAAAGCAAACAAATAGGTGGACAAAAAAACAAAATAAGTAGAAATAAATAAAAAAATAATTTAATAAAAACCATATGAACATTGCCCCTAAAAACTAGGTGACAACTTAACAAATGAATAAAATAGGGGAATAGAAGAAAAAGGAAGGGGGTGGCTGAGTTGTCTTCATATGCACTAGGCAAGTGGGCATTGCCTACATAGTTTATGGATATAATATCCAATAAAAAACTTCAGGCCAAATGTAGTTCTCTAAGGAAATGGGAAGAAAATGATAACTAATGAAAATGAATAGAATGGATGTGATAGAAGAAAAAGGAATGGTCTTGAAAAATGGCAAGCGCATGAGAGAAAAGGCCAAACAAGATGGGGAAACTAAATGACAAGTGGTTTTCTTGAAACTTAGTAAGGGTTCCAAAAATCCTTAAGTTAAATAAATGGTCAATGTTTTTGGTTTTTTCTAACAATTTTACAAATGTTTTTAGAATTTTTGAAGTATCTCAACTCTATCAAGAATAACAAGATACTAAATGGTTCAAGCTCACAAAATGGTGAGAGTATTTAAACTTAGGTTGCTCACAAAATGGTGAAATCATTCAAACTTAGGTTACTCAAAAAATGGTGAGAGCATTCAAATTTAGGTTACTCACAAAATGATGAGAACATTCAAACTTAGGTTACTCACAAAATGATGAGAGCATTCAAAATTAAGTTACTCACAAAATGGTGAGAGAATTCAAACTTAGATTGCTCACAAAATGGTAAGAGCATTCAAACTTAGGTTGTTCACAAAATGGTAAGAGCATTCAAACTTAGGTTGCTCACAAAATGGTGAGAGCATGGTGGAAATCGTGACTGATCTGAACTCAACAAGTATCGAGCACTACCTAAATAGTCCCAGAGTAGGACTTAAAGTCATTGTAGTTCCACCCTATGGTAGAGGAATTTGACTAGTGTAGAAGTCAATTCAAATAAAATAAGCACAGTTGGTAAAAAGGCATAGTATGGCATAGGAAGTGATAAGTTGGTATGTCAAGCTTTAATGAACAAATGTTGTCCCTAGTTTTCCCATAGGTAGTTATAAATATCAGAGTTGTTGCCAGAATCTAGATAATGCGAGTGCAATGGAGACGTGATCACACGAGTTGAAGCAAGTGCACACCACATAGATGCTAAAGTAATTTGAAAATAACACAAGAAGATAAATTGCACAAGACAAAATGGAGAAAACCAAAATATGATTAACATGAGATGGCCAAAGTGAGGAATACAAATAGGAGAGTATGTAAGTAACTCCTCCACAAAAGGTGGATAAGGCACCCCAAGAATAGACTATAACTCCTCCATGAAAGGTGGTGACAAGGTGCTAAGAATAGAGAAGTAACTCCCATCAAGGGAGTTACTTATGACACTCTTATGACACCTATGACACATCTATGACACACACCTCCACATAAGCTAGCCTATCCCACAAATGTAGAAAAACTCCATGTATGCACAAGAAATACAATTTACCTAATTAATAAATAGGGAAAAATAAAAACCTACACTAATACCCCCAATAAGTGCAGCTTAAGTGGGCAGTGTGGAAATATAAAATGGGTCCCAACAACTAGGCCTGATGAGGTACCCATGTACAAATGCAATCTCCCATAAGATAGAGAAAAGGAGAAAACCTGTAGGAAAAAACTCCCCCCCAAAAGAGAGACATAAAAGAAATGAAGAGGCTAAAAGGCCCCCCTAAAGATGATGCTACTATAGATGTGGACCACACCCCAAGAAGAGAGCATAGATGAATGAACATGCTCTCAGTGAAGGGTTTGGTGGAGATGTCTGTAACCTACTCCAAAGACTGGCAAAATATCAAGTCAATGACCTAACTATGAATAAGCTCCCAAATGAAATTCATGTGAATCTCTATGTGCTTGGTCTGCTGGTGCTAAATTGGATTCTTGCAAATCTGAATGGTACTCTAGTTATTACAATAAATGATGGTGGGCTGCCTGATAGGAATGCCAAACTTAGAAAGAATCCCCTAAAGCCAAATAGCCTCAGTAGCTACATTAACAGCTCCCCTGTACTCTATGTCTATGGATGATATAGCAATAGCATTCTACTTCTTGATAGACCAACTGATAGGACCTGAACCTAGAGAGAAACTATAACTAGAAGTGGACTTGCGACTCTGTGAATCGCCAGCCTAGTCTGAATCTGTATATCCAACCAACTCAACCTCTATGCCAAATCTATAATGAATCTCATATCTATGTGAACCCTGTATGTAATATAAGATCCTCTTAGCTACTTTCTAATGCAGCTCATGAGGTTCCTACATGAATCTGGAGACAAGTCCCACTGTATATGATATGTCATGCCTGATATGAGTCAAGTAGATAAGGCTACCAACAAGTTATCAATATTGAGTGGCATCAACCAATGGTGAAGAACAATCAGCCTCAAGCTTGTCTCCTGATAGAAAGGGAGTTAGAGATGGCTTGCAATTAGCCATGTGAAACTGAGCCAATAAGTCAATAGCATACTTAGGTTGTGCAAGAGAAATCTCTAAATCTGACTATGAGATCTTGATGCCAAGGAAGTAGTGCAATAAACCCAAGTTTGTCATGTCAAATCTATCCTGAAGAGATGCCTTCATCACTGAAATAGCTGATGAAGAACTCTCGATGATCAAAAGGTCATCAACATATAGAACCAAAATCAAGAACGAATCATCCTGCCACAAGAAGTAGACATTAGGATCAGAATGGCACCTAGTGAAACCCGCTATGAGAAGGAAGGAATCCATCTTGGCATACCAAGCCTAAGGGGCCTATTTGAGGCCATAGATAGATTTCCTAAGTCTACATACTAAGGAAGAATCTTGAAAAAATCCTAGCAGCTATTCCATGTAGATCTCCTCCTCTAGGTCTTTGTGAAGAAAGGCACTCTTCACATCCATCTGATGCACATCCCAACTATGTGTTGTGGCAATAGCTAAGGTGATTCAAATAGAAGTCATCTTTGCAATGGGTGCAAAGGTCTCTGAGTAGTCAATGCCTGCCACCTGTGAGAAACCTTTGGTGACCAATCATGCCTTGTACTTATCAACTGACCCATCTGCTGCAAACTTGGTCTGATATATCCACCTACATCAAACCATCTTTCTTCTCTTAGGAAGTGAAGTCAAGTCCCAAGTGTGATTTTTTATTAAAGAAGAATATTCTTCCTCCATAGCACTATCCCACTCAGGTACCCCCGATGCCTCTCAAAAAGTTTGTGGATCCAAAATTGAAGCAAAGAAGGCATGTGGATCTCTCTGAAAATCCCCCCTAGTACATCTATCATCTGTGGGATCTCCTACCCAAGTGTCAGCACTCTCAAGTGTCTATCTGGCCCAAAGTGGCCCGAAAGTGGGTGAGTCAGGTGCTAACTCCTCATCCTCTAACTGACAAGAGGTGGATGACTCTGCATCACTGTCCTCATTGTCTAAACTCAAAAAAGAAGATGTCTTTGGCTCGAGAACCTATTATGGCTGATTTGAATCTGATGAGAAATCATCATGAAGAAGTAGATTCATTGAGGGAGAAGAAGTGTCAAATGTTGAGTCTCTAGGACTCTCCTAAAAATGAACACTTCTCTCGATGAACAACTCATGAGTGACTGGATCTAGAAGGCGATATCCCTTAATACCATCTAGATATCCTATAAAGATGCAAGTCTTAGACTAACATTCCATAGCTTTGCATTTCTTCTTCAGAATGTGAGCCATGGCTGGGGATCCAAAAACTCTAAGGTGCTCAACATTAGGTTTCCTTTTATCCTAAGCTTCAAAGGGTGTTATCCTTTTCAAAGCTTTATGAGGAACCCTATTTTGAATGTAGCAAGCACAATTGATGGCTTTAGCCTAGTACTGTGGTGCTAAGGATTTGGAGTGAATCATACAGCTACCCATCTCTTTCAAGAACCTATTCTTACATTCTGCAACCCCATTCTTTGAAGGACTATAAGTGACTGTGCGCTACAAATCAATCCCCTCTATGGTGCAAAACTGCTTAAACCTGATGCTGACATACTCCCCTCCATTATCAGTTTGAATAACCTTGATGGATTTCTCACTCTGTTTCTCAATAAGAGCCTTGAAGTCTAGAAAATTTTCAAACACTTCAGACTTTTGTACTTGGCCCTTGTGAAAGATGGTTTGGGAAAGGGTCCCGATACATCACTGTGAACTAACTCCAAAGGTTATGAAGCCCTCCAAGCTTTGCCTTTGTCAAATTTTGCTTCGAGATGCTTCCTAAGGGAGCACCCCTCACAAAGTCCTTTTGAGAATTGGACACGAGGCAAGCTAATGACCATGTCATTTTTGCAAAGTTGCTCAAGATAGCAGTAGTTAAGGTGGTCAAACCACTCATGTCATAATTTGATAACTCCATCTAAATGAGTTAGCAATGTTGTTGGAGAAGAATTTGATGAAAAATGTGAGACGGTGTATAACCTTGCTTGGTGATCTACCCTATCCACTGCCATTGTAGTATCACTATGTAACTCCCTGATAGCCACTGAATCTAGTGAAAACTCAACTCTCATGCCCTAACCAATGTGAGTAATTTGGTATACTGATAGAAGATTGGTTGAAGGAGAAGGAACACTTAGAACATTATTGAATGTTCCTCCTTCCATTTTAAATGACCCTCTCCCTGCAACAAAAATTGAAGTGTCATCACCCAAACTAATTGAAGTCATGCTACAAGGCTCTAAAGATGAAAACTCAACTAGTGAAGAGCCCATGTGGTGAAAAGTACCTGAGTCGATGACCCATGAAGATGTAGAAGCTGCTATAGCTATAAGGGCCTTGCCCTTTTCTTTCTCCTTACCCTTGCCTTTTGCCTTGATAGAATCTTGGGTAGATGAATTCTGCTTGATGGACTCAGGAACACCTATGTTGTTCTTCTATAGAAGATGAGTTAGGTGATCTATTTGTTTCTTCATGCATTTGTGTTCATCATGCCCTTTCTTTTTACAATAGGCACACTTAACCTTATCCTTCTTAGGTTTAGCATTGGAGGAGGGAGATTCAGTGTTGTTTTTGGCAAGATTGTTGTTTTCTTTCTTCTTCTCCTGGTCCTTGTTCTTTTTCTTCTTCTCCTTTGTTGAAGTCTTATCCTTACCATTTCTAGCTATCAAAGCTTGGGGTTGAGTAGACTTCATTGTGCCCATTTGAATTATCTTATCTTGCTCTCTAGTCAAGTCGGCAATGAATGAATCCAAAGAAGGCATTTTCCATGTAGTGCCAAGAGCCCTTTTTGTGGCATGGAAAGTGGAGACAAAGACTAAATAACTTGGACCTAACTTTGCGAGAATAGAAAGTATGAGTTGATCATCTTTCTTCTCTATCCCGCATTCTTTCAATTGAAATCTAAGGGCTGTAAACTTAGTGAATAAGTCCTGTAGGGTGTCAAAGTTGCTAGGACTTAGACTTATGAGTTCATTTTCGAGCTCATGACCTCTCATCTCATCAAGCTTTCCAAATAACTTTTCTAAGGTGTCCCATATGTCATTGGGAGTCTGAGAGGATTCTAGATGGAAGAGAAGTTTTGGAGACATAGATAAGCTCAGTAATCTATAGGCTTCATCACTGCAGTTGTACCACTTGACCTTTTTAGCATCAGTGTTGGGTTCTACTTCAGTACCCATGGTGATCCTATACAACCCTTTGCTTCTAAGAATGATTGACATTTTAACCTTTCATTCATGATAGTTGAAGGGTGTTAAGGGTTTAAGTTGAAAAGAATCCATTTTTAGCTGAATTTAGGTGAAGTATTGATTGCAAGTTGTGAAATTATGCAAAAAGGAGAATGAAAGCAAAGATTTGCAGGTTGTAAAAAATAATCACACCCCCTCAAAATATTGAGCCCCCCAAAAATATGCAAGTGCATGCTCAAAAGATGTTGGGCTCAGTCAAGAATGTGTCTTAGAGCAATCAGTGCAAGACTAAAGCAAACAGGACGTCAGACTCAGTAAAAAATGCGTCTCGAAAGACCCAAATTTTTGGCACTTTATAAACTAGTACATTTTTGACAAATAACAAGCCTAAACTGTGGATAATTGAATTACAAACACTTTTGCAAAAATGGCACCCAAATTTGAGCTACAATTTGCAAGATATTAAAGGTTCAATTTTCCCATAAACTAGTGTTTTTGCAAAAAAAAGCATTACAACATTAAAAAATGCCTGTTATGAGAGAGAAAGTGGCCTTCCAACCACTCATTAGATTTGGCACAGAATGAGGAATCCAAAGGAGATTTTTGTGAGGGGGAATTGGCCTCCTACCAACCTGGGCCTCAGCCTTTGTCTTTGATAGGTGAAGATACAAGTTTAAATGAAAACCCCCAAATTACAAAACTGTCTAAAAAATTAAATATTCAGTCAAATTGACTGATTTTTGTTTTTACAAGTCAATTTTTGACTGAAAATAATGAATCAAAGATAGAATTGAACTACTTGCCAAGCATCTAAGGGTCCACATGGGACGCCAAGCATGAAAAAAGTGCCATTTTCCAAACAAGACTGCTAGCAGAAAAGATAAAAAAATGCAGACCTGCTGGAAACACTGTATGACCTGATGCATGGCAGAACTGAAGGCGCCTTATTGCTGCTTGGTGTGCTGGAAGGATAGAGGCTGAAGGCATTGTAGAAGTTGGCACAGAACAGAAGCTAGGTGTATTTGTAGAAAGGATGCACCATCAAAAATTTTGTGCCATATTCAGAAAAAAAAATAGCCCTATTTTGGATGCCATATAGAGGATGGCGTGGCTGTAGAAGCTTGGCATGGCAGATGCTGAGTGTTGCGCCTGAATTGAATGCTGAGTGCTACTCCTCCCTCTACTACTCCACACAACAATGGCACCCAAGCTAACTGCTAAACCAGCCCTGGAAGTGAAGACAGCCAAGACACCCAAAGGCCAAGGATTCCCAAGAAAATGATACCAGAAATGATATATTTTTTTATTTTAGAATAGATCTAGAAATTAAAAAAACAAAGATAACTCCACTCCTCTTGATTTCAAAATGAACTAAAAGCATAACCAGACACATGATTACTGTTCTTTCTCTAATACCATATCGGAGTTGTTCCCAAAATCTGGATAATGCGAATGTAATGGAGATGTGATCACACGAGTTAAAGCAAGTGCACACCACATAGATGCTAAAGTAATTTGAAAATAACACAAGAAGATAAATTGCACAAGACAAAATGGAGAAAACCAAAATCTGATTAACATGAGATGGCCAAAGTGAGGAATACAAATAAGAGAGTACGTAAGTAACTCCTCCACAAAAGGTGGACAAGGCACCCCAATAATAGACTGTAACTCCTCCATAAAAGGTGGTGACAAGGTGCTAAGAATAGAGAAGTAACTCCCATCAAGGGAGTTACCTATGACATTCTTATGACACCTATGACACATCTATGACACACACCTCCACATAAGCTAGCATATCCCACAAATGTAGGAAAACTCCATGTATGCACAAGAAATACAATTTTCCTAATTAATAAATAGGGAAAAATAAAAACCTACACTAATAATAACTAGGACACAATGGCATGGATAAATACTACTAATTTTCCTAAATACAGTTATAATTAGTAGTAATATCGGGAATAAGAAAGGAATAACAAATTAAGGATGTAACTACAAAAACTTCTATCATACTACTCCAAAATATGATCTCTATCAGAAGTATTTGAAACAACTAATGAAACTGATCAGATTCCTTAGTGTTGAAAATGTGCAATGAATGGAAAAAACCAATGTCAAATGGGTTGGGTGGATAGGATTTAAAGCATGTTTGGTTGATATAATGGGATGGTAAATTAGATGGAATGGGCTAAAAGGAATGATAAGAATGATATTTATACAAAGAAGAATAGTGATAAAATGGCACAACATGAAATGGTCCTTATAGAAAATACACCCTATCACTCAAGCATAATAGCACTTAAGGTGAATAATATTCATCGGCTTAGGAAGTTCATCTCTATCTGGTGTGGTGATCATGTATGCTCTTGATCCATAATCTACAGTAATGATGAAAGGCCCTATCTAGTTTGGTTTGAATTTACCTTTATGCTTCTTCTCAAACATGGTATTATTTTGGTTTTCTTTAAGAACAAGATCACCAAGTTCAAATGTTCTATACTTGACACATTGATTGTAGTGGCCTTTGAGTCAGTTCTAATATGCCTGAAGATTATTGAGCATAGCTATGCATTTTTCATCAAGTAGGTCTAGATCTTGTAGGCAGGTTATTCGATAGTCATGATCATTTAGTGCATGCTTGAAAGATATGCATAGTGAAGGTAACTCAGCCTCAATGGGAAAGATGGCTTTAGTACCATAAACAAGTGAATATGGAATGGCTCATTTGAGGGTACAATGATTGGTATGATATGCAAAAAGGGCAAGGAATATCTAAAGGTGTTAATCATGACTGACATCATTGACAATATTTTTGAGAATATTGGAAATAGTTTTATTTGATGCTTCAGCCTAGCCATTACCTTGAGGATAATATGTTGTAAAATAATTTATGTGATGTTATATTCAGTACATAGCTTGTCAACATCTTTATTCTTGAATTATCCTCCATTATCAGATATAATGTCGGAGGGGATACCATAGTGACAAATAAGATGGTTGAAGATAAACTTGGAAATTTGCTTTCTAGTCACGTAAGTGAGGGGTATAGTGATGGGTGTCATCATCCCCTTCATTTAATCAACTTTCTGTTGATGTCATATTTAACCAAGGCTATGTCTAAAGCTATATGGAACAAGAAGAATCGTAATAATTTATTAATTGAATGGAGGTATTTGTATTTTTATTTTTTTGTTTTGGGGGGGTTTTAATGTCTTAAGGATTTCTTGGTTAAAACCTTATTGGAATCAAACTATGCAAATCTGCCAGAAATAAACACATGTTACAGAAATGAAATAGATTGCTGGAAACAAACACACATTATAGAAATGAAATAGATTGTTGGAAACAAACACACATTGCAGAAATGAAATAGATTGTTGGAAACAAATACATGTTGCAAAAATGAAAATTTAATCTAAAACGCCTGCAGAAACAAATTTACAACAAATCTTAACTTTAATAATTTGGAAACATTTATGAATTTAACAGATTTACCTATTTACTTTTGTGAATAGAAATATAAATACCGATAAAAATGAAGATCCTGGTTCTTTAGAGGAGTGGGCCCTTGCTCCGGCTAGAACAAGATTTGAACAATTTAATTTGCTTTCAAAACATAAATGGTTATTTCATTGATAAAATGTTTTGTATTAAAAATGTACTAATCTATCCTTTATATCTCTATTCTTCAATGATTTTCTCTATATTATATATACTATATCTTTTTACTAAATTCCTAGGTTTGTATATATAGATGCTTTGATGGCTATAACTATTTCATAGATACGATGGAAATGAATCGTGCCCAAAATAGATGTTGAATCAAGATGTGGCTGGATGTCCAGCTATGTGATAAATGTCTTGATTTTGCAAGTTTAGAAAATCAAGAATCTATTCCTGATTTAATGGGATCATTGATCTGATAGATCGATTTCCATTTCGAATAGATCATCATCAGTTCCATATCTAGCCGTAAAAGTTTTGGAGCTTATCTGTAGGAGTACCAGAGATAAATATAGAGTTTCAGAGCTAAGTCTGAAAATGTGACAACTTGAAATAGTATGGTGGAGTTTTAGAACTAACTGTGATGGTTTTGGAATAGATTCTGCAGGTTTCAGAATTAATTGTGATGGTTTTAGAATAGATTCTGTAGGTTTCCAAACTAATCTGAATTGAGTCCAATGCTTCCAAAAACATGCAATCCACTTCATATTTGTTATTTATCCTGATGATGACCTATTTTATTGCAAAACTATAATTTTCCAACACACTTGTTAGGAATTACAGGTCTTTTAAAACATTAGAATCACAATCAACAAAAGATGGATAATCACATCCTAACTCATCTCAGAACAAAATAAAAGTTACAAAATGCAATCAAACTTAATAGAAAGAGAGAGTAAGATGAGTTCATTTATTATACATTTATTAGGCATATCCTGGCCTCATCACTTCCCCCATACTTACTTGTTTGTAAGTCCCTTTACAAACTTCACTCTTCAAATTTAGGATTGTATATCCTGCATTCCATTTGATTGCTTAGATCAAATGGCTAGAACTGAATATCCCAATGCTTTGATTTAGAAGTATTATACCCTACTCTTGCTTCTACTTTTCTTTTCCATTCCTCAAATTGAGTGGGATGTTGAGGTTCTCTATTTTTCCAAGGAGATATGGGGGTGAGAAGTAAAGGTGGCCTTGTCTGCATTCCTATTCATATGCTCAGGGGAGTTTCATTGATCCAGGGAATTATTGTACATAAATATTTTGCCCTTTCTAAACTCCAGATCAAATTTGAAGGGGATATTACTTCCCTTATTTTCAATGCCACTAAAATAAATTACCCTCTTTTTAAACATGCATCATAGATATTATCAAAATTTGCCCTTTCATAAGAGGTGAAGACATCCATGCTTTGTTGTAAACTGAAAAGATAAGGTCCCTTGAATTTATCATTAAATGGATGGGATTGGAAATATGTAGCAAAGGTGGGTGGATTACCATAATGGATTCTCATATAGAGACTAGATGAACTAGCCTTTGACCAATGCTCTGACTCCCTTTCTTTCCATATAATCTGATTTTGAAGAACAAAGACAAATGCGTTAAGCAGGCTTACTCCTACATCAAAATTGATCATAAAACCTATATTTATTTCTAGCATAAAATTGCAGAGGTAAAATTCATAAAGAAGGTTTTTTGTTCTATATTAGCTAAAGAGTAGGTGGCCAAGAAATCAGCTTCATCTTTTATTTCATGTGGAAGGCCACATGCTATCCTTGCCAACTGCCAGCGAATGAATTGTTCCTCTAAAAACATGCTATAAAAAGGAGAAGGTCTTCTGCACACAAGCAGCTTCTCACTCATCATACAAACTATTTGTATTTTCATAAGACATTTATACTTATCATTTTCTTCCTTGTAAAATTTGTCTTCCCATTCTTTCCTTGCTTTCTCTTCTTTCGCCAGTTTACCTTTCAAGTCTATATTGGATGTTTTGATTTCATTGAGTTCTCTGCATGTGTCATCCCAGAACTACTTGAGTGGTAGATAATTCAATTCAGTCTATGTAGAGACTATTGACATAGAGGTTTGTATTGTACATTTTTCCTCATTCTCTATTAGTTGCCTTTTAATTTTTGCTAATTCCTCATTCTTGGCTGTGAACTAGTTTTTTAATTCTGCAAGGAGCATTTCCTTCTGTTCTAACTTGAGTTTGAGGAAGTTCAATTCCTTATCCTTTTCCTTGATAATGAGTTCTACTCTAGACAAAAATAGAGCCTATTTAATCTATTGGTTTTTTTCTTTTTCTGAAAGTTCTTAGGGAGTTAAGCATTCCTCTTCCACCATAAGGGATTTCCCTTTCCTTCTCCAAGATGCATGTTCATCTTCTGCATGTGATGGTGATGCAGTCTCACCCATTTCTCGAGAAACTAGCTCCTTAAATCTTTCATCTTGTTTTTTCTTTTCTGCTTGGCTTGGTCCAGGAGGAATCATGGCCATACTGCCCAAAATATCAGCAACTTCAGTTTCTAGCCTTTCTTGTTCTTCTAGCGCCTCTTAACTTTCTTTAGACTTTTTATGACTTTTTCTTTCTTGAGGAGCCTCAAAATATGCAGACATAGGTATCCTCTTAGAACTTCTTCTGATGTTCACCTTTTGCTCAAGCCTAGGTGAACTTTTATTGTTAGAGACAAGTATCAGTTCTTCTATAGCTTCAGTAGAAGAAGAAATGGCTTGAGAAGGTATAATAGGGTCTGCAATTTTAACTTTTCTTTCATATTTTCTTTTTAGTATTTCCTCATCCCATAATCTTTTATTTTCCTTAGAAATGGTAGCAATTTTCAAATGAACTGAAGGAGCAGGAGGAGTTGCTATTTTTCTTCTGGGAATACTAGGGTTTTGTCCAAATTTGCCAAGAAATTTGTCTCACATTTCTTTTCCATTTTTCTTGGAAAGGAAATGGTGTTGGCATACTAAATGCACTAACCCATGATGTCTAATTGTTCCTATACCCTAAGAATACCTCTGGGCCATGGTATGGATTGAGTCAAAAAGAAACCCTGAAAGATTTACTATATATTCTAGTTTTTTGGCTCTATATCTAAGGTAGATTAGGATTTTTAGGACTGCTTTTCCTACTGTCCCAAATTGTCCATCAAAGGTTAAATATTTAACTATCCAGAATGCTACTCTATTAAAGGGTTTGGGCAAGTTGGCCCTCTTAACTCCTTTGATGATTTTCTTTGTATTATAAATATATTGGGGTTCAGCTTCCCCTTCTTTCGACAGGGTTTCAGCCAAGTCTTTTAATGTCCCTTTGACAGGGTTTGGGACATGCATTATTGGTATTCCAGACATCTCACTTATGATATTCACAAAAAAAGGAATGAAAACCTTCCTAACCTTTGTCCTTGTTTACTCTAAATTGATAATAAATTCTCTTACTAGTTCATCATTGTATTTAGGAAATTTCCTCAAAAACTCCAGCCATCCTGCCTATTGAAAGATATTTGCTACTTCTTCATCTACAAGGAGTTGGGTATCATTGTCTAGTTCTGACTTCTTTTTTATTCCCATGATTTGTTCTTCTTTGAATCTTTCATAGGTTAGCTAAAAATTGCACGAATCAATGGAACTGATGATTTTGGTTGTAGAACTAGTAGATTTAGTTGTTGATTTGGTGACTTAGGTTGCAAAATTACTGTACTCAGTTGTGGAACTTATCAATTTTGGCATCAAAACTACTGTACTCAGCTATGGAACTAATAGATTCAGTTGCTTCAATCATAAGAATGATTCTTTATGGTTATCCACCAAATCATTCCATCATCAATATCCTTCTCATGATTTTGCACATTTAACCATGATGTATAATAGATGACTCATCATACTAATCTTTCTAAATCAATTCTAATCACACATGCAAACTTTCCATTTAACCTTTAACAAGTTAGAAACATAATTACCATCCTTGATGATGTAATCCTCTATCATGCTGACACATCATCCCTAAAAAATGGTTAAAAATAGTTAGAATTCAAAAAAAGTTTTATTTGAATTAACCATTTATTTGAGAAGATCAACTGCCATCATTGATTTTCAATTGATCTCTGATTTTTTTATTTTATTTTTTGGGAAGAGAATGCCATTTACTGGTTTTCATTCTCTTCTCTTTTTTCTAGATCTTTTCATCTGATTATTTGATCATTTTGGAAGAACTGGGTTCTTCCATATGATCAAATTCTTTGTTTGCTTCAATCTGCTTCAAAAATTTATCCTTAGTAGGAGGCTTCCTATAAACTTTTAGTCTGTGTCCATTGACCAAGAGTATTCTTCTACTGCCATCAATGGGAAGCAACTAGATAGAACCATTGTCAAATATCTACTTGATTTGATAAGGTCCCAACCATCTGGTTCTTAATTTACCTTTGAATTATTTGTACTTAGAATCAAACAGTAATGCTCAGTCTCCTACTTTGAATTGTCTTTCTTTGATATGTGAATCATGCCATTGCTTCCTTTGACCTTGGATTATCTCTATCTAGTGAAATGCTTCCATTTTGAATGCATCTAATTCATTGAGTTGAAGGATTCGCTCCTTTTGAGCTACATCCAATTCAATTCCCACCTTAGTTATTGCCCTCAATGTCTGTAGTTCAAACTCAATAGGCAACAAGGGTTTTTTCCCATAGATTAACTCATATGGTGAAAACCCTGTTGTGGTTTTCCAAGTTATATTGTAAGCCCAGACAACTTCAAGTAGTCTTTTTACCCAATCTCTTCTTTTAGCTTCAACTATTTTAGTGAGAATGTTTTCTAATTCTCTATTTGTTACTTCAACTTGTCCATTTGCTTATGGATGATAGGGAGATGACTTCTTATGATTGATCTGATAATACATTGTGAAGGCCTAGATCATATTGGACATAAATTGTGGTCCCTGATCTAAAACTAAGCTTCTTGGTAATCTAAACTTTACCATAATTTTGTGCCAAAGGAAATCAGCAACTACTTCTTCAGTGGCATTTGTTAAAGCCTGCACTTCTACCCATTTTGTTACATAATTAGTACACATAAGAATGTGCTCTTTTCCTTGTGAAAGAGGATTAAAAGGTCCAAAAAAATCCAATCTCCATCTCTCAAATGGTTCAATAACTACTTGTGGTTGCAGAGGCATTTCATTGGTAATGATTGGTTGTCCCATCCTTTGACAAGGATCACACCACCTGATATATCTCTTCACATCTTTGTATAGAGATGGCCAATAGTAACCAGTGCCAAGTATCTTGTGAGTTATTATTTTCACTGAATAGTGTCCTCCACTTGGTTCATCATGACATGCCCAAAGGATGTCAAAAATTTCATCTTCTCTTACACACCTACGTAAAACCAAATCAGGACCACATTTAAATTGCATTCCATTTAACCATTTGAATTGTGCACTAGTTTTGATTAATTTTTTTATTTGTTTTTCAGTGAAATAAAGAGGAAACTTCCATGTTGTAAGATAATTTTCCATGTCAACAAACCATGGTGTGTTAGCTGAAATAACAAACAATTATTCATCTGGAAAGTTTTCCTTGACTGGATCCTGCTCCCCTGTATTGGTCAATCTTGACAAGAAATCAGCGACCACATTAGATTTGTCTGGATTGTCCATAATGGTAATATCAAATTCTTATAGAAGTAATGACTATCTAATTATTCTAGCTCCAACCACTGGTTTTTTCATTAAATATTTAATTGCTGAGTGATCTGTATGTACAAATATTTTGTACCCTATAATGTAATGTCTAAATTTATTGATTGCATAGATCACAGCCAGAAATTATTTTTCAGTGGTAGCGTAATTTATTTTAGTAGAAGTAAAATTTTTACTGAGATAGTAGATAGCATACATTCTTCCTTATTCATCTCTCTATCCCAAAACTATACCAATTGAGGTATTTGAGGCATCAGTTTGGATGTGAAAAGGTTTCTCCCAATTAGGTCCTTGCAATATTAGGGTAGTTGCCAATTTCTCTTTAATTTCTTCAAAAGCATGTTGACACTGTTCATCCCAAAGATATTCATAGTCCTTGGTAAGCAATTTAAACATGAGGGCAGCAATTTTACTAAAATCCTTGATAAAATGCCTATAGTATCCAGCATGTCCTAAGAATGATTTGATATCTGTGGGAGTTTGAAGAATAGGCAAGTCTAAAATAATCTTGATTTTGTTTTGGTCAACCTAAATTCCTCTTTTTGAAATATGGTGCCCTAATACAATCCCTTCATTAACCATCATCAAACATTTCTCATGACTAAGAGACAAGTGATGTTGTTCATATCTTGTTAATACTCTATCCAAATTTTTTAAGGCATCATCAAATGTATCTCCATACATAGTAAAGTCATCCATGTATACCTCCACATAGTCATTTATTAGGTCTATAAAAATTGCTAATACATCTCTTTGAAAGGTTGTTGGAGCATTATATAGTCCAAATGGCAATACCCTGTAAGCAAAGGTACCCCATGGACAAGTAAATGTAGTTTTGTCCTGATTCTCAGCAGCAATTTTGATTTGATTGTATCTACTAAATCCATCCAAGAAGGAAAATTACTTTTTACCTAAAAGGTTGTCTAAGACTTGATCTATGAATGGTAAGGGAAAATAATCTCTCAGGGTGGCTTTATTCAGTTCCCTATAGTCAACACAAATTATCCATTTTCTATTCTTTTTAGGGACAATTATAAGAGGAGACACCCACTGGCTATTTGAGATAGGGTAGATAAAACCTACTTGTAGTAGTTTTCAATTTCTTGTTTGATTATATCCCTTAACATTAGATTAATCCTTCTCTGAGGTTGCCTAACTAGTCTAATATTGTTAGTATAAATGTGATGGGTGTAGATACTTGGATGAATTCCCTTCACATCTCTATAGTCCCAAGCAAACGCTTTAGTATGATCCCTCAGAACATCAAACAGTTTGACCTCTTCATCGATCTTTAACCAGCTATTAATATTCAAACAATTTCCTGGTTGAATCTCAACATGTTTGGTTCCAGGATATGATGAATTGATTTGTTGAAAGGGTTTCCATTAAGGTGTTTAGTGGATAGGCATGTGGTAACAATATATGATATGTAGCAACATATCTGAAAGTTCTTAGAGGGAGAATGCTAGAAAAAGGACAACAAGAAGAGTTATGATACTTATCTTATTATAGGTCAAACTCCTCGTTACTACTATTTTCCAAAAATTCTTCACCATCTCTTGATATCTATAAAGCTAATGCTAGAGATCCTTCCTCTCCCCAAGAGAAATCACATTCCTCTAGAGGGAAGTTATCTTCATTTGCAGAGAATTGGTGTGGTTCTGGAACTAACAGTGATGGTTTTGGAACTAATTGTGATGGTTCTGGAACTAACCGTGATGGTTTCATAACTAACTATGATGGTTTCAAAACTAATCCTGACTGCTCCAATGATGATTGATGTTCATTTAATGAAGGATTAACCATATCATCTATTTCCCATACATGATCCTTCAATGTTATCATAGCCAAAGAAGATAGATTTTGCTTATTAATATCAGGATTATCAACCCATAATTTTGCTTGATTATCAATAAAAGGTCGTGCAGATGGATATAATGAAATTTGCTTAGAATTCTTACCATTTAAAATAGTCATATCACCTGACCTGCAATAAATTAAGGAAGCAATTGTAGCTAACCATGGTCTCCCCAAAATAATGGGATAACTAAGTGTTTTACCTTTTGGCTACAATATAAGAAAGTCAACTGGATATTCCCATGATTCCACCATTATTGCCACATCTTCAATAACTCCTTCTGGTTTTGCTATAGACTGATCTGCCATCTGCAATATGGTATTAGTAGGTTGTGTGCCTATTAATGATAATGTTTTCAAAGTATCCACTGTCATTACATTGATAGTTGCACCCAAATCAATCAAAATGTTATTTATATCCTTATTCCCTATAGAAATAGAAATAACAGAGCTTCCAGGATCTCCATATTTAGGTAGTAGGAGTTTTCTTGCTAATAAATTAGCAAGTTTCCCATCTACCTGAATAGTCCTGGGGTACTGCTTCTTTCTTCCAAGTTTTTTAAAACATAACAATTTGATTAACTTGTTCAACTCTGGAATATCCTTAATTGCTTGTAACAATGGTATTTTAATATTCAATTTTCTTAATTCCTACACCAATTCAGATTCCTTAAGTTCTATAGTTTCTTTAAGTCTTTCTGGTTCCTTATCTTTTTATTTGTCATCTTCCTTAGGTATAACTATGCTAGGGGTTTTAGCTTCTTCTATCATCTCAGTGATTATAACAGGTGGATTGCTAACTATTTTTCCATATCTGGTTTGAATGTTTTTACAATCTATTGTATTTAAATCAACTAATTTTTTTGGTTCTATTTCGTATATAGGAGTTGTTGTTTATTTCTTGGGTTTGCTACTAGTTGTGCTGGCATTTGGGTTTGGACTATGTTTTCAATCTATGAATTTTGTGCTGGAGGTCCCATTATGGCTTGTTAGTTCTGATTTGGATATGTTTTTCCTTACACATAATTTTTAGGGCTCCATCTAGGTTGTGGCTAAGCATAAAGATTTCCTTGACCAACCCAAGGTTGCTGATTTCCTTGAGTATACCAAGATTGACTTTCCCAATCCTGAGGATACCATGTGGGTTGAAGGGCCCAAGGTGGCTATCCCCAACTTTGTGGTACTGTTTGAGCTGCCCATGGCATCATCCAGGGATTAGGAGTTGGTCTTGGCATAAATTGTCCTTGGTTAGGTTGTCTCTGAACAAAATTTAATTCTTCTGTGGTGGATGATGTATTGGTTTGTTTGAGCTGATTTTTTATGAGTGGAAGAAGAGAACAAGCATAAATATCATGTTCTTTAGATTCACAGACAAGACATACTTCCATTTTATCCAAAGGACATTCCCTTATTGCATGCTTCTTCCTACATCTAGGACAATACATGGCTAATGGTTCAAGTTGGGCATTTGCTTTAGCTTGCAATCCATCCATGGTGGAGGTTAATTGAACTAATATGTATGTTTTAAAGTTTTCCAATTCATCCATCAATTTGTTCATTTCTAGATTTGCATTTTTAACCGTTTTCCCCTTTCTAGGTCCACCCCTTGTTCTTAAATAGTTTCGACAAATTTCTATGATTTTGTCCATTCTTAATTGAACAATGTTTCCTCTACCAATTAAATCAAGGGTTTCCCTAGATTCATCATCCATACCTTTGAGAAAAATGGTTTTATTTAAATCTTATTGAAGTACAAATCCACATCTTTTACTCACAAAGAGGAATATGTCCAAATAATCTTCCATATTTTCATCTTCTTCTTGTTTGATTTTAAAAAATTCTTCCTTTTGATTTCTTCCTCTACAATAATCTTGATATTTGTCTAGGAAGACAGTTTCCATTTGTTCCCAATTGGTAATAGAATTAGATGTTAATCTCATAAACCACCTCATTGCTGCATCCTTCAGGGTAGATGGAAACAACTTCAGTTTTTGATTATCTTCCTTGTAATCATTAGTCTAATATAGTACTTTAAACTCAAAAAAAATTGGTCAGGATCCTCAGATGGCATTCCTCTAAATGTGGGCAAGTGTGCAGGTGAAATGTTTTTCATAATGTTTTCATCATCCTTGATCTGAATGGGATAGGTAAAGGTTCTCTCAGGTTCTCTTCTAGCTTCTCATGCCATCTCTCTAGTATTTTCTAATCCCTTCTCCCAGTCAATGTGGTATGTGGTCTATTTTGGAGATGATGAAAAGTCAATAGTAGGGGGTTGACTACTCAATTGAGAATTAAAACTTTTCCTTAATGGATCTTGAGAAATAACCCTCCTCCCTAAGGTTTTACTTGGTTTTGGTGATTGATCCAAAAATTCTAAAGATGGCAATTTTGCTTCTTGTCTTGTAGGAGATAATGGTTCCTCCAATTCTTTCTCAATGTCCTTTCTTAAACTAGAGGATGATGGAAATTCTTGTTTAGATATTTTGGGGAGAAATCTACCCTTGAAATCTCATGGTCTACTCATAAATTAGGGAAATTTTCTTTAATCATTAAATGAAAGATTGTTACTCTTGTTAACACCTAATTAGAAAATTCCAACTAGTGTTCCCCGACAATGGCACCAAAAATGATGGGTGTCATCATCCCCTTCATTTAATCAACTTTATGTTGATGTCATATTTAACCAGGGTTGTATCTAAAGCTATATGCAACAAGAAGAATCGTAGTGATTTAGTAATTAAATGGAGGTATTTGTATTTTTATTTTTTTGTTTTGGGGGGTTTTTAATGTCTTAAGGATTTCTTGGTTAAAACCTTATTGGAACAAACTATGAAAATCTATCAAAAATAAACACACGTTGTAGAAATGAAATAGATTGCTAGAAACAAACACACATTGTAGAAATAAAATAGATTTTTGGAAACAAACACACGTAGAAATAAAAATTTAATCTAAAACACCTATAGAAACAAATTTATAATAAATCTTAACTTTAATAAGTTGGAAATATTTATGAATTTAACAGAGTTACCTATTTACTTTTGCGAATAGAAATATAAATACTGACAAAAATGAAGATCTTGGTTCTTTGGAGGAGTGGGCCCTTGCTCCGCCTAGAACAGGATTTGAACAATTTGATTTGCTTTCAAAATAGAAATGGCTATTTCATTGATAAAATGTTCTATATTACAAATGTACTAATATATCCTTTATCTTTCTATTCTTCAATGATTTTCTCTATATTCTATATTCTATATCTATATCATTTTACTAAATTCTCAGGTCTGTATATATAGATGCTTTGATGGTTGTAACTATTTAATAGATATGATGGAACTAAATCGTGCCCAAAATAGATGCTGAATCAAGATGTGGTTGGATGTCTAGTTGTGTGATAAATGTCTTGACTCTATAAGTTTGTAAAATTGGAAATCTGTTCCTAATTTAATGGGATCATTGATCTGACAAATCGTTGGCTATTTGGAATAGATCCTCATCATTTCCATATCTAGCCACAAAAGTTTTGAAGCTTATCTGTAGGAGTACTAGAGCTAAATATAGAGTTCTAGAGCTAAATCTAAAAATGCGATAAATTGAAATAGTATGGTGGAGTTATAGAACTAACTGTGATGATTCTGAAATAGATTTTGTAGGTTTCAAAACTAACTGTGATGATTTTGGAATAGATTTTGTAGGTTTCAGAACTAATCTGAATTGAGTCCAATGCTTCCAAAAACATACGATCCACTTCATATTTGTTCTTTACCCTGATGATGACCTATTTTATTGCAAAACTAGAATTTTCTAACACACTTGTTAAGAATTACAGGTCTTTTAAAATGTTATAATCACAATCAACAAAAGATGGATAATCACATCCTAACTCATCTCAGATCAAAATAAAAGTTACAAAATGCAATCAAACTTAATAGAAAGAGAGAGTAAGATGAGGTCATTTATTATACATTTATTGGGCATATCATGGCCTCATCATATAGCTTCAACCCACTTAGTGAAATATTTAGTGGTGGTAACGATATGTTTATAGCCATCAGATGAAGTGGGGTTTATTTTCTCAATGAGGTCGATTCCCCATATAGAAAATGGCCATGTTGTCAACATTAGTTTCAAAGTTTGTGCTAGGGCATGAATCAAATTAGCATGCCATTGACATTTGTCACACTTCTTTACATATGTAGTTGTATCTGCATCCATCATGGGCTAATAATAACTAGTATGTAAGATATTTTTAGATAGGACTGCCCTGTTAGAATGAGATCCACATACTCCTTCATTAACTTCTCTTAATGCTAATGTAGACTCTATCAAAGTTAAATAATGAAGCAGAGTTCCATCAAAACTATGGCGATAAAGGGTGGATCCAAGTAGAGTATAATGAGTGGAGTGATGGATAAAGGATTTGGTTTATTTTCAAGATAGGTTAGGTGGTAGAACTTGGTCATGAAGATAGTTGTAAAGGTCTGAGTACCAAATAGAATTAGGACCAATAATATCATAAATCATTGCCATAGTTGAAGGTTTATGAGCTGGTGCAATTAAATTCTCGATGAGGAACTGATATTCTCTAACTTTGTCTATTTGTCAAATCAAAGATCTGATAGTAGTCATGGCATCTACAATTTTATTAATATCCCTTGGTATATGCACTAAATGTCAAAAATTTATTGCTTGAGAGTGTCAACCATAGCTTTATATGGAACCAACTTATCATCTTTGGTAAATGTTCTATGACTTGATTGATGATTAACTAAGAATCACCATAAACCTTTAGATGAGATATATTCCATTTTACTACCTGTCAAAGTCCAGTGACAAGTGCTTCATACTCGGCTATGTTATTTGTACAAAGAAAACTGATTCTAAATGATTTAGGGATTAGATCCCCCTATGGTTTAATAAATAAGAGGCCTACCCCTAATCCATGTATAGTAAATGAACCATCAAAATATAGCTTCCAGTGCTACTCCTCAAGAGGTGTGTCAATGATGGTCATTATGGATTCATCAGGAAAATGAAATGTGAGTGGCTGTGTATGTCAGGGGTACTTCAACAATTTGATCTACAAGAACCTATCCTTTGATTGCCTTCTAATTGGCATACTCTATGTCAAACTCACTAAGAAGCATGATCCATTTGGCCATTTTACCTTTTAAATCTATTTTAGATAGTAGATACTTTAGTGGATCTACTTTTTAAATGACCATGGTCTTATTATTCAACATGTAATGGTGCAATTTTTGAGTTGTGAAGACCATGCCTAGACAAGATTTTTCAATAGGTGCATAATTGTGTTCATATGTGACCAAGGTACAACTTAATTAGTATACTACATGATCTTTTCCATTATTATCATATTGAGCTAAAAGTGCCCCAAGGCATTGTCAGTAGCTAATAGATACAACAAGAATGGCTTTCTTGGCATAGGAGGTAACAAAATAACTGTATTAAGTAGATAGTCCTTGAGTTATTGAAAATCTATTTAGAAGTGGTCATCTCAATGAAATGTAACTACCTTCTTTAGAATATGTGTAAATAGATGACACTTGTCTACTACCTGAGAGATGAATCATCAGATTGACTAGATCTTGCCTTGTAAACTATGAAGTTGTTTCAAATTAGTTGGTGGTGGCATCTTAGTTATAGCATGGACTTTAGCTAGATCGAATTCAATCCCTTTGTGAGACACGATGAAGCCAAGTAAATTTCTTAAGGTTACTCTAAACACACATTTCTTTGGATTGAGTTTGACTTTGTACTCTGGCAATCCTTCAAATATCTTGCGTAGCACTGTTGGATGATTGGCCCTAGTCTTGGATTTTCCTAATATGTCATCGACATAGTCTTCAATAATATCATGAATCATATCATATAATATGATAGTCATGGCCTTTTTATATGTAGCTCCATCATTATTAAGACCAAATGGCATTACCTGATAATAAAATGTTCCCCATGGAGTGTTGAATGATATTTTATGTTGGTCTTCTGGTGTTATTCTGATCTGGTTGTATCTTAAAAAGCCATCCATGAGTGAAAGCATTTCATAACCCATTGTGGAGTAAATGATCATATCAATATTAGGAAATAAAAAGTCATCCTTAGGATAAACTTTGTTTATGTCTCAAAAATTAGTATAGATTTTGATTCCTTCAGGCTTTTTGCTAACATGTACAACATTAGATATCCATTATAAGTAGTCAATGGATCAGATACATCCTACTTCTAAGATTTTTTTCAAATAATTATTTACCAAGATAAAAATGTGAGGATGCATCTTATGCATCTTTTGTTTCATTGGTTTGGCATCAAGATTGACCACAAGGTGGTGTAGAACCAAGGCAGGGTCTAAACTTGGTATGTCAGAATAAGCCCATGCAAAAATATTAAAAATTCTATCAATAGAGATATAAAGACTTCATGTTCCTCCTCTATGAGGGACATGCCTAATTTTATACATTTTAGGGCTGATGAAGTCTCGATGTTTACCTCTATTCTATCTTTGACTAGAAGGATCAAACCATCTTCTAGGATCGTAGGCAAAGACTTGAAATATTAGACTTTATCAAGGTCCTCTATTAAGATTTGTTCTTTAACATCTCTTAGGCAAGATGAATCTGAGTCCCCCAATGGAATATCTGGCCATGTGACAAAAATAGTCAAAAATTCTTTAAGAATTTGATCAAATACTTGTTGTGCAAAATTAAACTCAGATCCACAGGTAAATTCATCATTAGTGGTCTCCTGGTCTAAATTTGAAGAAGAATGAACACCCCCATCTAATAGCACCTGAAACAGGTTTTCACCACTAGACTAGCCTTTATCTTTATTTTTCCTTGGTCAAAAAGTGCCTCAAAGAGGTTTTCACTTTGGTACCTCAATGTTTTATTTATTTGCTTTTGGCTAAGGGTTACTCTCCAAAATAATCTTTAGGATCTAATGTAATTGAGAATCTTGATTTATGATCTCCTAATAGAACATTGTCTCTAAGGCCTAAAAAGTCACAAAATGCCTCATCATTCTAAAACTCATCAATTGGTAAATTATATTCTTGTTGGTCCTAATCTATCAGTTTGGGATGGTATAATGGCAATGGGTTATGATGAATGACTAAGGTAAGGGTACAAATGGCATTATTATTAAATAGGTTAGTCTTAGTTAGGTCATCAAAGGTGAGGCTATGATCGGACTCTATTTCTTTATCAGCATCATCATCACTAACCACCAGTGATGGAACTCGAATAAGATATGTGGGGTTACCCCCAAGTGGTTTAAATCCAAGTCCATAGGGTCTTTTGTACTTAGTCATGGAAATCAGCTCAATGGTTCCTTGTTGATTTGGTTTAAGGCCTCTTCCTTCATAATCTTGATGTTCCATGATCCTATTGGGAATAGGATACTTTGCACTTTTATAATAATCATCTTGGTTGTCATTGTACAACCATGATTCATTCCCTTCAAGAGGGTTTGGTTTTAGGCTAAATGCTAGTACAAATATGGCAGGTCCTTTATCTTTGTTCTTTTATTGCCAATGCATGTGTGGGGTAACTTTAGGATGTCCAAAGGTCTTTGGATTCTGAGAAAGATTTGCAATATGGAAAGTATCATGGGTCACATATTCCCTTGGGCCATTATCTAAAATGATGAAATGATTAGAAGCTTCAAGATGTGACATGTGGGAAAGGGAATCTAAGGTATTAGGATCTATGTAGTTATATTGTGGAGGATCAATAAGTATGGCCTTTCCTTTATCTTTCTTGGAACTTGGATTCATATCATATTGGTAATTATAGCTTTGAAACTCAGACTCAAGATGTTGGTAGTGTTCATATAGGTGTAAATCTCCTAGAATATTCACTTACATCCCTGAGTGGGAGAACTTGATACATTGGTGAAGCATTGATGGGACTGCATGAATCTCATGTAACCAAGGCCTACCTAGAATCATATTATATGACAACTCAAGATCAAGCACATGGAAAAGTGTATCATGGGTCAAAGGCCCAATGATAACTAGTAAGCTAATGGTGCCTTGTGATTCTCTTTCTTGATTATCATAGGCTTTGATAATTATCATTTTTGGCTGAAGATCTGTCATTGTGTACCCAAGAAGCTTGATGAGCTTTAGAGACACTATGTTGAGGCCTAATCCATTGTCTATAAGGGCACATTTCACTTTATGCTACTCTATATAAACTTCTATGTATAATGGATTATTATGGAGAGGGCCAAGGGAAGACATATCACTTTGGTTAAATGTGACTTGTTGGGTTGGATCTAGATGTCCAATCAAAGCTTGAAATTTATCAGGAGATATGTCACTAGCAACAGTGGATTGGGTTAAAACCTCATTCAAAATGTTCTTGTCGATTGTTGACATTCATAGCAAATCTAAAATAGAAATTTGTGCTGGTGTCTTCTATAATTATTCCACAATATCAAACTTCTTGTCTTGTTCAATGGTGAATGGTTTATTCTAAATTTGAATGGTTGGTTGGATAATAGGTAAAGTGGTAGATGGTTGTGGGCCTAGGATAGTAATCTTTGACCTTTGAGTTGTGATTGCATAATCAAGATTAGATGTTGGACCGTAATTGCTAACAAATGTTGGGAATGGTGTGGGACCATATAAGACAAGTCTTGATTTCCAGTGCACTTGTATGTGGTCATGTGGCAAGGTGAGTTATCAGTATAAGGTCTAAAAGTGGAAGTCCTAATTTGTTAGTTTGCTTGTGTGTGGTCCTAAGTCAAAGAAGGATTATCCATGTAATTTGGTTAAGTGGTATTGTTTAGCAATGGTATATATTGATTAGTGCTTGATTTAGGCTTAATAGAGATGGTATTAATGCTACCCACTGTAATATGACCTATAACCTTGTTGTAGTCATGTGAAATTGCATGATAGGTTTATTGGTTGTTACCATTTTGACTTTGGTTTTGTCCATTGTTCTGATGTTATGGGTTCTACTATTGATTCTACTAATTTTGTTAGTTTGGCCTTTGATTTTGATACTATTGATTTTGTTGTTGTACTATCTGGTGTTGTTGTTGTTATTGATTGTTATGCTACTATTGTATGTTATGTTGAGGAAAGGGGTTTTGATAAATCCTAAGAGTTTGATTGGAGCTAGAAGCACTATTATCTAATGTTATATCCCCATTCTCTAACATATTCTCAATCAAATGCTTGATTTTCACACATATTCATAGATTATGCCCATTGACCCGATGATATTCACAGAATTCATTTTCATGGTACCAATCAAGATAAGGAATGCCTTATGGATAATTCTTTGGTATAGGCTAACTAATCAGATTAGTAGCAATAAGTTTGTGAATACATACTCAATAGGCTCTCCTAAGTCACTAAAGACATGATGCATAGGCACAATTCTCCTTGGAGGAGGGGTTTGTAATGGTAAAGGTTACTGCATTTGTTGCACGGGTCTTGGTTATTGTGCTTATTGTGTGGGTTGAAGAGGTTTTTGGGTATGAGTGAGCTGAAAAGGTGGTATAGATGATGCTTTCACTATTTGGACATGATGTGACTTGGATACTCCATTATCCACAACATTTTTATTATGGTTGAATTGCTTTGGTCTATCTTGGTTATTGGCATGTGTTGGTTGTGATGCTTGCTCTTAGATTGGATGTTAGTTTTGGCTACTTACCTAATTGGTACCTTGATTTTGATTAGTTAATGTAAGCTTTATGATCCCTTTATTAATGAGGGCTCACTCAATCAACAAGCCTTTGTCGATAATCTCCTTGAAAGTATGTGCACATTGTGGTTCCAGATGATAAGCTATCTCACTATGTAAATTTTTAGTAAACACAACGGCTAATTGTTTATCTGGTAAACTATGGGTCAATCAAATTGTAAGGGCTCTCCATCACTGTAGATAACTTGAAAAAATCTCACCAGCCTTTTATTTTTCTTGTGTTAAGTTAACCAATGAAATATCATGTTCAAGATTATAGGAAAAGTGTTGCACAAACTTATCAGAAAGATCATCAAAATCTATTATTGAATTCTTGGGAAACTTTAAGAACCACTCCAAGGCTTGTCTAGCCAAGGTCCTTGGAAACAACAATAAAAGGTATATATCATTATATGCCACTGGTTGACATGTGACAAAGAACTCAGTTAAATAGGCCTTAGGGTCACCTTTCCCTTTGTATTTGTTAAATTTTGGTGGTTCATATCTTAGAGGAAATGGTATCTGATAGTACTCCATGTTGAATGGATAAGAACACACATCATCCAACTTAAACCTTTTAGTCTATTTCCCATCTTGAATGGTAGCAATTGCAACCTTCATCTATTGCAATTCTTGGGATAGGAAACTAGAAGGAACATTAGTTTGAGGGAGAACATTGGTTTGGGTAGATGGTTGGGAGGTCACAAGTGGGACACTTTGACCAGAGTATGATGGATATATCTATTTGGGTATGTTGGTTTGGTTAGGAAATGGACCAGGAATATGCATACATGGATTAGGATGTACTTGAAATTATACATTTGGTTGTGCGATATTCTAGTTTGGGTTGGCTATGAAGGTTTGACTTAGAGGATTTTTTGTTTAGGATTGGGGGATATAACTATATTTTCCCTATTGTGGTTGAAAAGGGACATGTTTTTTACTAATCAAACCTTGTTGTTGAGTGGGAACTTGTGAACCAAGACCCTATCTCTGAACTTGTGGCATATTTTGAACTGATTGTTATCTAGTAGGTACTTGAGAAATATGAGAGCCGCCTTATTGCACAAATCCTTGTTAGGAAGTGAAATCATGTTGAAGAGTCAACATCTATCACTGACCAATATTTACATGTTGTTGGCTAGTCATCATTTGGTTTTAGATTGGTAGACTATTCTGCAACTGAAGAGGTATGTTTGTCACTACCTAACGAGGTAGAACATTAGTTGCCCCTTATTGAGGTGGCAATACATATAGCCTCTATTATGTTGGTACACTAGATTATGCCTACTATTGTGGAATACTACTCATCACTTGTTGAGGAGGAGTAGGATTCATCACATTTTGTTATTGAGGTGTGACATTATTGGATGGTTGATGCAATAGTTGATTGAGGTTGGGATGTAGAAACTCCTACTCCCTGGTATGATGGTCCACACATGGTATTAACTACAAGCACATGTTGTTGACTAGTTTTTTGTGTGTTAGTACCACTTTTATTTATATTGGATGTTGCTTGCACATTATCCATTATATTTTACTTATTATTCTATATAGAAGACACTTCTTCAATAATGGGCATATGCAGAAAGTTGTCTATTGAAGTGTTTTATATGAATGGGTCTGAACTCTGATTGTCTTGACTAGTTAACTCTATCAAAACTCCTATTGAATGAACTAATTCAATAAGAGGTTTGCTCATCATGGTCATCTGATTGAAATTACGTGTTAGATTTAGGTAGGTTTGATATGCTATCTGCATTTGGTTAAAGTGGTCTTCCATTAGGTTTTTGCCTCTGTTAGGCATATTATCATCTTCATATGTTATTTGGACTAGAGACAAAGGATTTATATAAGAAGCATGTTGATCATTAATTATGTTGTGAGGTATTCTTACTAGCTTGGTAAATTCTCATGGGGGAAGTCTACTAGAAACTTGGCCCCTACCTCTATGTTTCTAACCAAAATCTTATCTTTGTTCTCTAATAAATGATGTTCAAATAAAAATGGATCATATGTGGAAGGTGTATTATTATAGCATGATTGTCGTAGAACTAGTTCATCAGCTATGGGTATTATAGCTAGGTATTGTGCAGTTTGTTCTTGGTCTTGTTAAGAATAAGGTGATGTATTAACCAAATAGTTAGCCAATGAATCTCGGTTTTATGCCCCTAATTGAGTATTATAAGAGGGATAAGGATCCATCTCATAAGTAATATTATCTATGTAGGGGTCTTTCACCATTTCTTGATGCACAACCACATTACTAATCCCTAAATTGTACATGAGTCCACTACAAGTGTAGGAATATATGTTGGATCCATAGTCAATGCTTTGCGATAGAAAGGGAAGAGAGTTCTAAAAACTCTAAAAGGATAATGTCTAAAAATATGATTTTCAAACTTGGTCTAGATTCATCCAAAGGATCAAAAGTTTTGTGCCAAGATTTGTGATAACACAAGCTAATGTTAAGTGTCTAACGTTACACATCTTACACAAAAAGATTAAGTAAATGAACTAAAAATCAAAATGCCAAAATTTAATGTTGAAGTGTTTCAAATTAGTCTAATCTAGGAAAAGTAAAAGTTACTAGGTGTTTTGTCCAAATGCGGCATCAAAAGATAGGTTCAAACAAGGCATGTGCTAGGACTCTTGGCCAAACAACATCAAAAGTTAGAATTTAAAATAGATGAAAGTTTTAATCTAATGGATTTGAAAGACTTATAACAAACACTAGGCATTTAATTCTTGGACACGGACTTGATCAAATAGGTATAAGGTATGAAACAAAAGGCACTTTATAGATAGTTTGTTTTCTCACAAATAATGGTATAAAACTTGGTTATTTTGACAAATAAGCTAGACAAAAAGTAAACAACATAATTGTGCTAGACAAAGGTTCACAAAGGTATACTCAAAATGATTTGAAAATGTAAGAACAAATTTGAACTCTATGCAAGAGGGCCTATCAAAAAATATCTAAAATTCTTTGGGTAGCGTAACAGCGCTAGACTACCCAAAATATGTGATAAAATGCATGTTACAAAAATTCTCTAAGGCAAAGATAATTTCTCACAAATTTGATATTATAACACTACCTTTCTTGACTCAAAATGTTGTGGTACATAGACTCAAAGTGAAAGTGTTTAGCACAAAATGACTTAAGTCTATCAATTGGTGATAATGATCATGAGTCTTAAACAACCTTTAACCCAAATTGGAAATTGAACCTAAGTTCCATCAAATTTAGTGCAAATGGCGAACCCACTTAACACATCAACTCTATGAACTTATAAAGGTGCAATTTCAAATTTAGATTATAAATGAAGGACTTGAATAACTTTGACAAAGGTCTAGACTCAATTGGGTAGCATAACTATGCCAAAGTGGATGATATGACTCCAAGTTTTGATGAATTTTGAATAAGGCAAATTGATGATTTCACGTGGGAAACATAACACCTCTTTATTCAAAGGAAAATGAAGACCATGCATTTTGGTTTCTATCATTTGTTTACACCAAGTTTTAACTCCAAACAAGAATTTAATCTAGGACAAATCCAACTAATTAATCTCTCTTAGATCTTAAATTGACAAGGTTTCTTGGTATTATTGGAATCCGTCAATATACGTCATTTGAGAGGATTTTAAGTATTCATCCAAAAGTAAATGCACATTATATAGTATGGTTTTTATACTCCCCTTATCTCAAATAATAGTAATATGACATGGACCTTGAGGTGCACCTTGCACCAATAATACTTCTGTGGTAAGTGGGGATTTGTCAAAGATCTACAAGTTTTCGAACGTTCTAGGGGAATCAATTGCACAATGACTTTCACATCAAATAATGCAAAATAAAAGCATAGATCTTGGATCTGTATCACTTGGCTTGTTGTAAAAAGGTATAGTCCTTTTTACAACCACTACATCTTGATATTCACTCAGTGTAGTATAATGTCCAAAGTGCCACTACGTCCCATGTGTAACTCCAATATGGAGCTAAATGAAGTCAATGTCGAGAGATGAAACCTTGGGTCAAAGCTTCCCTAAAGAACTCATGAGAGGTAATAAAGTCTCCCTCATAATCCAAATTTACATGAAATAAAGAAAGTATAAAATAGAAAGACTTTAGGGTCATTTTCAAGGTTATCCAATACTTTTACAAGTTTTTGGGGAGTGTTTTAGATGGTGTTTATTCTATGCCTTGGACTAGGCAATTTGCAAATAAGGAAAGTGTTTTTGATTCCAAGGGTTCCTTAAAGTGGACAAATGGAAGAGCATACATGCAATATCCTTGTATTTTTTGAAAACAAAGTGCTAATTGAAACAATGAAAACAAAATTGACAAGTGTGTTTAATTTTAAGCCCAAATGAAAGATTTGGTGGTGTTCATTTGACCCCTTGGTCTTTAAAATTGTAAACTTTGAAAAATAATGTTAAAAACTTACTTAAGCACCTAAATGTTATATTAAGAACCAAAATAATGTTCCTAGTTCATTTTAAATCATAAAATATGTTTTAGCAATTTTCCAAGTTGGTCCTGTAAGAAAAATGTTAGCAAGTGGTTTAACTTTGAAGCATTTTTAAAGATGAAACAATTAACTTAGGAAAATGAGCTCTTGGGTTGACACAGTGGTGTAATACCACTACTTGACAAAGCAATCATGCTACTTACATGACAATCCTACGACTTGAAGAGTTGTGGTATTATAAGTAACCACTAACTATTTAGTCACAATACTGTGACTTTGAATGATAATCATGTTACTTGTAGGACAATCCCACAACTTTAAAAGTTGTGGTATTGTAAACCATAGGTGGCTTGGTCACAATATCATGACTTGGTTTGATGATCCCGCTAGTATCATAAAAATCCCACCACTTTGTGAGTTGTGGTATTATCACTTAACTGCTAACAATTAGATAATATCGTGACTCGACTAAGCAACCCCATGAGTTACAAAGAAATCATGTGACTTCTAAAGTAGCGATATTATTAACTCTAAACAAAAACACAAAGTTAGTCCAAAAATAAAAAATGGCTAAGCACAGTATCATGAGTCTGAATGAAAATACCATGAGTTGTAGGACAATCCCACAACTGTGTCCAGTCAACCCCACCACTTACAGAAAACACGTTTTTCTTGATTTTTTCACTCTTAAGTCTCCCACTCCAAAATTATGCATAAAAAAAGTTAGTGAATTTCTTGAGGGATCATTGTGATCAATTTTATAAAGCTATTTGGTCCCACTGGGCATGCCATTATGTGAATTAGGAATTTGACTAAGAAGAGGAGATTAGTATTGTGTTAGTGACAAAATGACTAAAACAAATTGACAAACACACACTAAACTAGCACCTTCATGCCTAGTTACTAGGGTGAGTTTAATAAAAAAAAATCAAATGATGAACACAACTAAAAATTAAGAAAAAACAAGAATCCTTCACCTTCCTTGGATGCTCCAAATGCTTTTGTAGTGGCTTGCTCGGCTTGTGCTCATGAAGTCTATTGCAATGGAGCTTGACTATCCTCCACCTCCTCTTGGCACCTTTGGCTTTGGATTGGCTTGGATTGGAATCAATTTGGAATGGTAACACTAATTTCAATAGCTTTTGGATTCATTTTTTCATTATAACTTTGCATTATCAAGACTTAAAATTCATGTGGCAAGGCCTCCTATTTATAGATTTTTGCAAATGGGTAGAATCAACTTGAACCATCCATCTCAGGATTGAGATGTGTGGCTAAGAATTAATCAAATTTTTCAATTAAAATTCATATATAGGTTCATCAATATTTGGGATAAGGATCAATTAAGAGGCATGGAGGGCATTGATGAGGCATGGAGGGTCTTAATGAGGCATGGGAGGCATAAATCCTGATATTGGTGGCATTTATGGCCTAGGGATGTCTTCCCAAGAAATGAGGTCACATGATGATGAAAATATTCAATATTCATTTCTAAAAACAAGTATTCAACAAGTTTCCATGGAATTCTTAATTAAGCTCTAACCTGGTTTAACTAGCTCTTAAGCATGATTAAACACTTTGTGCACAAATTACTCGAATTGATCAGAATGCCTTGTTATTGGTCAAAATTTTGACTGGATTAGAATTGGAAGTTAATGTCAGATGTGTTGGATCCATTATCCCATTTAGGATGTTAAAAATAGCAAATAACAAAGGCATGTGTCTTATACAAGAGATTTGATAGGAAATAGCAATCTAGAGCACCCAAAAGCAAAATTGGCATTTTGACTCAGAATGATCTAATCAAAGGTAGTTGGACCATAAATTGAATTTCTATATTTAATGATACTCTAGCCAAAATCGGCACTTGCATATGTCAGTTTCACATCATTTATCATGTTTTAGTGTTTTTAGGCCAAATTATGCACTTTGATGGAAATTGGTCAAAAGCCAGGTTGGAGGTCATTGGTGGCTAGATTTATGTGTCTACATTTTTTTACATAGATTCCCACCCTTTATCTAATATGGAAATATACTATAATTTTTTTCAATTAGTTATCGGTGATAGTACAATTGATAAGGGTTGTTAGCACCACTAGTGTTGAGCAAAGTGGTCAATGTTGTTGGACATTAGGTAATATGTGCCACACAAAGGTACAAAATTATCATTGAGATAGGGATTGATGTGGTTGAATATATTAATGATGATTAAAAAACTACAATATATGTACAAATGATTAGAGGGAATGAATATGCCTAGGATGATGCTTATATTTGTGTCAGGATATGATTTACATAAGAAATTCCAGTTGATAAATAATAGGATGTATAGAGGTCTAATTGGCATGTTGCATCAAGTATTTTTGGAAGGATTCATAGTTATTTGCTCCAATTCATGTTTTGGGTTTATTTAGATTAAGGGGAAATTTTGTGTCATATGATCTAACTTAACTTATTAGTTTGTTAGTTAGTCAGAGCATGCATTTTTTGTGTGAGACACCCCCTTAGAATTAATAAATTTATTTAAATTACTTTATATTTAGGAGTTAAACATAATTAATGTAATGTTAGGTAATAAATTAATGTTAGTCATTGATTTACATATGTTAGATGAGTCATGGTTGGGTGGGACCATAAGGTAATTAGTTGGGTAGTTAAGTTCAGTGATGTGAAGCTTACTAAATTTTGAGGATGATAAAATAATATAATTATGAATTAACCTAAATATTTTATGATATTGTGTAAAAAACAATTTGATGAATAAAATCATGCACCTTTTCCATCCATGTTTTCTTACATTTAATTTCCTAATAAACAATAAATAAACTAATATTTATAAAATATGAAATAGATTATAAAATAAACTTAAAATTACTAAGCACTACATAAACATGTCTCATTTCATCACAAAAAAATAAAATTATATTTTGGAATGTTTAATGACACCTTAAGGTCTGCACAACTATGTGTGTAAAATAAAAATTGAAAAGACTCAAGAATTCATAATGTATAACATATGTGCAAAGTTATTATTGTATGATAATAATATTTTCATATAGTTAAATTATGTGTAATTTTACCACCAATCTTATATTTCTAATAAAAACACAGAGTAACCTTAAAAAATATTTGATAAAATGTCGCCTCCTCTTCCTCCTCCTCTTATTTACAATATATCATTATTTTACATTATAATCTCATTTCAAATGGATATCAATATTACCTATTACTAATAAATTTTAAATATTTGTTCACCAAAATTAATTTAAAAGTGTAACCCAACATCATATTGTAATTAAAAAATAAAATAAAAATGAATTAATTTTAATTAATTGATAAGTAAATTTTAAGCCATTTAATATAAATGCATGTATGCACCTTTAATTATTTACATAAGATTATTTTAATGGGTGAAATTATTTAAATATAAATGTTTAAATATCATTTAATTACAACTTACAAATGTTTTTAAAATCTTAATTACACTAATAATTTTTATTGTGTTCATAACATTTTTGTTTAAGATTGAAATTTCTTATCAAATTTCATTCTGATAAGCCACATCAAGGAGGTTTCTAAACGTCACTGTGTTGGAATTATATTTATGACTACAAAATGCCAATATTTATATTAAAAAATAATCCCATAATGAATATAAGGCTTGGTTGATGGAAACATATAAACCCAATCTACCATTATCCTTATTCCAATAGGGACATGCCATAGTAGAAGTGTGAGAAAAAGAAAAAAATATTTGATAGTGATAAATACTAATAACTATTTCGAATAATTTAGACTTATACCCACTAAAGTGGAGTGGAGAAAATTTTCTCCAAAAATAATTTTTCTATATTCTAAATAAATTGGACTATTTCAAACCACTTTGGCACAAATCATTTCAAATAAATTAGACTATTTTGAATAATTTTGGACTTATATCCACTCAAGTGGTGAAGAGAAAATTTTCTCCAAACATAATTTTTCTATATTCTAAATAAATTAGACTATTTCAAACCATTTGGGCACATATCGTTTTGAATAAATTAGACTATTTTGAACAATTTAGACTTATACCCACTAAAGTGGAATGGAGAAAAATTTCTCCAAAAATAATTTTTCTATATTTTAAATAAATTAGACTATTTCAAACCATTTGGGCATATATCATTTCAAATAAATTAGACTATTTTGAACAATTTGGACTTTTATCCGCTAAAGTGGAGTGGAGAATATTTTCTTCAAAAATATTTTTTCTATATTCCAAATAAATTGGACTGTTTCAAACCACTTGGACATATATCATTTCGAATAAAATGGACCATTTTGAATAGTGAAGTGGAGAATATTTTATCCAAAAATATGTTTTCTATATTCCAAATAAAGTGGACTATTTCAAACCATTTCGACACAAATCATTTTGAATAAATTGTATTGTTTCAAATAATATGGGCTTATACATAATTAAGTGGCCTAGAAAATTTTTCTCTAAGAATATTTTTTCTATATTCTAAATAAATTGGACTATTTCAAACCATTTGGGTACAAATCATTTCAAATAATTTGGAATTATACCTACTCAACTAGAGTAGAGAGAATTTTCTCTAGGAATAAGTTATATTTCAAATTATTTAGACTCTTCAGGCTCTTCAAGGAGTTCTTCAGGGATACTAAGCACCTTACTAAGACATGTGGTACCCTTCTAAACCTTCAGGCTCATTGATCCTTTGACATATCTTTCATTACTGGGATATGTGGCACTATTTGAATGGCCCTCCACCTGCACCTCAATAAGATAGTCATGTAGACTCAAAGTCTTGAAGTTTACTAATAAGTGGACTAATGCATGAAGTATTTAATAAACCCATTTCATCTTTGGCCCTCTTCACTAGACTTAGCCCCAACCCTGAACACTCAAAAAAATAGTACCTTGAAGGTATTTCAAGGCTCTTCATGGTATTTAAAATATGGGGAAGAGGAAGAACACTCATGCACACTCAGTCAGTATATTTAAAGATGAGGAAAAACACTCATGCATGGGTAATTAATTCATTTAAAGAGGTTGGCAAGAGCAAATTAGGAACCAAAATTTATAAAATGAAGGGGATAAACAATTCCAAAACATTACAAACTTCATCCAATAAGAATATTCTACTATCTACTCTCGATATACTCCAATGTGTAGAAATTGAGACCCAAATTTTAGTAGAACAAAATAATCAAACAACATATATTATAGGTATAGTCATGGATAGGAGCTAGTTGTTGATCCCACTCACAAATGCACAAAAGAAAGAAATGGGGATTGGGCTAGGTCTTCAACATACCAAATACAATGGCATGGATCCCTTTGACTTTATGTAAATGCCTAAAGTTAATCTCTTCATCCCAACAACACAACTAGGTGCACAAGCAATAACTCTTAAACTACAACATTTTATTTAGGGTTCTAATGCAGAGTAGATAATCAAGTTACCTAAATTTAGGAAACTAGATGAGGTCATGTTTACCTTGTTAATCAGATACAAATAAGGGGCTATTCATTTATCCCAAGGTATCACCATCTAGATCAATGTGTAGACTATGGTGAGAGCCATAAACCTCCCAAATTGTGGAAAATCCTTATTGCCATATAATTCCACCACAATGTCAATTCATTCAGTTGTTTGGGAGAATTTTCCCACTAGGGTAGGAAGAGGAACCCCAATTGACTGCATGTAGGATGTTGCAGTGCACATTTTGTTAGAATGTATAATAAATAGGTTCTAATAGACAATAAAGTAGGCCAAGTAGGCAATAAAAGAAGTAATTAACATTGTCTATCATTTGATACACTTGAATGAGAAATTCAATTGGCCCAATTTTCTTACATCTAAGCTTACCACTAATATTGAAAAGGTACTTTCAAGTAGCTTGCAAAAAATTTAATATTAATTTATGGTTTTGTTGTTATACTTCACATAATGGAAGTCCCTACTAGGCCCAGTAAATGTTACTATGGACTTTTGGCCTTACCCTCACAGGCATCACATGGATAAAGAGAAGGTAATATTATGAGTAATTGGGGTCATTTAACACATGGTGGCTTGAGGTTATAGCTTTAATCAAGTTTTACCTTTGAATTACACAAGATGTCATACAATATTTGGGGTAGTATACATCGATAACTAAGTTGTATAATGGTATTTGTAGTCATATAAAATACAAAAATTGATAACTTGAGTGTGACTAATGACACCCAACCCTTGCATCCCTCTTGATTGCTTTCATGACCCTCATAGGCATCTTTTCATTGATTCCCAATCATCTATAACCTTCTAAACTTGATCCTAGCTGAATCAGACCCCTTTTATATAACTAATCCATACCCCCAAGTCTCATCAGATCATAAAAATAGTGCCACACTTGGACTATAGCACTGATGCCACTCCTGTCTACTTTTAGTGCTTCTATCCAAGTGCAATTTTGGCCCCAATGGTCAATTCATTTTGATTCCCCATCCTTATCCTTGTTGGCCTAATGCAAGTACATTCAACCCATGACTAATAAATCCCTATAAAAGTCCACTCAAAGATCATTTAGAAAGGGTTGGAAATTATCACTAAGCAATCAAGAATACAAGCAATAATGCTCAAGCAATCTTCCCTATTCTCTATATATAGCTAGCCAATATACTTATAAGCTTATTCAAATCCTTACACCAGTCCCTACCCACCTCAAGTACATCTAGTTTAGCATTTTTTATATTCATACACTCAATTACACAAAGCACATCAAGTGGGAGAACTACATATGACTTGATCCCTCCTCAGAGTATTGGTATATAGGTAGCATGCCCACACAAGGGGTGTGGATCCACATTCAGTGAATCTTACACACACTAACCCACCCTCTTTTTTGAAATTGGTCAAATTATAATGGAATATAGAGTTTGAAGAGAGAATATACTCTATAAGGATCTCTACTAACTTTCAGCAACTAAAACTTCATGGATAGGGTCACACAGACCTGGTGAACAAAACCCAAAAAGCTTAGATCCTCAAGACAATAGTGGTAGAGGTAGACTACAACATTAGTGCCACTCCTATCCACTTTCAACACTCTTATCCAATCCCAAAATGAAGGTTAGATCTTAGTTTGTGATATTTTCCTAGTCTTGTATAGTGAATTCTAACCTCTGTCTCAACTAGACCAGCTAGTTTCCAGTTAAGTCTTATTTTCTCCCTCTTATTACTATTTTTAGAAAGGTCAAAATTATAATATAAATTATACAAATTAGTAGCTTAATTATTTCATGTTTATTTACAAATTTTAATCCTCAAACCCTTTAACTAAATTAGGAATAATATACCAATATTTCCAAAATTGTTAAAACATTTGGTGAACCCGACTTACTTCGTTTGTGCATAAAAACCCTAGAAACCCTAGGGTAAATTTCCTACTAATTTTTCCTATATTGTTTTAATTTTTTACCTGTATAATAAAATCAAAAATTATCATTAAATTTTAAAATTTTGTAGTAATTTTAAAATAATTTTCTTTCAAAACTTTGTTGCCCATACTAGGTCCCAGTATTTTCTTAGTAATTTTCCAATTAATTTTTTGATTTTTTACTAGCATATTTAAATCATAAAATCCATTCAAATTTTAAAATTCAATAAGAATTTTCAAAAACATTTATTTTTCACAACCCTAGTGGCATCAACTAGGTCTCTTTAAATCACAAATTTTCTAATAAATTTTTTATTTTCTACTTGCATATATAACTCTAAAATTCACTTTCAATTTCAAATTTTCATAGTAAATTGTTCAAATAATTATCTTTCAAACCCTAGTTGCATGTACTAGTTCTTATTTGCTTCTTGTGGTATTACCTTACATGTTTGTGAGCTTCGTATCCTTTTTACATAATTTCTAGTTCATTGTATTTAGGACTTTACATTTCTAATATTGATTACTTTCCATCTTTAGCACTTTGCCTATTACAAATTATTGCAAAAAATTCAATCAAATTTCAAATTATTTTCCTACCTCAATAATGGCTCAATACATTAATTTTGATGAAACTGATAAAAGGGAACTTTAAGAAATCTTAACTAAACACCCTGACATGCAAGATGACATACTTAAAATACTACAAGAAGAATGGTAAAGAGTGAAAAATGGTCAATATTCCCAAACCATAGAGCAACCAGTTACAAATGACACTATAAGGGTAACTATGTCTCAATAACCCTTTATAGCAGCCCAACTTGCCTCTATACCATCAGCTATAGCTAGTAAATCTTTGTCTCCTAATGTGGCAGCCCTTATGTAAGAGAAAATATCTCTTAAATCCAAGGTGATACATCTTGAGAAAGGTGCATCTAGACCTACACAAGTTTTGGATTTTGTTACTCTATTACATACACCATTGGCATGTCACATTGCTTGTACACCCTTACCACAAGGTTTTGTTCAACCCAAGCTTACTCTATATGATGGCAAGGGTGATCTAGAGACACATTTGAGATCCTTTCAAGTATCATGATTGGACTATGTACCCAATAATTGGCTACTTACCAAGTTATTTCCATGAAGCCTAAAATATTATGCTTTACAATGGTTCCACAATTTACCAAATAAGTTGGTTAATGTATTCAATCCTTTAGCTGACATGTTCCTAGCTCATTTTAGAATTAACATTGGTGATAAGTTTTCATATGCATAAGTTACACAAGAAAAACAAAGGTCAAATGAGCATCTCATATATTATGGTCTTTGATATAAGACTATTTTGGCTAAGATGACTAGCCCTATGGCCAATCAAGAGTTACAAGATCTCTTCAAATAAAGTCTTCTATTAGATTTGCATGAATCAATCATGTTCAAAAGATTCTCTCCTTTCATTGAATTATGTCACACACTAAAGGAATGAGAAGTCAAACTAATTTCAATGGGCAAACTCAAGTATATAAGTATCTCAGACATAATAAACAAGAGTAATATAAAATTCCCATACAAAGTTAAGGTCAATGATATCAAGAGTCAGAATCAACCAACAGTTAATGCAGATTTTGAGCCCCCTCAGTGAATGGTTTTATTAGTACCTCCTTGATAAACCTTTACCAATCTACCAGTTTCTCCAGCTAGAGTTTTACAGTAACTATTAGAATGTAACATCATATCTCTCCCTCCTATTTGGGAAGTTGACCTAACCAAGCCTCTTCCATGGAGATATGACCAGCATGCATTTTGTGAGTTTCACAAGGCACCAGGCCATACAACAAATAGATGCATAAATTTGAGACACAAGATATAGGATTTGATAGATGGCAATCATATTGATCTTGGCACTTTAGTTGAGCCTCCTTAGGCAAAGAAAACATAGGATAAAGCTTTGAAAATATTTTTAGATCCCTTTCCATAGCATTCTAAATAAGAGATAGGGGACACATCAAGGGTTTACCATGCATATCATGCACATCCACCACTAGATACATATAGGTCACCTTTAGTTGAGACACATCCTTTGAGTAACATGATTGGTGTATACAATTCTAGATTTATAGCTAGACCTTTCATCTCCTTCTTAGAGTAAGAGATCGTCAAGGATGATTCAGATTATCATACACTCTTTATCAGAGCTTACATTCATAATCATCTTATTCATATTATTCTCATAGACAATGGATCTATTGTGAACATGTGCACTATGACATTATTATAACATTTGGGATATTTAGAGAAGGATATTACCCTGATAGACACAATTATTAGTAGATTCAGTGGGCACATATAGAGTTCATTAGGTGGGATTTTACTTCTTCTACAGGTTGGTCTAACACATGTGGCCACACCATTCACTATAGTTCCCAGTGTAAGAGTTTTTTATATGTTAGTCAACCATAGATCTATAAACTTTGAGTAGTACCTTCAACAGTTCATAGATGCATGAAATTCATTCATGCTAATTAGGTTGTTATAATTGGTGGAGTTCTATATGAGTTATCACTCCCTACTTCAAAGCCATCTTCTACAGTACAGTCACTAGTTTCAGTTCCACCATCAGTTCTATTTTTTCCACTAGTTATAGTTACTCCTCAAGTTTTGATTCAAACATATTTAAGGCATCCATCATCAGCATGGAGAGCTCATACACCTCCACAGCTTCAAGATTCTAGACAACTTCTAGCTACAATGTTCACACCCAGGGTAGTCTCATTAAGATCTCATGAATCTACTCACAAATCACATGTTTAGAGAGCTTTTCCTACCACTAGATGGGTCCCTAAGAGCCCTATATTTTCATCCACTTCTCAGAGTTATAGGGGGACCCCACAGTCATTATTTACTTTAGAGATTTTAGAGCATTTATAACATATATATCTTTCAAATCCATAGTCTCAGTGTTTCCATCATGCTTCACAGTCATGCATGATTCCTCTCTTTAATACAAGACACCATGATAGGGAGTCTCTCATGAAACTCATTAATTAGTATCATCCCTTCCCATCTTACTTGTACATAGTCCTTTTTAATTTTTGTACATAGTCTTCATGTGACTGATTGTACATAGTTCATAACATATCCAAAATATAAAAAATAATACGATATATCAAAAATTCAAAAACATTCAAATATTTAAAAATATAAAAACATGAAAATAACTTTAAAACACCAAAAATATTTTGATTGTATGCACTATCCATGATTTATATTTATACTACTATACTAAACTTACATTTGTTGTTTTATGTTATTTTTTGTAAATTTATCTACATTACCATGCTTCACTTGATCTTCTTTGAGTGTGTGTAGTGACATCCTACTTCTAAATCAAGACAAACATTGATATACATACCCACTAGGGGCATCTTCTACATGATTACACCATCCAGGTTATGTCATTCCTACACCACACACTCTAGTTATCATATTGATGTATATTATTTACTAGCTTACACAGATTCCTATATCGACATCTCATTAGTATATAACACTTGTATATTTATTAGCATATACCTAGTCTTGTACTAACATGTCTTGCATACTTTCCCTCTTTCTTTGATTAGTTAGATGCAATTATATTTCTAATTATTACTTGCTTTCTTTTCTTGCTTTGTGTAGCTAGATATGATTGCATTTCTTAGTTCTTGATTGTCCCTTATGTGTGCCTTAGGAAATTTTCCAATGTCCTTTACTTCGATGTCTTATGTGTGCCTTAGTAAATTTACCAATGTCCTTTACATGTACTATTCGATGTGATTGTGGCTTCCACACCAATTTTGTTTGTTTCAATTATATGTGTATGTGCCAATTAAAAATCCCTTGTATGTTTGCCTTTTAGTATGAGTGAAATGTGCCCATGTCCCTTGTTTGTTTGGCCCCTTGGCCACCCTTGTATGCTTATTGTTTCTTGCCTTATGTGCATGTTGATTATGTTCTTATCATTATTTGCAATGCCATGATCCACATCATGCATTATTCTTGCTTTCTTGGATGCCATGATGGACATCATGTTCCATCCCTCCAACTAATGACTAACTAACCAAAATTTTATTTCTAGTTCAATACATTACACATGTTATTACATTATTATATCCATCTACGCATACCCTTGCTGATCTAACAATCTCTCAATACAAATCATGTTATATCTTGAGATATATTGTCAATTATCATTATTATATCATGTATCTTTATAGCATAACACACTTGTAGGGATATTTCTTCTAAGGGTAGTCATTGTAGGGTCTTCATTCCTACCCTCATAAGAGGGGGAAATAAATAAGGGTTTTTTCATAGAGATCAGAGCTCTTAATAGTCAAAAAATTATCATTTAGCACACTTAAAATAGCAACCAGACATCAAAATGATCAGAATAGATTAGGTAGATAATGAAAATATCAAAATAGTTACCAGATTTGGCCAAGGACAATAGTGCCCATATTGGACTATAGTGTTGATGTCACTAGTGTCCACTTTTAGTGCTCTTGTCCAAACATCAAAAAAACCAAAATTTTCAAAAGTAGGTAGAAAAGTAGGTTCAACTATAGTTTTATACAGTCAGACTAGTTTAGAATCAGTAGTTTTTAGTACAGTCTTGCTTAGAGAATCCAAATATAGGGGGCATCATACATGGCATGATGGATCTCACTTCTAATTTTAGATATGGTAGTTGGTATAACTTCCAAATCAAAATCCATGCTCTAGACACTAGTGATTGGGGGCAAGGTGTGTGACACATCTATTTTCTTTTCTTTTTCGAGTTTAGTATTGCCTAGGCATTCACAATAGTTTCATGACTTATTCCATCTTCAAGTGGTTGGCATCATTTTGGAGTGGCTTTCATACAAGCCTAACCTCTACATTTTGGAGTGGCTTTCATACAAGCCTAGTGCACCAGTTTAGAGTGGTTTTCATACAAGCCTAATCTTCATCTTTCAGAGTGGCCAAGAGTGGCCTAGTTTCCATCATACATTAAGCTATCTATGCCAACATTATTAGATCATAGTACATTCATGAGATTTAGGATCCATCTCAAATGACACATTTTATACTGGTATTAGTTCATAGTTTCACTTCATGGGGCAATGATGGAGCTAAAAGACTAGCTAGCCTTTATATTCTTGAGCCACATATTCAAAGGGATTAAACACACAATACAAACATCAATCAACACACGCATGATCACATAGCTTCACTTAATGGGCAATGATGGAGCCAAATGACTAGTTAGCTTTTATATTCTTGAGCCACCAATTCAAAGGGATTAGACACACAATCCAAGCATTGATCAACACATGCATGATCACCTAGCTTCACTTAGTAGGTGATGATGGAGCCAAAGGGCTAGTCTTTACATTCTTGATCCACTTTTGGGGAATTAAGCACTTAACTCTATTTACAATATTACTCTTGATACAGCACATACCCAGCATCAATCATCATCACTCAATAGCATAATAAGTTTTGTATTGGTTCACAACCTAGTTAGGTGTATTCATTTCTTTCTCTTCCTCTCTCTCTTACCTAGTTTTGCATGTTCTTATTTTAGATATAGTGTATCTAGTAAGAATTGATCTACTCTTTATTTTCTTGTAGATTCATGCTTCATAGTGTGCTCTCTATATATACCCATCATCATAAAGTGTCGTGAGCTTCACCCTTACAAGTAAGTTTAGGTATGCTTTCTATTTTTCCTTCATCCTAGTATTTTTCTTTGTTGCATCACTAGAGTAAAGGGGGGGTAATGTAGTCATATAAAATGCAAAAATTGGTAACTTGAGTGTGGCTAATGACACCCAACCCTCAGGTCCCTCTTGCTTTCTCTCATGACCCTCATAGGCATCTTTTCACTAATTCCCAATCATCCATAGCCTTTCAACCTTGATCCCAACTGAGCCAGACCCCTTTTTCCATGACTAATCCATCCCCCAAATCCTATCAACTTAGGACAATAGTGCCACACTTGGACTATAGTATTGATGCCACTCCTATTTGATTTTAGCACTCTTATCCAAGTAAAATTTTAGCCCCAATAGTCAATTCATTCCAGTTCTCCATCCTTATCCTTGTTATCCTGATGTGAATACATTCAACCCATGACCAATAAATCCCTATAAAATCCCATTCAAATATCATTTAGAAAGGGTTATAAATTTTCACTAAGTAATCAATAAGATAAACAAGACTACTCAAGCAATCTTCCTTATTCTCTGCATACAGCTAGCCAATATACTTACAAGCTTATTCAAATCCTTATACCAGTCCCTAGCCACCTTAAGTACATCTAGTTTAGTATTTTTCATATTCATACACTCAATTTCAAAAAGTACATCAAGTGAGAGAACTACATATGACTTGATCCCTCTTTGAAGTATTGGTATGTAGGTAGCATGCCCACACAAGGGGTGTGGATACACATTCAGTGAATCTTACACACACTAACCCCCCCTCTTTTTCAAAATTGGTCAACGTATAATGGAATATAGGGTTTAAAGAGATAATATGCTCTATAGGGAGCTCTAATGACTTCCAGGTATCAAAACTTCTTGGATAGGGTCACATAAATCTGGCAAATAAAACCCAAAAAACTTAGATTCTCAAGATAACAATAGTATAGGTAGACTACAACACTGGTGCCACTCCTATCCGCTTTCAGTGCTCCTATCCAATCATAAAATGAAGGTTAGATCTCAATTTTTGATAGTGTTCCAATCTTTCATAGTGAATTCTAACCTTTGTCTTAATTAAATCAGCTAGTTTCTAGCTAAGTCTTATTTTCTCCCTCTTATTACTATTTTTTGAAAGGTCAAAATTGCAATCTAAATTACATAAATCAATAGTTTAATTATTGCATATTTATTTACTAATTTTATTACTCAAACCAGACTAAATTAGGAATAATACACTAATGTTCCCAGAATTATTAAAATAGTATTCAAATCAAGGTGCATGAGAACAAGATATGTAACAAAAACAAATAAATCAAGAGGCATAGAATTCATAGCATTCCATAATGATGCAACCCAATCAAGTGAACTAGAGGAGACTTCACTATCAAAGTCTCAACCCTTTACCCAATGGTTATGGGATGTCCCTACCACATCATATCATCGCATCACTTTCTTGCTTTTATTAGCTTAATTTATTCTAGCTCTTATCACAGTCACAACCACATTCATCACATTTACTCCCACTTCCATGGAGACATCTTTGGATTTTTTGTAATTTCCATTGTCTATGAAAATTGAAGGAGCAATTGCATTACAAAAATCCATTACGCAAAAAGATTTAGACTTGGAACATAAAGTCTTTTAACTATGTAAGGAGAAAGTAGAAGTAGAAAAGTATAAGTAGCTCATAATTTTACTTATCCTAATATATTTATGCAAGTCCTTGGTGATTAGGTAATTTCTAAGGACAAACAACTCCACTACATTGTTAAATCAGCTAAGAAAGGATTGGGTGAGTGCATAGAAATTGCTCACACTATGCACTTAAGGGTAGGTTATCCATGATAAAATGGAAGCCTTCTACAAAATATTAGATAAATATTTATAGGTCTTGGATACTAATGTGCATCAAACTAAGCAAATATCCCAAGCAATGCTTGATTAGAGGCAACACCTTGACAAATTATTGATTATTGTGAAATTAGAGTTCACAACCATGGATGAGATGTTTCAACATGCCCTCAGCACACCCATCCTCCACTTGATATATATGAAGAGGGAGATGGCCTTTGAGGGCCATGTGATATATTCTAATCTAAATAAATTTTTTCTTATTTAGTTTGGGGTTATTTTGGAGGCTATTCATGACATCATTAGTCTAGTTTATTTTGAATCTAGCTATTGAACTAAGGTAAATTCCAAAATGGTTTCCTTATTCATTGAAAACCTTTTTATCACCTTTAATGATAAGGGTAGTGGTCTATATAGTAGCATAAAGGGTGGTTAAACTATAGTTTTGGGTTAGACTAGCCACTAATGTGGAGGGTTTTTACGGGTTTACACTATAATCTATTATTTTATGGTAATGAGAGTGTGGGACTTACTCCCCTTGCCACTTTTTAGGACCTCAAAGAGAATTTTATGATCATTTTTATCTTTTTGGTGAAGCTTTAGTCAGTACTCTACCATCCATCACCTATGGGGGGTTTCATCTCGGTCTTAAATCTGGAGGTATGTCAATCTCCCATAGCATCCTTAGTCATGGTATTGGAACTTCAAAGGTCAAGTTGTGTGTTCTCAATGGCATAACTAATTATGATATTATATGGTCTGATGGCATTGGATTTTCCTCCCCTAGTTGACATGAACTCTTGTTTTATGGTTGGTGGGTCGATCACATAGTGGTAAGTAGTTTTTAGGGCCATGTGTGGATGCATAGAAGATGTTTTTCACTCCCTTAGTTTAGGTGGTTGTATGGTATTTAATTATGCTCAGGTAATTCAAGGTGGATGTGGTGGAATATGTGTTCATGATCACATGGATATTAGGTTGGTGGTGGCTTCTACAACTATGGAGGTTGACGGTGTTATGTTTGTGGTGGGTTTGGTAACTCTGCGCAGGGATGGATGGATTAATAGTGATATTCTAGTGGTGTCTTTTATGGTTGAAAGTAGTGATAATTAGGTTTAATTTCTTAGTGGCCCATCCCCCCTTGGTTTTTGGATGATTATGACGGTGATGGTTTAGTCTTTTTTAGCATTTGGATTTCACTTTAGCCAGTTGTTTCTTTATTTTTGGTCTTGTCTCTCTTTGAACTTCTCTAGCCTCATTTATCTTTGGTAACATTTGGTCCTCTTGGGCCTTCTTTTAATCATTATAATCATTGGTTTTTGGTGTTAATAAAATGGGTGAGGGACCCATTTAACCCTCTTAAACAAGGAAAAAAATTCAAATGCTAATTTTTATTTGGGAAAATATATGCATGCTTTGTTATTTTATAAAACATGTTTAAAATCCACATTAACAAAACAAAAAAACCCACATTTTCCTCTCACTTAAAATTAAAATTAAGTTTAAATTTAAAACTAATGTGCCCCTTGAAATGGAATATTTTTACATAGACCAATTGGGTTACCCAGCATGCCAAGACCTGGCAGATATAAACCTTGGGGAGATTTTTTAATTTCCTTTCAAGAGAAGTTGAATGGTTCACCATCCCACCTAAACTGATGTTCCAAATGACTCGTCAATAATAATCAAAATATTTGTCATTTTCATTTTAATAATCATCTTAAGAGGCTCTAGCATTCACATTATTATCATCATTGTCATTCATATAAAAAGCATTGATCTCTACTTGATAACATGCATCTAAATCTCCACAAACACATATTTTTGGTAAGGGTTTTCTCATGTTCAACAAAGGAATAAACAAGTTATTGGGAAAATATTATTCCAAATATATATTTATATAACTTTTTTATATGAGGCTAACACTTTTTCCTTTTCTTATTAGTTTTCTCATATCAAATTTTGGATTACCATAATCGTGAGGGCTTACATAAAGGGAATCAACACACAAAAAAATCATATCATATGTATAATCATTTTGTCCAACTGGAATAAAACTTATTTATCTTAACCTCTCATCAATGTTATCCTCATTATCATAATCATCATAATCACTATCTTCCATATAATTATGAAAAAACATAAAATTTATAGAAGAATTTGCAATATCTTGAAAAAACACTCTAAAGGTGAACTATTTACAAGCACAATAGGGTTTAACATGTTTTTTATAAATTGAAATAACCTAGGGATTGGAATAAGTATAATGATAGATAGGGCTATGAGATTTATGATGATTCAATAGAGGAAAAACCTATAAAAATTAAATCTGTCATAGTTTGGAACAAAATCTAATCCTAGAGGGGTGTAAAAAAGCACAAGTCCACCAAATGTTTTTATTGGAAACTAGTTCTATATCAAATAATGATACATTTACCTATACACATTGAAAATAATCCCAATCATATTTAAAATAGTAAAATTAGACATATTTTCACAAATCATTTTTCTTGTTGTAAATAATTGACAAGAGGGGGTTTGAAAGGAATATTAATTTTGTTTAAATATGGATTCTATCATCAAAAAATAAGTCATACAGAGAAGGTCTGGATGAAAAGGCAAAAAAAACTCATACAAATAAGAGCAAATAAAGATGAGTCCCAAGAACTGTTCATACACTTTTGAAAGAGTGGTGACATTTTTGAAACCATGAGACCAGACCCATAAAACTATAGATGTGTTAAAATTAATTTGAAGATCATTTTAGCCAACTTTAGGGATTTGATACCTCACTCAATTTTATAATACTATACATGGATCCCTAGGAAAAATATTTCTTTCTTATAAACCTAACATGGCAACCACATCTAAAACACCTAAAAAAATTAGGGATGTATTTTTGGACCTGTGCTTTCCTTAATTGATTATTACTAGGCCCCTAGAATATATGTACACTTTTAAAAAAAACATAACAAGTATAATGCATGTTCAATCAAGCAATCCAATGAATGCAGATCATATCCTAGAGATGATTTTTCCTACTAAAATGAATGCATGGTAGAGAAAAAATGCTACAAATCTTCTTGAATTCTACTATAAATGCTTGAATTAATTGCTTTGGCATGTTCATAATTTATCTATAGATGATTTTTTTCATTGTGTTATGTGTATTAATGCACTTGTGTATTTATACTTTTCTTGAATCCTAATTATGACCATAATTGGCATGCAAATTGATGCACAATGGGTAGGAAATGTCAAAAAATCAAGAAAATTCAATGTGGAAGACCCAAAACAAGGGTCAAAAGGGCCTATCCATGTGTGTGTGTGTGTTTGTGTGTGTGTGTATGTGTTTGTTTGTGTGTGTGTGTGTGTGTGTGTGTGTGTGTGTGTGTGTGTGTGTGTGTGTGTGTGTGTGTGTGTGTGTGTGTGTGTGTGTGTGTGTGTGTGTGTGAGAGAGAGAGAGAGAGAGAGGGAGAGAGCATGTGTGTGTGAGAGTGAGAGAAAGAGGAAAACTATGGGGATGAAGATAGGAAACAACTAAAAACATAAGGTAAATGTAATAATGAGATCTTAATATGAACCAATAATCGATAAACACACAAACACCCTCAATTAATGCAATTCTATAACTAATAACCACCCCATATCAAAATCAAGTATCTATAAATATCCAAAACCTAGAAAACCACTACCAATGAAGAAAAATAAACACAAAAACGAAGAAAAAGATGCCCAATAAGAGAATGCATTGACAAAATTGACAAAGATAATACGAGACCAAGTGAAAAAAAAGAAGAAGAAACTTATATCCCATGAGAAAGACTAAACAAAAGGAGAGGTTAAAGAAACATCATTAGTGAGATAAAGGTTTGATCAAGAATGAAGGTGTATAATAATGAGAGGCACAAAGCAACAAAAATTTAGGAGACTATTTGAACCATAATTGGAGGGAGCCATAACTACCAATTTTTTTGTAAAATAAGGTATTTATTTATATACATTATTGTTTTACCCTATTTTTAAATGTGTGTTTGTGTTTCATGATAATATATGTAAAACTTGATAGATATAATAATTTTAAATATATATAATAATTAAAAAATAATAATTTTAAAAATTGATAAACATGGAAAACTATTATTTTTTTAAAACACTAAGAAGAAATGCATTTATCTCAAACTAGGATTTTTGTTGACTGTTTTAGATATCTAAAGTGGAAATTAACCAAAAATATGACTGTGTGTGCTCAGGATCAGGGATAGAATTTTAAATTATTTCAAGATAGACTATGATATTTGGATAACAACATAGTCCATTTATGTTTGTTGATTATGGAATTGTCCTAATTGACCGTGACTTACAACTAATAAGAAAAGACAAAATATAATATAAATGTGATAGTGACAAATAAAAAAATTAAAGATATTCCTAGACAAGGCCATTTTAGGTGGATAATAACATAAATTGGTTTAGTTCATTAATTGTAGACTTGTATGTGTTAACTATGACAAAAATTTGATTGTTGTGCCTTCTATACCTATGTTTGCTAAGTAGGTTGAGATATTACAATTTATAATGTGCCATACAAAATTTGTTGTTTTCCCTTCTTTTTTCTTTGAAAACCTAAAGGCACCTTAAAAACTTGAAACTTACAAAAAAGAGAGGGGGAGTGTAATAAGAAAAGCTAACCTCAATCACTTCCCTTGATGAATTAACTATTATCTACGTATCCAATACTCTAAGGATGGAAATCAAGCCCATGTAATTCTCCCACCTAGAGTAATTTTACAATTTTTATCCTTGACTATGTGTATGAAGCTATAAATACGACTTTGATACTTGACAATAAAATCTCTTGACTTTATTTGAGATTATTTAGACTTGGTTTATAGCTGTTCTTTGTGAGTTATCTTGAATTAAAAAAGAATAGGGCATATTTTCTCAATGTGTAATAGTGTGTAAGTGTTTAATAGATAATACTAGGCTGGAATAATGAATTACTTTTAATGTGTATATATAGTAAAAGCCTTTGATATTTTCCTCTAATCGACCTTATGAAATGCATAGGAAAACCCAAAATAATAATTTAAAATTTTAAAACTAGTCGTTATTTGGTGAGGAATGTGAATACTCTTGGTAGACAGGTTCATAACAATAGCCCTATCAGCTTAGCATGCTCTTGTCTTATGAAATCAAGGATAATTGTCCTTAATTGGAGACAGTCTAAGTATAGTATGAAGTAGATTGAGCATTTGACTTGGAAAGTTATTTATATCAATGGTGGAAAACAAAGGTTCAATCCCACATATAGATATATAACTCAAATGAATGGTGAATAAGATTCATGTATTTGGGTGCAAGTCATGTAGTTTAAGATGTGTCAAGAATTAGCATTGTAAAGTATCTATGACCATATTTATGTGTCTACATTTCCCCCCCCCCTATTTTATTAATTAAATTGATATATTAAAGGATAAATAATTAAATATAAGTATGTACAACACACTTTGTCTTTGAGAGGATCCAATTATGTAGGGCACTCAAATTTTCAAACCCTACAATAGCACATTAAGTAGTCATTTGTCTATATTTGAAATTTGAAAAAGCTAAAAATTGAAAAATGAAAAATTGACATGAGAGTAGCGAAGGAGTACAACCATTATGGAGGTGAAACCAATTACCTTATAAATAATGATGGAGAATTGTGGCCCCTTTGAAGCACTTAAATAATTTAAATTAATGGGAAATTTAAGAGTGATCAAGTCCTAATTTTTAATAACTAATTAATCCCTTGAGTTATAAAGATGCACGCTTCCAACTCTCATGAATGGGGAATAGTACCCAATGTATTAATCCAAAAAGGTAGAATCATGATGGGTTCATTAGAAGTGATGTCAAGGTTATTGAGTGTCACTAGACTCAAATGTACACCAAACCAACCATAATAGAAGATGAAACCACTCAATGGGTTTGCTATAATTAATTCCAAGGTAATTGAGTGTTACTATACTTGAATATATATTACCCACAAATCACACCAATATAGCTGAATCTACATTTTACTTACATGATCAAAAGGGAATTAAGAATATTCATACCCCCATCATGACTACATTGCCAATAAATTTGAATTAAAATAAACATTTGGCCTTTAAAATTGTAATTCTAAACTTGAAAATGTGCATGAATAAGTATCATGCCTTTTAAAATTTGAAAATGTATATATGTGTCTTTTAGATTCCATGCACCTATATGCTCAATTGTAACTATATTTATGACTTGTAACTTTGATCTTGTAACTATTTTGCATATGCATTTAAGTATGGATATGTACTTTGAGTCTTTTAAAATTGAGTGCATATGCATGTCATATGCCCTATAATCTATATTAATATGTCAATATATGTCATGTGTTTGATTTATAAATTACTTTTAATCTTTGAAAACATGTACTTTGTTATATAATTTTATCTTTGAATTACTTTGATTCTTTGAAAACTTGTATTTTACATTTTTTGAAGCCTATACTCTATCCAAAATATGATTTTTCTATCCATAGAGGCTTGGAGCTCTAAGACAATCCCATTGTATTGCCCCCATTTTGAGATACGATATGTAGCCTACAAGTCAAACTCATCTCAAAATAATAGTTAACTATATCATGTGATAAATATGTACTTATGTATAGTCATGTCATCATGTAAAGAGTATGTTATCATATAATATAATTGTTATTGAATCATGTATGTAACATATGCAATGTGAGGAATACAAGTGTTATGTCTAAATTGATATATCAGAGAGGCATGTAATAGAGTAACCATTTCTAAATTAGACTATGTAGTAAAATTACATGATATATATCATGGCACCACTAATCAATATCTTCAAGCACAACACACAATGTCACATATTAAATTAAAGGGAAACATATAATGGACATAAATATGTTGCAAAAAATAAGGCCAAGGACCACACACAAAGGGTATTAAGAATGTTAAAAACAAGGGACATGTTCAAATATTGCACATACCAAACAAATATCTCATAGATATGTTCAAGTAATTTGCACACAAATTCCAAGGGCCACATAAAGGGCATTAAGAATGTTAAAAATAAGGGACATGTTCAAATATTGCACATACCAAACAAATATCTCATAGATATGTTCAAGTAATTTGCACATAAATTCCAAGGGCCACACATAATAAGCAATCAATGTATATCCTATCATGTAAGAAAGTAATAAGATCAAAGGAGCATAAAAGAAGTGAAAATTATTTTATAATATTCATATGTATCAATGTAATATCATATAAAAGTAGCATATTCATGTAGTGAAATGTAACAAATGAGTAATTAATAGGACACTTATAAGATATGTATCCCAACATTGCATTTAAGGTCATAGATAGATATAACTTGTACAATATAACTTGTAGAGTTAGATGCCCATAACATAGGCATGGCCATTAGGTAGAAGGGAATCCATCATCTAAAAGTCTTTGTATGATATGTATGTCCTGCATAACACTCATATACATTACGAAATTCATGTGTGTTTGAAAAAGGATATGTTATCTACCAAAATATATGACAAATAGTATATGTAAAGAAGTAAACTAACAACTTATGTCATGCTCAAGTCTTAATTTTTAATTTTTTTAGAATATTTTGAATGTTTTTCTATTTTTAGAATATTTGTTTTTTTTTTTTTTTTGATGTTTTTTAAAATAAAATAAACTATCATATGATCCCATCAATTGGAGGACCCTAATGTGTGTTTGTATCATAGAGTTGGAGGGTAACTTTCCATGAATGAAAAGTGTTACATGTAGATGAATCAGAATCTGTAAAGGCATCATGTGTTATAGTGTAATTGTCTTGATCATTACTCATAGAATATTTGACAAGATGTGTAATTAATGTACAAGACTTGGTGGAATATATTATATAGTAAGAGAAGGTCTCATTATCTGTGTTTGTTATGGAAAATGTTGAACTATCTGAGGTACTACCTTAGGATGCATTGTAAAAGATTTAGATTTATTTGCATTTTGAGTAACTCTTTGATATGAGACTTGTTGTTTAATAGGTTGTACCACTCTTATTTGTATATAAATATTTTTTATAGGTGAAACAAATTATTCTACTCTATGTTGTTGTATAGGTGCAAATAATTATTCTACTCTATGTTCTTGTATAAGTGTCATAACTATCTTTTTATTATGATTTTAAATAGGTGACACTAGCCAATTGTGGTGGTGGGGGTAGAGGAGGAGGTGTTACCATTGATTTTATAGGTTACTCATATCAAATGCCTAAACTTTGACCACTTGATTACAATCTATATTATTGAGACATATATGTATTGTAGATAGTACTACATAGAGCTTATGTATCTAAGGGCATCCCAATAATATATTAAATACACTTTTACTTGGTGAGACTAGAAGTGCAGTAGCCATTGTTGCTGAACTAACTTGAAGAGGTAACATTATATGCCTGAGAGTATTACTTGTATGACCATAAAATTCATTGACAACTTTTGATGTAGCTTTTAAATCCTTATCTATGTATCAAATACTACGAAAGAGTGTCATTGTACATGCTTTTTCATTTAAACCATTATCGATCATGACATTGTGAATGGGTTGTCTATTGATATAAGCTTGAATAAAGAGTGCACATCTATCTGAATCATTATCATTGATTTCATTGTCTTAAAATGAGATCATTGGATATGATGTTATGTGCCTATAAATGTACCAATAATACCAACTATTGTATGTTCACATGTCTAAGGAGGAGGATGTGCATTGTATGCATGATGTACCTCTGAATTATCTATATTTTCTATTGTATCATGGTTTGGAAAATGATTACTAAAGATTTATAGTTTTGCATTTTTATTTTGATGTGGTATAACTTCCTCTGTAGGTCTGCTTAGATTAATAGTATAATCATCGATAAGATCTTGTATCTTATGCCTTAACTTGAAACACTTATTTATAGAATGCCCAATACATATTTAATAATCAAAATATGTGTCAATATCAAAGCCCTTGTGTTGAATATTGTCATATCAACCTCTAATGGTGAAGAGAGAGATATGAGATTGCAATCGAGTAAATTCCATAAAAGGACATGAGGAAGTCGTGGTAACCTTGCAAATTGCCTCCTTGGTGGACCTGTCAACTGAAGCTTATTTGTTAGTTTTGATACTACATTGATAGTTACTTTTTCTTCATTCTTGATTTCATTAGATTTGACCTTATAGTTTGGTTTGATTTGAAAGTTTAAAATTGAAGTAGATGAATCATTTGGTACATATTTTAACTTGTTCAAATTTATGAGCTTGACTTCTCTTTTTTTGACTATATGATATGACTCGTTAAAATATTTAAATTTATTGAACATGATAAACTCATGGAGTGGTGATAGCAAGTTTCATATGAATATATTTTGTAATTCATTGTTTTCCATATAATTTTTCATCTTCGCTAACATATTTTTGTATTGAAAAACATATTCACTAATTAGCTCATTTGACCCTTACTCGAATTTAGTAATTTATGCATAAGATAGTTTTTCACCAATGTTAATAGAAAAATATGCTAGAAACCAATCTACCAAAGGATTGAATTATCTAACTGATTGATGTTGAAGATCAAAGAACCACCTCAAATCATAATATTTGAGGCTTCTTGGAAATAACTTAGTTAATAGTTTCTCATTATATGCATAGTCCAAGCAGGTTGCATGGAATGATTGAATATATTATTTGGGATCACCTTTACCTCCATAAAGTGGTAGCTTAGGAATTACAAAGCTTTCTAGAGATGTGTAAGATGTTATCTTGAGTGCCAAAGGATTTTGAAGCAAAGTAAGGGAGTCCATTGAATGACTAGCTCTAGAAACACCTTGCTCTAAGTACAATACTTTAACATGTAAAATTATAACAATTTGCTCAAGAGAGTGTGCATTAGGTGAGGTTGGTAGTGGACCTTGTGTAACATTCACATGAGGTGTGTATGATTCATTTGTATAAATAAACATGTTAATATTATATAAACCATGCAACCCTGATAACTAAGGATGATGGCACATATGTAGTTGAAGGTGTTGATATGGGAATATAATCAATAGTAGTAACTAGGACCCCTAAAATGAAAGTGGAAGCTTGAACTAATTTATTTTCTTCATCTCTTGTAATGTATAGGAATGCATCAATCTTATGTTGGTCAGAATTAATATATTTAATCAATTATTTATCATTACTTCATCCACTTGATTTGTATTAGCTTTATCATTATCAATAATCAAGATAAGTCCATCAATAGGGTGTGTAGTATGCCTTATAGTATTCTAAATGTATAATTCTTCCTATATTTTAAGGTCATACTTGATTTTACAAAGATTATTCTAGGAGCATTATGGAAATACTATGAGTCGAGTAAGGTTTGAAATTATACATTATTCATTTAGTCTTATTATTATTTTTTAATATGATTAATGCCAATATATAATGAATTCAAATAAATCCTTAGAAAGTCATATAGAATTCATAATGAACCTCAATAAGAGTAAGCACAATTCACTCATTATTGATTTGATTTTGTAATTTTAAATTTTACAAGAAGGGATTAGGGGTGTAATTAGTCAATGTGTGTTTTCTTTGTAGGCTCTCAAATATATTGATCCTAGTAGTAAATAGTGAACACTGTCCAAAAAGACATTAACTATGGAATATTCTACCATCCTGTAGCCACACTATCCTATCTCTAGGGTATGTTGAGAGTAACTTTTTGGGGCTAATCATTTATCAGTACATCATAATAATAAATGGTTGAAAGCTTCCTATGGATGAAAACTAAAACCCTAAGTGTTTTTGATATATAGTGAGGTACATGGAAACTAAAATATGTATATAGTGTTATCTAATGGCTTAAGTAATGAGGTAGTAGCTCTCCAACCAAGACTCAGGTAAAACTGAAGATTGGTTTGCCTAAAATGATAAATCCTATGTCACACCTAGTCCCACTCTACAAAACTACTTAATAATTAGAAGGGATTATGGAACTAATGATTTTTAGTTATAATTTTTATGTTTGATCTGGATATGTATGTTGTATGATTAATAGTCATATTATTTAATTTCTGGTTAGTTATTATGTTGGAGGACATTTGTATAATTTTATAGTATGCTCTATGATCATGTTGATTGTGATTTCATTTGCAGATGATTTACATTACAATAGTTTATTGATGCTTATATTTTGATTATTTATTATAATCTCGGACTAACTATCTTTTTGTTTGATTGAGGTGGTTGTAAGATTATTCTACCCTCACAAGTGGTTAAAAAGGAGAGTATCATCAAAGAGGGGGTGAAAATACTAGCTTTGGGGATTAAGAGAATTAAGCTGAACCCACACATATCACATTCTTGTTTCTTAGGTGAAAGGAATGTTAATCAAAATTCTTCTTAAATGATGAATGTTTCTTACATTATTTTTCCTTGCAATGAATGAGTCATGTCTTGTATTATCTAATTTCATCACTTGTCATGATTTGCATAGTATGTGAAGTCTATGATTTGACTGGTTGTGTTTCTTAAAATAATTATAAGAACTAAACTATTGTGTTAACCTTGATTGCATTATAGTTGGTTGAGGTGTGAGTGTTTATTATTCTTATTTGATTTTTTTCTTGTGACCCTTTTTGGTGACATATTAAGGAGAAAAAAAGAGGTTAAAATCACCCCAAAGTAAATTAATTAAAGGGGACTTTGGAAATTTGGATTATGCTTGGCTATGTTTAAATTGGAAATATCATGAAATCCAAAAGGGAAGGAATTAGGTTTTTGGTTAAAGAGTTGACTCAGCCATTCGCAATGATGGAGGAGATGTATGTGGTGTCCATGATATAAATTTGGGGTATTGACTATGATTTATCAAGGTTGGTATGCAAAATAGGCAAAAATGGAGGTGATTTTTTAATAGACCATTTACAATTTAGTTGGAAAATAGATAAGTCATGTAAAACATGGATAGGGTTTCAAAAAATGATAAGAAGAAAGGAGAGAAAAAGGGGATATATTAAATAAGGAGAGGAGGATAGAGCTCAGCCAAAGATTAAAAAATCCATCATTACACACATTTAGATAGCAATAATTGTATAAGCAGGTTAGTTCTTCTTGAGTTATAATTTTTAATTATTGTAGACTTGGATGGCAAGAAAATATGGTTCTTTTTATGGGTTTTATTATACTTGTATAAATGTTTGAAATGGTAGTTTTAGACTAAAAATAAATTAGGTTTTTATGTTTATATACCTAGGGATGGAACTATGTTCCATCCACAAGCCTATACACATAATTTTGAGCTTGTATGTGTATAAAATTGAATTTTAATAAGTGAAAATGTTACACAAAAGCCCTGGGCTTTCAGTCTATAGATATAGGTATGGAACTTGTGTTCCATCCACAGGACTATAGAGGTAAGGTTGAGCTATATTAATAATAAAAATGTGTGCTTAGGATAGACAAGCTTAAAATAGTAATCATTAATAGATGTGTTGATACTGTAGAATAAGACTTTCAAGAATCATGAAAGGGAAACAAATTTGTGTTTTGTTTGAACCTTCAGGATTTAAAATATTGAGTGAGTTATATAATTAAAATAAACTTAGATGACATAGGGATTATGAAGGCAACATTTCAATTTGAAACTTAAATTTTATAATGTCTATGTATAATCTTACACAAGCTAAGACTTGATGGGTTTCCTTTAGATGTTTGAGCATAGTTGTAGGTTATAATAAGGAAATCTGAGTTTATATAAACAAGTTGCAACACCCACCTTCATCGATATCTTGGTTAATTATGTTGATTTATAATTTATGAAATGTAATGGAAAGACATAATTCTGCATGGAATTTGTAACATAATTATTGTCTGATGAATTCACTTTTATTTATGTATATAAAATAGAAAATTGAAGACTTATAGCTAACTATGTTAAGGTGTAGGACTTGTGTTTGGATAATTGAGGTTGTAATACATAATTTAATTAATAACCTAGTATATATACATATGTATAAGTATAAATTTAATATTCATGTATATTTATAGATATATACATATATAAATGTATACAAATGAATATTTTATAGATCAGTATATTATCTAGCCGAATTACAAAATTTGAGTATTTACAATGGATAATTTTGAGTATTTGGATTATATTTCATTGGTATGCATAATTTAATTCATTGATTATTACATTCATCTATGCAAGTAAATGCATAGTCAACTATTATTGATGTATTCAATATCAACATATAGTTGTCTATTTTATTGGATGAATGTAAATAGCCATAGGTTATGATGGAAATTATGAGTAGCAATTATATAAGTGACTATGTTTATTGAGAACCATTGTCCATGACTTGTCTGAATAAGTAATAGGATCTCAAACAAGTTAATAAATGATGAGTAATCTTATGTAAACCAAGTATACTTTCTCAAATGTCATATTTTTGTAAGAGTTTATTATTACATAAAATTATTATGACATTACTAGTATATATAAAATATATAGGTTGTACAAGTGTATAGGGTAAAAATATGATAATTTATTGTATTAAGATAGAACAAGATCAAAAATGCTAAAGTGGTTATAGCAGTATAGAATAAAATTAACTTATGAGTTGTCTTGTGACTCACTAGTTTATAATGTTAACTGAGTTTTTATACCACCATATAAATATACATATGAATTGTGTTTAAAATTTTATATATATATATATATATATATATATATATATATATAGTGAAATTATTATAGTGTTTTAGTCTTGGGTTCTTATTATATACCTTTTTGTATGATTGGTTTACATACAACTCATTTGAAAAACCTATACATAAGACTATTGTTTGAGTGAATGGAAACAATGAGATTGTTGAATTATGATTACTTGTACCTTACATTATTGTTTTAGGTTGAGTGTATGTTAAAATATATAATTATTATGCTTTTAATCTAAATGTGAAAATTATTAGACTTATTTCAAAGATAACAGGTGATAGATATATGAGGGTGCTAACATGCAAGTCATATATCTACCCCTTGATATATGTTGGATTTCTTCAAGATCTCTGAATCTCCAAGATTGCATGAAAACCCTAGAATTAGGTGAGATAAATATTTTTACAACACAAAAATTGCATCAAAATCTTCATTAACCAATTATACAAAAATTACAAAGGAGGTACATTAGATAGTGAGATATTAGGTCACCATAAAGGTAACTACTCAATTGACTATTAAAAAACACATTAAGTGTATTTCCCCTAATGAACTTAAAAAACCTAATCAAGATGACTAAAAATTGTGTAGGTAAAACTAAAAGAGATAAAAATCTTACACTAACACCCCTTGAAGCATGGCTTAGGTGGGTAGAATAATTGGGTCCTAGAAACACGGCCTGATGAGGTACCCAAGTATAATACAATTCCCATAAAGTAGAGAAAATGAGAAATTTTATAAGATAAAACTCCTCCTCTAAAAGATAAAAAGAAGATAAGGGAGATAAAAATCCCCACTATAGTCTACAACTACCTATAGCCATCCAATATCTTACAATGGAGTTCTCTGAAGTGACTGTGGATTAGAAGTAGATGCTTGGAATAGTGAATGAATCTATCATGTGCTTGATGGATATTCAACCAAGGTATGATTAATATACAATTATTTTTTCTTCTCATTCAAGGTAAGAGGTAAAACTATTATATAAATGATGGTTTAGTGGGATCATAGGTAATGAAGGACTGTTGAATGCCCTAAAACTGTCAGATAGATAGCCTGATGTCTGATGTGTCGTAGATCAATATACATGTTCCCTATAATGTCTAAAGTGGACTAGGGGTAGGTTGATCAAATAATAACTCCTCAACATTTTTAAGTTAACAATGATATGGTGGAGGTGTGTTCCCATCACTATTTTAGTCATTTGTGTTGAAATAAGAGTTATCAATATTAGAGATGTGCTCAGGTTCAAAAATATCATCAAGTTCAGGTGAGTCCAAGGAAGAAGAATCCAAAGGAGATTTAAGATTAAAGTGTGAGAATTTATAGATTTGAGATGGATTATTGACCATTCCCACTACTAATATAGTGTCACTATGTATCTCTATAACATACATTAAATCTGGAGTGAACTCAAATTACATGCCCAGACCAAGGTGAGTGATTTGGTAAACTGATAGGAGATTAGTTGAAAGTGAGGTAACACTTATAAAATTATTGAATGTTCCACCATTCACTTAAATAGACCCTCTCTCAAGAACCTTTTTATAAGTGTTAGCACCCATTTATATGGAGGACATGTCACATGGTTACAAGGAACTAAACTTTATGTGTAAAAAGGCCATGTGATGTGAGGCACCAGAGTCAATGACCTATGTCAGAGTTAGAGGTACAACTATAACTAGGGCCTTTCCCTTTACTTTCTCCTTACCATTATCTTTTACCTTTTCTTTACCATGGTCATTTGCCTTAGAGGATTTATGGGTTGATTAACTATGATTGGTAGAATCAGAGAAACTGATATTGTGTTTCTCAAACATCTTACTCAGTTAGTCAATTTGATTCTTTAAACATTTGTTTTCATCATGCTCTCCCAAAAAAACCCACATTTTATCATCTCTTTTTTAGGATTAAGACTAAAAAAAGAGGTCTCATGGACTAATTTATAGGTGGGAGGATTTACATCCTTCTCATGATCCTTTTTGTTTTGTTTCTTTTATCTGTTGTTGGAAGCCTTCTCTTTCTTATCAAATAGTGCATGAGATTTTGAGGACTTCATTATACCCAACTATATTAACTTATCTTGATCCTGAATCAAGTTGGCAAAAATGGTATTTAAATAAGGCATCTTTAATGCAGCTACAAGAGCACTTTTATGACATGGAAAGTGGATATAAATATAAAATACTCTGGACCTAGTTTGGAAAGTATCGATAGAACAAGTTGTTCATATTTTTTATCAATTACACATTCTTTAGAGTTCAATTTCAGAAGTCTAAACTTAGTGAAAAATTATTATCAAGTGTTATAGTCATCTAGGCTCAAACTGATGAGCTCATTCTCTATCTCATGGCCTCTTATCACATCTTACTTTCTAAAGAGTGTTCTCAGAGTGGTCCACACTTGAGTAGGTGTTTTGGCAGATTCTATGTGAAAGAGTAGATCAGGAGAGATGGAAAGACATAGTAGTCCATGAAATTTACCACAATAGTTGAACCACTTGATTTTTACTTTTTATACTAAATGTTTAGTCTCAATTCCCATTATAAATTAATGATAACCCTTGGATTTCAAAATAATTTCTATTTTAGATTTTTATTCATGATAATTAAAAGGTGTGAGTAGATTTATTTGATTTGAATCCATAGCGTATAAGGAAAATTTGTTGCAAAAACTAAAGAATAAATTCATAAAAAATCACATCACCACATAGTACCCCTTATAACTATTAGATTGACCTCCCCTAAATTTACAAACTAAATTTACAAATACAAGCATGCTCATATAGACATCGAACACAATAGAGAATGGATTTTGAGCTATATGTGCATAAGTATGAAAAAACTAGAGGGACATTGAGATCAACCAATAATGCATCCAAGAGTGTATAATAGTTGGTTTTAATAGAGCTATATAGGGCTCAATATTATCTCTAATGTGTAGAGTAAAAAAAAATAAGTAATTTTGAAGAAGATGACACTCAAATCTGAGTTACCGATCAAAAGTTATAGCCATTTGAAAATTTGAGTTCACATAAAAAATTTGGGTAGAAATGGTAGTGGAAAATATTTGAATCAACTTATCCAAAAAAAAACTTGAGACCCATTGAAGCAAAATCTTGAAAAAAATTTGAATCAATTTCCTCTCAAAAAAACTTAAGGCCTTTTGGAGTAAAAGTTAAGCACTTTTGGGTTGGAAGTGAGCAAGGGATTAACTCCCATATGAACAAGGGTTAAAGGCTAAGGATAATGGAACTTTGGAGGGTGGAGGTAAGAGGCCCCTATGGAGTTATTGGGAAAACCTAGAGTTCTGGTAGTGTTAGGCTTGTAGACTATGAGTGTAGTCAAAAGTCTCAACACAATGGGAGGGGTCAAAAGTCTCGATGTCAAGATTTTTCACTATATGAGTAGTTGAGAGTCCTGATGTTAATGTTATAGACTGTATGTGTAGTTTAGAGTCTCAATGTTAGGGGTTTTGACTGTGCATCAAGTTTGAAGTCTTAATATTAGGGGATTTGACTATGGATGTAACTCCAAACTCTGATGCTAGGGATTTTGACTACAGATGCAGTTGGAAACTTTGATTCTATTGGTTTTGATTGTAGATGCAACTATAAACTTTGATGTCAGGGGTTTTGACTATAGATGCAGATATAAACTCTATTAAGTGCAGGCAAGGGATAAATTCCTACCAAGTCTAGAATCTCCAAATCTATAAAACCTATGGAAAATTGACCAAGTACCTACCAAGGATCTCAAAAAACCTAAAAAAAATTAGAAAGGGATTTTACCTTAGAGACCTGACTATATGAATTTGCATGAAATCATTGAAAACCTTCAAAATGGCTAAAATCAGCTATCATAAAACTATATCATGTTTATAATTGATTATAGGGTTTTGACACCTTTTGAATCTAATGGCACTATCTATTTTATGATTTGAGACAATAGCTATATAGTTTACATATATTTTCTCAAAATTCTATCAAAGTTATGAAAAACCAAAAAAATTAAGAAAGCCTTAAGATACATGCAAGAAAGATCTCACCAATAATTTTTAGAAATGGCAAAATGGTCATTAGATCAAATCTCTGATATCATGTCAAATTACTCCAAGATCTATAAACATCCAAGATTGCACAAAACCATAGAATTAGGTGAGATAAATATTTCCACAACACAAAAATTGCATCAAATGCATCAAAAGCTTCATTAACTAATTAGCCAAAAAGTACAAAGGAAGTACATTATAGAGTGATATATTAGGTCACCAAAAATATAACAACTCAACTCACTATTAGAAAACACATTAAGTGTATTTCCCCTAATGACCTTAACAACCTTAAGCAAGCTGACTAAAAACCATCTAGGTAAAACAGAAAGTGTAAAAAAACCTACACTAACAATATCACATGTTTGTTTGTGATTCATCATTAACAGAAAGTTTGTGTGAGTATAATTTCCTTAGATCCATGTGAGATCTGATTTTTATAATGAAAACTTTGACCAAAGTAATGTTATAGCTAATAAATTGGCATTCCATTGTACTTTCTAGTTTAAATGTGTATGTTAGTATCATATTAGATAAAGGATTAGTTTTTATGGTCTATGTAATTGATGCATGTATTAGTGATTGTACACATATAGGTTCTGATTGATTTCTTGATATGTGCACTATTCTTATTTTTCCCTCCATGAAGGGTAGGGCCACTCCTAGTGGGGAGGTGTGTGGAAGATTGATGGTTTGTGGTTGGAGGTAAAACACTCAAATGATGCTCTCCCTTTGCTCACCTATTCAACCATTTGGGATCATGTTCATGGCTATATTTATGGATCATTGAGTTGTTTATGGAGCTCATTTATATTTTTGTACACATTATATTATATATTTAAATTTGTACTAAAATGTAATATGTGGTAAATTATTATTTAATGGATATTCAACATAGAAATGGCTATGAGATTTGTAATTAATTCTAAATATTATGACAAAAGTGGTTGTATGCTTATTTATAGATATAATGTAGATTATATCAGTGGTTTGTTGTACTTGAATCCTTTCATTATTCATTTTATGTGAAATACTCATCTTGTAATATGTTATGGGTTGTTTGAAAATTAAATAGATCATTTTACTAACCAATGAGTTGATACCTTTTTACATTTATTACTTAGATACATTTGTTAGTCAAACAATAGTTTTATAGATAGTTATAGATGATTTCATAAGTAAATCATTTAGACGAAATAAATTGTGTAACTCTTGAGTAACCTAGTGGGGTCTTAACATTGTAGTATTAGAGTAGAGGTTTAACGCTCAGGCCTAATGATTCCACTAACTTAAATCTATTCTCTTAAGTTTTAGGGAAAAGAATGGCACAAGGTAAATTGAGTGGTGAGGGGACTTCAAATGTGAACCCTCAAGTTGATTTTAATTAGCTAGCAGTAGAACAAGTTGTAAAACTTGAAAAATTACTCTCTGTCATGAATGAGACTAGAGACAAGATAGCATCTCCAGAGCGAGAACTTCATGAAATTGAGAAGGAAGATGAATAATAAGTTCTAGAGGAATAATCTGCTAAACAAGAAGAGCCTCAAGATCAGGGGCACAAGGAAGACCAACAAGTAGCTAGAGCTCAAATAATTACATAGCTTATGTGTGATATAAATAAAGTGAACCCACCCAAGTTTGATGGTATGGTATTGGGTGATGGATATGAATCATGGCTCGCTAAAATTAAAAAATATTTTGAGATTTGGAATTATTCTGAGGTGACTAAGGTCATTTTTGGATTTTACCAATTCACTGGTGAAGTAGCAACTAGGTGGGCTAATAAAAGCTTGAGATGAACCTTGATTTCACTACCACCAGTTGGGAGTAGTTTAGGACTCTTTTTAGGGCACAATGGGTACCCCATTTATATTTTGATTATAAATTAATAGATTTATAGAATATGAAGCAAGGGGATTTGTTGGCAAATGAATGTTGGGAGCAATTCACAAATCTCTTGAAGTATTTCTAGTAGTGTTAGAAATATGAATATTTCTAGATCAAGAAGTTCATTGTGGGATTAAAACCTCAAATTGGATGTGCATGGACCATCCAACATAGACCAAGTCTTTGAGAAGGTAGTTAAGTAATATTAAAATCTAAAATCACTTTTTGAGGTCAAAGAAAAGTTCAAAAATCAATTTGTAAGTTCAAAGAGACCCTTCAAGAAAATAATTGGAAACATAATGGAAATTCCAAAAATTAATTTAATAACTAGAATGCAAGATTTAGTAATGTTTTAGGGAACAAGAAACTTGGAGGTGGTTTTAGGGAAGGATTCAAGGGTGTTAATCAAGATGAAATGAAAGGACCACCTAGAAGATGTTTTACATGTGGAAGAGACCATTATGCAAAGGATTATCCTCTAATGAAGAAATAAGAATTCATCCACCTCTGCATCACAACAAGGAACCTTTCAATAATGTATTCATACATAAATTAACAATCATCAAGTGGAATTTCAAGCCCTCCCATTGAAATATTAGGTGCTTTATTTGGTAAATATATTTCTATTTTGATTGATGCATGAGCCACTGTATGTTTTATCTCTCCTAGAATGTTAAGTAAAATATATAAGAAAGGTGGTTTTATGGAAAATGCTTGGTCAGTTTAGTAATGGAATGAATCCAAGGTCAAGGTTGACATATGTATTATTGAGGTTGAAATAAAACTACCAGAATTCACCATGATTGTTGATCTTTATATAGCACCACTAGGGTCATATGATGTGATCCTAGGAGTGAACTAGCTTTCTAAACACAAATCCAAGGTTGACTATTTTATTAAGAAGATTGAGTATTTAGATGACTTTATAAACCAAACCCAAATCTAAGAATATTAAAGAGAATTAAAACTATGGTAAATTTTAGCCATACAGTTTAAAAAGGCCCAAATAAAGGGATGTCAAGCATTCCTAGTCAGAATGGATGAAATTGGTGAAGCTAAAGAACCCTCTTTAGAAGACTATATTTTTTTACAAGAATTTTAGGATGTCTTTGTAGAATAATTACTAGATCTACCTCCCAAAAGGAATTCAACTTCATAATTGATATCATTCTAGGGTTAGAAATGCAATCCAAGGCTCCCTAAAAAAGGATGACAATTGAGCTAATTGAGTTAAAGGCCCAAATTTAGGTGATTTTGGCCAAGGGGTTACTTCAGCCAAGTGTTTCACCATGGGGCACACCTATAGTATTTATCAAAAATAAGGACAAAACCCTTCATTTGTGCATTGACTATCAAATGCTTAACATGGCAAAATCAAAAATAAGTATCATTTACCTTGCATTGATAAAAAAAATTATCAAATGTGTGTTGCAACAATATTTTTAAATATTTATCTTCATGTTGGGTACCATCAATTGAGAATTAAAGAGGAATATATTCCAAAAATAGCTTTCAGGAGTTATTATGGTCATTACAAGTTCACATTGCTTCTTTTTGGACTAAAGAATGTACCTGTAACATTCATGAATCTCATGAATAGTGTGTTTAAAGATTACCTTGATCAGTTTGTTCTAGTATTTTTGGATGATATTCTCATAAATTCCAAAAGTAAATAAGAGCATGTTGAGCACTTGTGTTTAGTCTTTAGTGGTTTCATAAGTATAAACTCTATGGGAAGTTATCTAAGTGTGCTTTCTTTCAAATAAGAGTACAATACTTGGGAATATTATCTCTGTAGAAGGAATTTCATTAGATCTAATTAATATTAGATCCATTGTGGAGTGGCCATCACCTAAAAATGTGTGTGAGTTGCATAGTTTCATGGTTTTAGCAAGGTACTATAGGTAGTTTGTACCAAATTTCTCTAGGATAGCTAATCCAATTACCTCTCTTCAGCAAAAAGAGTATCATTTTATTTGTTTTGATAAGTGTAAACAAGCCTTTTAGATTATGAAAAAGAGGCTTACTCTAGCACCAGTGTCATAGATTCTGGATATGAATGGTCACTTTGTAGTTGTAATAGATGCATCAGGAGATGGTTTAGGAGGAGTTTTTGTGCATTATCATTTAGTTGTAACCTATGAATCAAGGAAATTAAAACCTTATGAGGCAAATTATGCTCTTCATGACCTAAAACCAATTGCCATAGTTCATGCTTTGAAATTTTGGATGCATTATTTATTGGGAAATCCTTTTGAGCTTAAAAATGATAAATTGGGACTCAAGTATATATTTACCCAACGTAATATCAATGCTCATTAAAGGTAGTGGTCAGAATTTTTGTTAAAATATAATTTTGACATTAACTACATTAAGGGAAAAGAGAACAAAGTTGCATATGCCCTTAGTCATAGAAGGTACATCATGTTTTTATCTAGGATAAGTAATTTACAAGATTGGGTAGTAAAATTATTGCTCGAAGATGAATTCTATGAACATGTTAAGAAAGCTTTAGCTAAGAATTCTCAAGATTGTAGATAACATGGATTTCAATTTGAGAATGATGAGATTTTGAGGTACAATGGTATAATTTGTGTACCTGATAGGAAATATTTTAGGAATATGGTGCTAAATTAATTGCACAATGCTCCATATTCAGGACATCTTAGCGTGACAAAGTTATTAGCAAAATTAAGACCGTTATATTTCTAAAAAGGAATCAAAAGAGATGTGGTAGACTTTGTGTCTAGATGTTTGGAGTGTTAGTGAGTTAAGGTTGAACATGTGCATCATGTAAGGTTATTTTACCCATGTTCAATACCATAATATAAGTGGAAAGTTGTTAACATGCATTTTTTCCAAGGATTGCCTATGTCTAGAAACCATCAAGACATGATTTTGGTATTTGTGGATAAGCTTACCAAGGTATCTCACTTCATTCCAAGTAATTTGATAGATGATGCACCAATTCTCACCAAAAAGGCTTGTGAAAGAGGTCTATAGATTGCATGGGTTTCTAAAAAATATAATTTTAGACAGAGACCCTAGAATGACCTCAAGGTTTTGGCAAACTCTCAATTCAGCTTTGGGTACACAATTAAATTTTAGTACAACTTACCATCCAGAAATAGATGGGCAAACAAAGAGAGTAAATTAGGTTCTAGAGGATATTTTTAGGATGTATTGCATGGATCAACAATATAAATGGGAGGAATACCTAGCATTGGTTGAGTTTGCTTATAACAACTCATTTCAGTCAGCTTTGAAAATGGCTCCTTTTGAGGCATTATATGGTAGGAGGTGCAAAACACCAATTAGCTAGGATAAATTAGAAGATAGAGTGGTATTTGGATATGATATGCTTGTATAAATGAAAGAGCAATTAAATTTAATAAGATGAATATTGGATGAATCCAATGATAGGTGAAAAATTTATGCTAATCTGAAAAGAACAAGGCAATTCTCAGTTGGAGATAAATTTTGTTTGTGAGTCAAACCCCAAAAGAGTGTTTTTAAGTTTGGAAAATCAAAAAAATTATCACCAATATATGCACGACCCTTTGAGGTTCTATAAGTGATTAATCTTTTAGTATATATACTTGCATTTCCACCAACTTTAGCTCAAATGCATAATATTTTTCATGTATCTTATCTTAAGAAATATATTGTTAATCCTATACATATTTTAGACTGGAATTCATTATAAGTTCTGGATCCAAGTGTGGTCATAGTATAACCAATCATAATAATTGACACTCATAAACTTAGCTTGTGTAATAGATAAGTATCACAATATAAGGTTTAATGGGACTAATATTCTGAGGATAGTGTTACATGGGAGGATTATGAGGAATTATTGTTTTTGTTTCTTTAGTTATTTAAATATTTTTTCTACTGAATATTATTTTTATTTCTTGAACTATTGTTTAAAATAAATTCATCGGGATGATGACCTATTTTAGAGGGGAAGGATGTCATATCCAGTCTTTCTCTATAAAACTACTTAAGAATTAGTAGGGATTATGAAACTAATGATTTGTAGTTCTGATTTATATGCTTGATTTGGACATGTATATTGTATGATTGACAATCATATTATTTGTTTCATGATCAATTATTATGTTGGAGGATATTTGTATATGTTTTTATTATGCTCTATGATCATGTTGACTATGATTCTATTTACAGATGATTTATATTACAATAGTTTATTATTGCATATATATTTACTATTTGTTATAATCTCAGACTAACTACGATTTTGTTTGATTGAGGTGGTTATAGGACTATTCTACTCTCACAAGTGGTACAAAGGGAGAGTATCATTAGAGGGGGGGTATAGATACTAACATTAGGGATTGAGAGAATTAAGTCAAACCCACACACATCACAGTTTTATTTCTTAGGTGAAATGAATATTAATCAAAAGTTTACTTAAATTATGAATGTTGCTTGAATTGTTTGTCCTTGCAATGAATGAGGCATGCTTTAAATTATCTAATTTCATCACTTGTCATGATTTGCATGTATGTGAAGTCTATGATTTTTTTGGTTGTGTTTCTTAAAATATCTATAAGAACTAAACTATGTTGTGTTAACCTTGACTACATTATAGTTGGTTGAGGTATGAGTATTTATTAGACTTGTTTGATTGGTTTGCTTATGATCCTTTTTTGTGACATACTAAGGAGTTAAAAGAGGGTAAAATCACCCCAAATCAAATTAATTAAATGGGAATTTAGAACTTTGGATTGTGTTTTGGTTATATTTAAATTAGAAATATCATGAAATCTAAAAGGGAAGAAATTAGGTTTTTGGTTGAAAAGTTGACTCAACCATTCAAAATGATGGAGGAGTTATATGTGGCAGCTATCTAAAAACTTGGGGCATGGACTACAAGTTATCATGTTTAGAATGCAAAATAGATAAAAATAAAGGTGTTTTTTAATAGATCACTTACTATTTAGTCAGAGAATGGATTGGTCATTTAAAACATGGATAGGATATTGGAAAATGATAAGAAGAGAGAAAGGAGAGAAAAAGGGGATATGATAGAGAAAGAGAGGAAAACATATCTTGGCCAAAAAGGAAAAAGGCTATCATGACATGCATTTAGATGAAAATCACCATATAATTAGGTTAGTTCTTCTTGAGCTATAATTTTTAATTATTGCATATTTAGATGGCAATAAAATATGGTTCTTGTTATGGGTTTTGTTATAATTATCTGAATGTGTAAAATGGTAGATTTAGACTAAAAATGAATTAGGGTTTTATATCTATAGACCTGAGGATGGAAATCGGTTCCATCCATAGGCTTATACACATAATATCGAGCTTGTGTGTGTATAAAACTAAATTTTATAGGTGAAAAGTTTACATAATAAACCTAGGCTTTAGGTCTATAAACCTGGGGATGGATCTTTTTTCCATCCACATGCCTATATAGGTGAGTTCGAGCTATATTCAAGAATAAAATTGTGTGTTTAGGATAGAGGAGTCTAAAATAGTAATCATTAACAACTGTGTCAATATTGTAGAATAAAACTCTCAAAAATCATAAAAGGGAAACAAATATGTGTTTTGTTTGATCCTTGAGGATTTACAGTATTGAGTGAGTTCCATAATTATAAGAAACTTAGATGGAATAAGGATTATGGAGGCAGAATTTTGATTTGAAACTTAAATTTTATAATGTATTTGTATAATCTTACATGAGCTAAGACTCAATGGGTTTCCTTTAGATGATCCAGTACAATTGTAGGTTATAATAAGGAAATATGAGTTTATATAAACAAGTTGCAACACCCAACTCTATTTCATTAATGGCTTGGGAAATTATGTTGGTTTAAAAGTTATGAAAGGTGATGGAAAGACATAATTTTGCATGGAACTTGTAATAAAATTAATGTATGATGAATTCACTTTTATTTATGTATATAAAATATAAAATTGAAGACTTGTAGCTGACTCTACTAAGTTGTAGGACTTGGATTTGGATACTCGAGGTTGTAATACATAATTTAATTGGTAACCTAGTGTGTGTGTGTGTAAGTATATATTTAATATTCATGTATATTTATAGATATATATGTATATAAATATATACAAATGAAGATTTTATAGATTAGTACATTATCTAGTAGAATGGCAAAATTTGATTATTTATAATGGATAATTTTGGGTATTTGGAATCTATTTCATTGAGTGGAGATTTAATAGTGAAATGTGATATAAATCTTACACTTTAAGTCTCTTTAAAACCATTGGTTCTAATAATTTTTAGGGCTTGGTGAATTCCATTTTTTGTTTAATCTTTCCGGCTACTATCAAGATGGGAGGTGATAGGGACAAACTAGAACCGACATCCCATTCATAGGTCAAGAGCATGAAAAAGGTTTACAAGAAGTTACACAAAGGGGGTCTCACCAAAATTATGTCGAGGATCGATGGTCATGATGTTGACATCTCAAAGGAATTTATTATGGTGTAGAACAAAAGGGTTATAGAAATAAGAGGCATAAGAATTTCTATAACCGAGGAGCTGATAGAAAAAGTTACTAGAATGTCATGTGAAAGGGATAAAGCCTTCAAAGATCAATCAAAAAAATTGGAACACATACAGAGGTTTTTTTGAACCAATGATATCATTAAAATGGATAAAAAGGGGTTCCCTTGCTCAGATCTTCTGTAATAATGGCATGAAGTTTGTTTATAGATAATCAAGTATATCACCCTCAAAGGTAAGTATACCCTCATTTTCTTGCAGAATTTCCTCTTTTTAAACCATTTTCATGGATTTAAAATTATTCTACCATATTTCTTTTTGAAATCCCTGGAGTGTATAGCAATTTCATGTTAGATCAATGAATCCAACATAGTCATCCACCAGGAACTCATTCTCCTACTGGTAAAAACATGGTGAGACCCTTTGGCATAAGGAGGTCCCATCGAAGGGGTCCTCCATAGAGGAGGACTCCCTCAAGAAAGATCCTACCTTAGGGTCTCACTGCTCATTGCCTAGTTTCACCCTAATTCCAAGTGTTCTACTGGCGATCCTCCCCTAAAAATCATAGTCATCAAGCCTAAACCCCTTATAGTGGAGGAATGATACTCAGTGGAAGTGGTGGGTATAGGCAAGATCCCCTATCAAAGGTGATTCAAAACAATAAGGATTATTTGTAAGGGTTTAATAAAAAATTATATGAGGCAGGGATGTGTTTGGCAGGTTTAATTTAGGAATGGAATTCCATTAATAATGAGGTCTCCAAAATGATTCAATCTTACTCTCAATTGATGAAGGCTAAAGGCACTCCCCAGAAGCAACCTATCGAGGAGGGGAATGCTTCTTCCTAAAATCTCACCCTAAAATCCCCCCCCAAGAAGACACCTAAGAAAGAACACTCATAGAAGAGACCCAGAATGATCTTGACTAAGGAGGATGTAGAAGGCCTGAACAATAGAACCAAGGCCAAAATCATCAAGAATAGATAGACTGTGTAGGAGAAGGAGACTAAGGCTACTAAAGTACTTACAAAGGGATCCCCCCTCTCATATTAGTTTCTCCTTTTAATTTTTGTTTTATTTTTGTCCTCTATATCAATAATTAGCTACTTATTTTGATAGTTTGTTTTTTAGCCCTTAGCCCATGGGGCTTATTTCAATTTATTGTACTTTGTTGATACTCTGGTTCTTGGTCCCTATAAAACTAGGATTTTTACCTAATCAAGTAAAAAATGTATTGATGATTACATTTATTTATATGAGTAAATAAGTAGTAAATTATTATTAAGGTATTTAATCTAAGATATATTTGTCTCTTTTATTGGATGATGGTGAATAGACATAGGTTAAGATGGAAATTCTGAGTAGGAACTATATAAGTGATTGTGTATTTATGATAATAATTGTCCATGAGTTTTTTTAATAAGTAATAGGATCTCAAATAAGTCATAAAAGTGATGAGAAAACTTATGTATATTAATTATAAATTATCAAATACTATATTTTTGTGAGAGTTTATTATTACATAAATTTAGTATGACATTACTAGTATATAGAACATATATAGGTTGTACAAGTGTATAGGGTAAAAATATGAGAATTTATTGTATTAAGATGGAATAAGATCAGAAATGATAAAGTGGTCATAGTAGTATAGAATAAACTTAGCTTATGAGTTATCTTGTGACTCACTAGTTTATAATGTTGACTAAGTTTTTATACCACCAAATAAATAGACATATGAATTATGATTGAAAGGAAATATACATATTTGTTATTAAATTATTATAGTGTTTTACTCTAGGATTATTATTATAGACCTATGTGTATAATTAGTTTGCATATAGTTCATTTGAAGAACTTATACATAACACTATTCTAGTTGAGTGAATAAAAACCATGAGATTATTGAGTTATGATTACTTATACCTTAAATTACTATTTGGGGTTGAGTGTATGTTGAAATTTGTAACTATTCTAATTTGAATCTAAATGTGAAAATTACTAGACATGTTTCTTAGATAATGAGTGATAGATATATGAGGGTGTTATCATGCAACTCATATACCTACCCCTTGATATCACATGTTTGTTTATGATTCATTAGCAAGGAGTTTGTGTGAGTTTAATTTAATTGGATCCATGTGAGATTTTATTTCTATAAGGAAAACTTTTGCTAAAATAATGATATAGTTGAGACACTATCATTCCATTGTACTTTCTAGTTTACATGTGTATGTTGATGTCATATTAGATAGATTATTGGTTTCCATGGTCTATGTGACTGATACATGTATTAATTATTGTACACACATAGGTTTTGATTAATTTCTTGATATCCACATTGTTCGTATCTATCCCTCCATGAAGGGTATGGATACTCATAGTGGGGAAGTGTGCAAGAAACTGGCAGTCTATGGTTAGAGGTTGATTTAAATATTTTGGGAATTAATGTAAAATTGTAAGTAGATAAAAGAGATAAGTATTTACATTACATAATAAAATACTAAAATATCTATTTTCACTTAGATTTTCACCCTTTAAAGAGATGTCTCATCTCTCCTCATCCAAGTGGCATAATTGAAACACCTTTAGGCTTGTGGGTAGCTTAAGGATGAGGTGAATATCTAGATAGGGCTATATCCCTTTATGTACCACTTTAGATCACTAATACACACAAACTATAGTGGGGGGAAGGGAGAGAGAAAATATAAATCAAATTATCCTATGGGAGTTGATACACTAAATAAGATGATGACTTCCAACTAGTTACATGTTACACATGAAACCAAGAGACTAACCAAACACACACTTCTCTAATCTACTTCTTCTCATATCAATATTACATTATGAAGTTATGGATGAAAGTTTAGGCTAGGAAGAATAGACAAGAGTCCTTTAATGTAAATAGTTAATAGACTAACTCACTCAACCTTGATACTTCCTATAACACTTCACATGCCCTATAAGAAGAAGATTTCCAACTGCAAATAGGATGAAAGAATGAGACAACATGCTAAGGAAATCATAGTTATCACTAAGAAAGATCAATCATCCAAGTAAAACACACTATGAATAATAATTAATAGGTAAAAGTAAGTATTCTTATTGATCAAATGGTATGCAAATGAGTAGGGCTTCGTCATACTCAGGTGGAGTATAAGTTACAATGGCCAAAATGGTTAGTTCTTATAGAACTTGAGAGAGAGGGGAGAAGAGAGAAGTTTAAGGGTCATAAAGACACTTGTAAAGATAATAAAATGAGTTACTTATTCATGAGGATATGATGTGGGATGAACCATGCATGTTCAGAAGAGATAAGTGGTTATTCAAGGCATGAAACTCTTGAAACGTGGTATAAAATTCCTTTAATTGGCTTAGAAAGACTGTCTTCTTCATTTGGGATTCTTAAACACCTCATAATTGACTATAAATAGGTCAAATTATTGGAATTAAGGGGAAATATTTCATACATTCCTCTTCATGCATTAGTTTTATTCTCGATCATCTGAAACCTTCCCAAAATGAGCTATCACCATCTGCAGTCTAAAAAACTCTTCCTTCATGCACCCTTCATACTTGGCCTCCAAAAAGGCATCAGTTTTTCATGAAAATATATGGGAGGGGGTGAATTACATGTTTTAATATATTTCATGGCCTTAGAGGCATTAGGCACACCTTAAAATTAGCTCACTTGAAGTTTTCATCCTTCTCACTATCTTGGTCACTATGCCAGTTTTGATTGGCTGAGATGAAGTTATTTGTTTGAAAACTTAGGATTTATTATAAAGAATTAAATGGATAAATGGGGTTATCCCAAGTCCTAATCCTTCTCCCAAAGTTTTTTTTATCTTTAGACTCCTCTTGGAACCTGTATAACACACAAAATAATCAAAAATACCCTATTTTATACCCTGTCCATACAAGTTCATACAACTCAAAAGTATGGGAGAAAAACTTAAAGATTAATCTCAAATTTCCAATCATCATTTTGGACAAACTATTTAATTTGGGTGCACTATCTTCTTCATTTCCTTCCTTGGGTCACTTGCAAGGGTTTAAGCCTATTGTTTACTCTTAAGGTTTGTTCATAAAGTTCTGACATTGAAACTACAAACCAATTTCACAATATAATTTTTAAATACCCTTTATAACACCTCTAACCTCCTTTATCTTCCATGCAAATCCTCCTGAAAGATGTGAGCATTTGAAGTTACCTATTCTAGCCCTTCTTTTCCTTTGCACAGGCCTAATGTTGATTTTGAGATAGAAGATGACTCCCTTGTGACCAATTATTCATCCTAATAGCTTTTACACATCCAAATTCATCTTATAAACATGATTCATCATGTTATAATTTTCATCTCAAGTTGGAAGTGAAGTTGGACTCCCAATTAGGCACTAGGCTTAACCATGCCTCATAGACCTGACTCTAACTTTTTCCATCCAAACCATCTTGTTATAATTCTCTTAATTTCATAAGATTTAACACCTATAAATTTACCCAAAAAAATTTATTTAACAATTTATAATTCTTGCATAAGGTTGTAAGTTGAAATGCCTTATCATTTGGATTTATAGGCCTAGCCATGCCTAGTATGCTTGTTTGTAAATTTGAGGGTTTAGAGCACCCTATTTAGTTCCATCCTCTTGTGAATGGTTCCTCCTATTTATATATATTTTATTAATCTTTCCAAACCTCATTTAAAGTCTCAATCATCTCCTTCATTCTCCTTTCATCCCTAATCTCTAAACTGTAGGGTTTATGCACAAGGGGAAGTACCCTCTGTTTGAGACAAAATAGAGGGTACTTTCCATATTTAATCAGATAAGGTGAATGTTTAATAGGATTATTAAATTTATGAACATTATATACACAAATTTTCAACCCTTTTTCAAGATTCTTACCCTTCTAACTCTTAAAAAACCTAAGACAAACGATATGTAGGTAGACTATGCAGGGTTTATTGGTGTGGATTGTATGTTGCTTGCTTAGAGCTCTTCCTCCCTCTTCAAAATCAACTATTATGGGGTCCTTAGACTATTCTTATATTTATTAATTTTTTTCCATCTTCACTTATCCCTCTAAAATATCATATGCCCCTCACATACCTTGACTCAGTCAAGACTGAGTATAACTTCTTGAGTGTGTTCTACCTTAGGATGTTGTACTTGTAGGTTACCCTAAATAACTTGACCTTGAAAAAAAAAATTGAAACCCCCTTTATTAATTTTAAATCCTTTAGTTCTTTTTTTCATTAATTTAACTCATCCCTATACATTGTCAACACTAAAAGGTGCTTTTTTGCTACTTACTACCTGTATCAGTCAACAGTGGTTGACTTTTTGAGGTAACAGGACTTGTAGATTGACACTATCTTCTAAAATTTATGTCACATTATCTATATAAGTCCTTTAAACCCTTTTTAATTCAATTCATCAACCACACTTTATACTTCCATGTTCAAACTCCTTAATGTGAACTAGGAATTTGACTATGAAGGGGAGATTAGTATTGTGTTAGTAGATAAATCAAAATAAAAAGCACACTAAACTAACACCTTAATGCCTAGATACTAGGGTGAGCTTAATAAAAAAAACAAATGAAAATCACAACTAAAAAGTAAGGAAAAATAATAATCCTTCACCTTCCTTGGATGCTCTAAATGTTTTGTTGTAATGGCTTTTTCGATTTGTGCTCATGAAGTCTGCATCAATGAAAGCTTGACTACCTCCATCTCTCCTTGGCACATTGTTTAACTTAGCTTAAATATTTTGGAATCATAACTTTGTCATGTGAGATATTTTTTTAATCAATTTATCATGGTAACTTTTCACAAATTAAGCTTAAAAATGATGTCCATGGCCTCTCTATTTATAGATTTTCAAGAATCACCAGAATCAACCATGACCATCCATCTCAAGATTAAGATGTGTAGTCATGGATTAATTGAATAATGTAATTAAAATACATAATTATCATCATCATGAATTTGGAATAAGGGACATTAATGAGGCATGAGAATTAATAAAGAGGCATGGGAGACCCATAATCTTGATATTTTATGCATTTATGGCTTGATGGATGCCACACCATAGATGACATCACCTGATGATGAAGTTAATAGAAATAAATTTCCAATATATATTTTTTCAAAAAGTTCCATGTAAAATTAACTTAAGGCCCTAATTTGGTTTAATTATCCTAAAACATGATTAAGCACTTTGTGCACAAATTACTCAAATTGATCAGAATACCTTGATATTGGTCTAAAATTTGATTAGATTAGATTTAAAATGAAATGTTAGATGCCTTGGATCCATTATGAAATTTAGGATTTTACCAACACCAAATAACAAAATAATGCATATCATGCAAGATATTTGATAGAAAAGAGCAATCTAGGCACCTCGGTGCAAAATTGGTAATTTAACTCAAAATGATCTGATCAAAGTTAGCTGGCCCATAAATTTCATTACCTCATTTAATGATACTCTAGCCAAAATTGGCACTTTAATATATCAATTTAAACTCATTTAATGCACTTTAGTGTTTTTAAGCCAAATTGTGCACTTTGGTAAAAATTTGTCAAAAGCTTGGTTGGAGGTCATTGGTGGCCAAATTTAGGTGTCTACAGTTTTCCCCTATTTAGGAAGGCATTGCAAGATATAAGCATAGTAACGTATTTTAAAATAATTAAAAGGTCATGTATTCCTACAACTGCAATGATGATAAACTAATTGTATGATGCCCCCTCAAAGGAATGGTTGACACAACTAAGTCGACAAATGGTCCCTCGATAAGAAGCAAAATGAGGGGACCAAAGAAAGGAAAGATGATGGGGTGAAAAACCAATGATTTTTAAAAAGTATTAAAAATAATTGAGAATGCAAGTGGGATGGTGTACAATGGTTTACATAAAGGTAGTTATAAGCATTGTACCATGATAGTGGCAATGTGGTATGATAACACAATGATTTGCCCAAAGGTGGTTATAATCATTGAGAAGATGGGGTTGCCCCAGTTAGAATAGACAAATAAGATAATGCTAACCTAATTAGGGTAGAAAAATAAGATAACAATATGCTCCTATTTGGGTAGAAAAATTAAATTTGGTGAGAACACAATGATTTGTCTAAAGGTGGTTATAATCATTGAAAAATGTAGGAGGGACTATGTACAATGATTTACCCATAGGTAGTTATAATCATGGGACCTCAATTATGAGAAACATGATAAACTTGGCCAAGGATGATGATACCTTAACATAGAGGGTAATGATGAATTGGAAGAACCTACTAGTAGGGAGATGTTCATCCAAACTAATAAAGGTTGAAATTCTTTCAAGGTTAATTACTCTATTTGGGATATGATTGGGATTGATTCGAGATGTCGATGCCAAAAATATGTTGATGCTACCATTTTTTAATAGAATTTTTGAAGCTAAAGTTTGTTTTAGCACATGTCGGTAGGCATCATGGTATAACATCATGAGGACTTGGCTGAAATATGCATGAGGATTGACTCCTGTAATCCAATACTCAACAAAAAATAATGCACCAATGATAGAAACCATGATGACAATGTAATCATATGAATATGGATGGATTTGATTATAAGTGTGGGAAAGGAATAACCCAATGAATGCACATAAACTAAATCAAGCCAACAATGTTGAAAGTAAACAAACAGACATACAAACAAACATAACAAGCAGAGACAAACAAACAAATAATGCAATAGAAACCATACGAACATTGCCCCTAGAAAATAGGTTACAACGTAACAAATGAGCAAAATGGGGGAATATAATAAAAGGAAGGGGATGGCTGAGTTGTCTCCATATACACTAGGCAAGTGGATTCTACCTATATAGTTTCATGGATGTAATATCCAATAAAAAACTTTAAGCCAAATGTAGTTCTCCCAAGAAATGGGAAGAAAATGAGAACTAATGAAAATAAATGAAATGGATGTGATAGAATAATAAGAAAGGTCTTACAAAATGGCAAGTGTGTGGGATAAAAGGCCAAAAAGGATGGGGAAACTAATTGACAAGTGATTTGCTTGCAACTTAGTAAGGGTTCCCAAAATCCTTAAGGCAAACAAGTGGTCAATGTTTTTGGTTTTTTCTAACAATTTTATAAATGTTTTTAGAATTTTTGAAGTATCTCAACTTGATCAAGTATGAAGAGACACTAAATGGTTCAAGCTCACAAAATGGTGAGAGCATTCAAACTTAGGTTTTTCATAAAATAGTGAGAGCGTTCAAACTTAGGTTGCTCATAAAATCGCAAAAGCATTCAAACTTAGGTTGCTCATAAAATGATGAGAGCATTTAAACTTAGGTTGCTCAAAAAATGGTGAGAGCATTTAAACTTAGGTTGCTCACAAAATGGAGAAAGCATTTAAACTTAGGTTACTCATAAAATTGTGAGAGCGTGGTGGAAAGGGTGATTGACCTGACCTCAAAAAGTATCGAGTACTACCTACATAGTCCCAGAGTAGGACCTCAAGTCACTGTAGTTCTATTTTTATAGTTAAGGAACCTGACTAGCATAGCCATCAATTCAAACAAAACAAATATGGTTGGTATAAAGGCATAGTATGGCATAGGAAATGGCAAGTTGGTACATCAAGGCTCAATAACTAAGACACAACAACATAGATCAATGGTACTAATTTTCCCAAAGGTAGTTATAATTAGTAGTAAGACCAGTGGTAAGAAAAGAATAAAAAATGAAAGATGAAACTGTCAAAATGTTTATCATACTGCTCTAAAATATGATCTTTGCTTGAATTACTTGAAACAACTGATGAAACTGATCAAATTCCTTAGTGTTAAAAAGGTGTAACCAATGGTAAAACTAAGGTCAAACAAGCTAGGTAAATAGGATTCAAAACATGTTTGATTGATAGAATGGAATGGTAAAGGGGATGTAATGGGCTAAGAGGAATGACAAGCATGATATTTGTACAAAGAAGAATAGTGATAAATGGCACAACTAAAATGGTCCTTACAGACAATACACCCTAACACTCAAGCATAGTACCACTTAAGATGAATAATATTCATCAGCTTAGGAAGTTTATCTCTATCTAGTGTGGTGATCTTGTATGCTCCTGATCCATAATCTATAATAATGATGAAAGGCCCTATCTAGTTTGGTTTGAATTTAACTTTATGCTTCTTCTTATTTATGGTATTTTTTTGGTTTTCTTTAAGAACAAGATCACCAAGTTCAAATGTTCTATACTTAACATGCCAATTGTAGTGGCCTTTGAGTCAGTTTTGATATGCCTAAAGATTATTGAGTGCAGTTGTGCATTTTTCATCAAGCAGGTCTAGTTCTTGCAAGTGAGGTACTCGATAGTCATGATCATCTAGGGCATACTTGAAAGATATGCACAGTGAAGGTAACTAGGTCTCAATGGGAAGAATGGCTTTGGTACTATAAACAAGTGAATATGGAATGGCTCTTATATGGATATGGTGATTGGTACGATATTCCCAAAGGGTAGGGAATATCTAAAGGTGTCAATCATGACTGGTATCATTGATAATCTTTTTGAGAATATTGACAATGTTTTTATTCAATGCTTTGACCTAACCATTACCTTGAGGGTAATATGTTATAGAAAAATGTTGTGTGATGTTATATTTGGTACATAGCTTGTTGACATCCTTGTTCTTGAATGATCCTCCATTATCAGATATAATGTTAGAGGGGATACCATAGCAGTAAATGAGATGGTTGAAGATGAATTTGGAAATTTGCTTTCCAGTCACATAAGTGAGGGGTATAGATTCAACCCATTTAGTGAAATATTCAGTGGTGGTAAGGATATGTTTATGGCCATTAGATGAAGTGTTGTTAATCTTCCCAATAAGGTTGAGTCCCTATGTAGCAAATAGCCATGGTGTCAACATTAGTTTTAGATTTTAGGTTGGGGCATGAATCAGATTAGCATGTCATTAACATTTGTCACACTTATTTACATATATAGTTGCATCTACATCCATTGTGGGATAATAATAACCATTATGCAAAATATTTTTAGATAAGATTGTCCTATTAGAATGAGCTCCACATACCCCTTCGTGAACTTTTCTTAACACTAGCATAGGCTCTACTGAAGTTAAACAATGAAGTAGAGTTACATCAAAACTACAGTGGTAAAGGGTTGATCCAAGTAGAGTATAATGAGTGGAGTGATGGATAAAGACTTTGGTTTGTTTTCAAGATAGGTTACATGGTATAACTTGGTCATGAAGATAGTTATAAATGTCTGAATACTAGATAGAATTAGGACCAGCAATATCACAAATAATTTCCATAGTTGAAGATTCATCATCTGGTGTGACCAAATTCTCGATGAGGAACTGATACTCTTTAGCTTTATCTATTTGTTGAATCAAAGATCCAATAGTATCCATGGTATCAATAGTTTAATTACTAGCCCTTGGTATATGCTCAAACTAAATGTCAATAATTTGTTGCTTGAGAGTGTCAACTATAGATTTATATGGAACCAACTGGTCATCTTTGGTCTAAAAATAGTCTATAATCTAATTGATGATTAACTAAGAATCACCATAAACCTTTATATGATATATATTCCATTGTACCACTTGTTAAAGCCCTACAATAAGTGCTTCATATTTAGCCATGTTATTGGTACAAGGAAAGCTGATCCTGAATGACTTAAGTATTAGAACCCCCTATGGTGTAATAAATAAGAGGCTTACTCTTGATCCATGTGTTATGAATGATCTATCAAAATATGACTTCTAGTACTACTCCTCAAGAGGTGTGTCAATGATGGTCATTATGGATTCATCAGGAAATTGAAATGTGAGTGGCTTTGTGTCTACAAGAGGTGCTTCAGCAAGTTGATCTCCAAGGACATGTCCCTTGATTGCCTTCTGATTGACATACTCTATGTCAAACTTACTAAGAAACATGATCCATTTGGCCATTCTACCTTGTAAAGTTATTTTAGATAGTAGATACTTGAGTGGATCTACTTTTGAAATGACCATGGTCTTACTGTTTAGCATGTAATGGCACAGTTTCTGAGCTGCAAAGACCATGGCTAGACAAGCTTTTTTAATAGGTGCATAGTTATGTTCATATGTGACCAAGGTACAGCTTAAGTAATATATTGCATGCTCTTTTCCATTGTTATCATGTTGAGCCAAAATTTCCCTTAGGGAATTGTTGGTCACTGATAGATATAATAAGAATGGCTTTCCTGATATAAGAAGTAACAAAATAGGTGGATTAGCTTGATAGTATTTGGGTTGTTGAAAAGTTATTTAGAAGTGATCATCCCAATGAAATGTAACACCCTTATTTAGAAGATGTGTAAATGGATGACACTCGTCTGCTAACTGAGAGATGCAGCATCAAATTGATTAGATATTGTCCTGTAAACTACAAAGTTGCTTCAAATTAGTTGGTGGTGGCATCTCGATTATAGCATGGACTTTGGTTGGATCAACTTCAATGCCCCTACGAGACACAATGAATCCAAGTAAATTTATTAAGATTACTCCAAACACATATTTATTTGGATTCAATTGAAATTTGTACTCACGTAGTTTTTCAAATATTCTACATAACACTATTGGATTGTCGACCTTAGTTTTTTATTTGCCTAGTATATCATCGACGTAGTCTTCAATAATATCATGCATCATATCATGGAATATGATGGTCATTACCCTTTTATATGTAGCCCTATCATTCTTAAGACCAAATGGCATTACCTGATAATAAATTGTTCCCCATGGAGTGGTGAATGCTATTTTATGTTGGTCTTCTGGTGTTATTCTAATCTAGTTGTAACCTAAAAAGCTATCCATAAGTGAAAGAATTTTATAACCCACTGTGGAATCGATGATCATGTCAATATTAGGCAACATATATTCATCCTTTGGGCAAGCTTTGTTTATGTCTCAAAAATCAATACAAAATCTGATTCCTTCAAGCTTTTTGCTAATAGATACAACATTAGATATTTATTCTGAGTAGTTAATGGATCGAATACATCCTAATTTTAAGAGTTTTTCTAACTCTTTCCTTACCAAGATAGCAATGGGAAGATACATCTTACTTAGCTTTTGTTTCTCTGGTTTGGCATCAGGATTGACCACAAGGTGGTGTATAACCAAGGTGGGATCCAAACCTGGCATGTCAGAATAAGCCCATACAAAGATATCTACAAATTCTCCCAACAAAGTTGTAAAGACTTCACATTCTTCCTCAGTGAGGGATGCACCTAATTTCATCTATTTTGAGTCTGATGGAATCCTAATGTTTACCTCTATTGTATCTTTAACTACAAGGGTCGAACCATCTTCTAGGATAGTAGGAAAAGACTTGAACTATTAGACTATATCAGGGTCCTTTGTTAAGACTTGCTCTTCAACTTCTCCTAAGCATGATGAATCTGAGTTCCCTAATGGGAGATTTGTCCATGTGAAAAAAATAGTCAAAAAATCTTGAAGAATTTGATCAAACACTTGTTGTTCAAAATTAAACTCAGATCTATAGGCAAGTTCATCATTTGTGGGATCCTAGTCTAAATTAGAAGAAGAATGAACACCCCCATCTAATGACACCTGAAATCAGTTTTCACCACTAGACTGGCCTTTATCTTTACTTTTTCCTTGGTCAAAAAGTGCCTCAAAGAGGTTTTCACTTGGGGACCTCAATGTTTTATTTATTTGTTTTTGGCTAAGGATGTTCACTTGCTCTCCAAAATAGGCTTTAGGATCCAATGTAATTGAGAATCTTGATTTATGATCTCCCAATAAAATGTTGTTTCTAAGGCCTAAAAATTCATAGAATGCCTCATCATTCTAAAAGTCATCAATCAGCAAATTGGATTCTTGTTGGTCCCAATCTATCAGTTAGGGATAGTATAATGGCAATAGGTTGTGATGAATGACTAGGGTAAGGGTACAAATGGCATTATTATCAAACAAGTTAGTCTTACCTAGGTCATCAAAGGTGAGGCTATGATCAAAATCTACTTCACTATCAGCATCATCATCACTAACCACCAATGATGGAACTTGAATATGATATAGGGGCTCACCCCTAGATGGTTTAAATCCAAGTCCATAAGGTCTTTTGTACTTAGTCATGGAAATTGGCTCAATGGTTCTTTGTTGATTTGGTATGAGGCCTCTTCCTTCATAATCTTGATGTTCCATGATCCTATTGTGAATAGGATACTTGGTGATCTTATAAAAATCAACCAATTTTTCATTTTATAACCATGATTCATCTCCTTCAAGAAGGTCTTGTTCTTGGCTAGATGTTGGTATGAACGTGACTGATCTTGGATTATGAAGTTTATCTTTACCTATTCATTGTCAATGCATGTGTGAGGTGACTTCAGGTCTTCCAAAGGTCTTGGGATCCTAAGGAAGATTGGAAATATGAAAGGTATCATGGGTCACATATTCCCCTGGGCCATTAGCTAAAATGGTAAAATGATTGGAAGTTTTAGGAGGTGGCATGTGGGAAAATAAATCCAAGGTATTAGGATCTATGCAATTATCCTCTAGAGAATCAATAAATATGGCCTTTCCTTTATCCTACTTAGATCTTGGATTCATGTCATATTGGTAATTGTAGCTTTGAAACCCGGACTCAAGATGTTTACAATGCTCATTTGGATGCAAATCTCCTAGAATATTTACTTCCATCCCTGAGTGGGAGAACTTGATACATTGGTGTAGTGTTGATGAGACTACACGAATCTCATGTAACCAAGGCCTACCTAGAAGCATATTATGTGATAACTCGAGATCAAGCACATGATAAAGTGTATCATGGGTCAAAGGCCCAATGATAATTGGTAAGCTAATGGTGCTTTGTGATTCTCTCTCCTGATTATCATAGGTTGTGATAGTTATCATTTCTAGCCAGAGATCTACCATTGTGTACCCCAGAATCTTGATGAGCTTTAGAGATGCTATGTTGAGGCCTGATCTATTATCTATAAGGACATGTTTCACTTTATGCCACTTTATATAAACTTCTATGTATAATGGATTATTATAGAGCAGGCCAAGGGAAGACATATCACTTTGGTTGAATGTGACTTGTTGGGCTGGAGATAAGCTTGAAATTTATCAGGGGATATGTCAATGTAAATAGTGGATTGGGTTAAAAACTCATTCAAAATGTTCTTGTGGATTGTTGACATTCACAACAAATCTAAAATAGAGATTTATGCTAGTGTCTTCTACAATTGTTCTACAATATCAAACTTATTATCTTGGTCAATGGTGAATGGTTTATTCTGAGGCTGAACAGTTAATTAGATAACTGGTAAAGTGGCAGATGGCTATGGGTCTAGGATAGTAATCTTTGACCTCTAAGTTGTGATTACATAATCAAGATTAGATGTTAGACCATGATTGCTAAGAAATGTTGTAAATGGTGTGGGACCAGATAGGATGAGTCTCGATTGCTGGTGCACTTATATGTGGTCACATGGCAAGGGTGAGTTATTAGTCTAAGGTCCAAAAGTGGAAGTCCCAATTTTTTGGTTTACCTATGTGCGATCTCAGGTCAAAAAAGGAGTATCCATGTAATTTGGTTGAGTGGTATTGTTTAACAATGGTCTATATTGATTAGTGATCAGTCTAGGATTAATGGAGATGGTATTAACACTACCCCTTACAATATGACCTAAAACCCTATTGTAGTCATGTGTAACTACATGGTAGGTTTATTGGTTATTACCGTTCTGACTTTGGTTTTGTCTATTGTTATGATGTTGTGGGTTTTATTTTTGATTCTATTGGTTCGGCCTTTGATTTTGATACTATTGATTTTGTTGTTACACTAATTGGTGATGTTGTTGTTGTTGATTGTTATGATGATACTAGGTGTTATGTTGGGGAAAGGGATTTAGATAAAGTTTGATTAGAAGTGGAAGCACCATTATCCAATGTTATCTCTCCATTCTCTAACATATTCTCAATCAAATGCTTGATTTGCATACATCTTCATAAATTATGTCCATTAAACTGATGATATTCACAAAATTCATTTTCATGGTACCAATCAAGATAAGGAATGCCTTATGGATAATGCTTTGGTATAGGCCAACTAATCAGATTAGTAGTGGTAAATTTGTGAAATACAGACTCAATAGGCTCTCTTAGGTCACTAAAGACACGATGCATAGGCATAGTTCTCCTTGGAGGAGGGTTTTTCAATGGTAAAGGTTGTGGTATTTATTGTGCAGGTCTTGGTTGTTGTGTTTACAGTGTTGGTTGAAGAGGTTGTTGGGAAGGAGTGAGCTAAAAAGGTGGTACAGATGATGTTTGCACTATTTGGACATGACATGACTCAGTTATTCCATTAACCACAACATTCCTATTATGGTTAAATTACTTTGGTTTATCTTGGTTATTAGTCTGTGTTGGTTTTGATGCTTGCACTTGGATTGGATGTTAGTTTTGGCCACTTCCTTGATTGGTATTTTGATTTTGATTAGTTGAATTAAGGTTGATGATCCCTTTATTAATAAGGGCTCACTCAATCAATAAGCCTTTGTCGATGATCTCCTTGAAAGTATGCACACATGGTAGTTCCAGATGATAATTTATCTCATTATGCAAATTTTTAGTAAACACAATGGCTAATTATTTATCTAGTAAACTATGGGTGAATCAGCTTGCAAGGGCTCTCCATCACTATAGATAACTTGTAAAACTCTCACTATATTTTTGTTTTGCTTGTGTCAAGTCAAGTAATGAAATCTCATGTTCAAGATTATAGGAAAAGTGTTGCACAAACTTATCAAAAAGATCATCAAATTTTGTTACTAAATTCTTGGGCAACTTTAAGAACCACTCCAAGGCTTGTATAACCAAGCTCCTTAGAAACAATAACAAAAGGTATATATTGTTATATGCCACTGGTTGATATGCAACAAAAAAACTCGATTAAATAGGTCTTAGCATCAACTTTCCCTTTATATTTGTCAAATTTCAGTGGTTTGTATCTTGGAGGAAATAGTATTTGAATATACTTTATGTTGAATGGATAAGAACACACATCATCCAACTTAAGCTTTTTAGTTTATTTCCCAGCTTGAATGGAAGCAATTACAACTTTCATCTTTTATAATTCTTAGGATAGGAAATTGGAGAGAACATTGGTTTGAGGGAGAACATTGGTTTGGGTAGATGGTTGGGAGGTCATAAGTGGGACATTTTGATCGGGGTATGATGGAGATATATGTTAGGGTATTTTGGTTTAGTTGGGAAATAGATCAAGATATGCATATGTGGATTAGGATGTACTTGAAATTGCACATTTGGTTGTGTGATATTCTAGTTTGGGTTGGCTATGAAGGTTTGACTTGGAGGATTTTATGGTTGGGATGGAGGGATATAACTATATTCTACTTGTTGTGGTTGAAAACGGATATGCTACTGACTAATCAAACCTTATTATTGAGTGGGAACTTGTGAACTAAGACCTTGTCTCTAAATTTTTGGCACATTTTGAACCAATTATTACCTAATAGGTACTTGAGAAACATGGGAGCTTTGTTATTACACAAATCTTTGTTGGGAAGTGAATGCATGTTGAAGATTCAACATCTATCATTGACCAATATTTACACGTTGTTGGCTAGTCATCATTTGGTTTTAGATTGGTACACTACTCTATGATTGAAGAGGTATATTTGTCACTACCTAATGAGGTGAAACATTAGTTTCCCCCTATTAAGGAATATTCAACCTCTATTACATTGGTATACTAGATTGTGTTGTTGTTGTGGAATACTAATTATCCCTTGTTGAGGAGTAGGATTTGTCATTTTTTTTGTTGAGGCATGACATTGGGTGTTATTTGACTACCTAATCCTATTGGTTTCATGGTTGATGAAGTATCTAGTTGAGGTTGGTATATAGAAACTCCTACTCCCTTGTATGATGGTCTACTCATGGTATTAACTACAAGCACATGTTTTTGACTAGTTGTTTGTGTGTTAGTACCATTTTGATTTAGATTAGATGTTGCTTGCATATTATCCACTATATTTTGCTCATTATTCTATGTAGAAGCAGAAGACACTTATTTAATAATAGGCATATGTAGCAAGTCATCTACCAAAGTATTTTACATGAATGGGTATGAACTCTAATTGTCTTGACCACTTAACTCTATCAAAACTATTGTTGAAGGAACTAAGTAAATAATAGGTTTGCTCACCATGGTCATCTGATTGAAATTGCTCACCATGCTCCAAATTCTTTGTTGTAGTGGCTTTCTCAGTTTGTACTCATGAAGTTTGCATCAATAAAAGCTTAACTACCTCCATCTCTCCTAGGCACCTTGCTTAGCTTTGGCTTCAATATTTTGGCATCATAACTTTGGCTTGTGAGAGATTTTTGGAATAAATTTGTCATGGTAACTTTGCACAAGTTAAGCTTAAAATTCATGTGGCAAGGTTTCTTATTTATAAATTTTGGAAAATAGCTAGAATCAACATGAACCATCCATCTCAAAATTAAGATGTGTGGCTAATGATTAATCCAATTATGTATTTAAAAATCCATAAATAGGCTTATCAATATTTAGGATAGAGGGGAATTTAAGAGTCATGGGAGGCATTGATGAGGTATGGGAGGGGTTAACAATTATATTTTATGCATTTATGGCCTAGGGATGTCTTCCAAAGAAATGATGTCACCTGATGATGTAGTTAATAAAATATTCATTTCTAAAAATAAGTATTCAACAAGTTTCCATGGAATTCTTAATTAGGCCCTAATTTGGTTTAATTAGCTCTTAAGTATGATTAAGCACTTTATGCGCAAATTACTCAAATTGATCCAAATGTCTTGTTATTGATCCACAATTTGACTGGATTGGAATTAGAATGTGATGTCAGATACATTAGATCCATGGTCCCACTGAGTATACCATTATGTGAACTAGGAATTTGATGATGAAGGGGAGATTAGTATTTTGTTAGTGGATAAATCAAATCAAAAGCACACTAAAATAACACCTTCATGCCTAGTTACTAGGGTGAGCTTAATAACAAAAACAAATTAAAAGTATAACTAAATATTAAGGAAAAACAAGAATCCTCCACCTTCCTTGGATGCTCCAAATTCTTTGTTGTAGTGGATTGCTCAGTTTGTGCTCATGAAGTCTACATCAATGGAAGCTTGAATACCTCCATCTCTCCTTGGCACCTTGCTTGGCTTTGGCTTCAATATTTTGGAATCATAACTTTGGCATGTGAGATCTCTTTGGAATCAATTTAGCATGGTAATTTTTCACAAGTTAAGCTTAAAATTCATGTGGCAAGGCCTCTTATTTACAAATTTTGGAAAATGGCTAGAATCAACCTGAACCATCCATCTCAAGATTGAGATGTGTGGCTAAGGATTAATCCAATTATGTAATTAAAAATCCATAAATAGGCTCATCAATATTTGGGATAGAGGGGAATTTAAGAGGCATGGGAGGGGTTAACCTTGATATTTTATGCATTTATGGCCTAGGGATGTCTTCTCAAGAAATGATGTCACCTGATGATATAGATATTCAATATTCATTTCTAAAAATAAGTATTCAACAATTTTCCATGGAATTATTAATTAGGCTCTAATTTGGTTTAATTATCACTTAAGCATGATTAAGCACTTTGCAAACAAATTACTCAAATTATTTAAAATTCCTTATTATTGGTCCAAAATTTGACTGGATTAGAATTAGAATATGATGTTAGATACCTTGGATCTGTTATCCCATTTAGGATGTTGCCAACACCAAATAACAAAGGCATACATCTCGTGTAAGAGTTTTGATAGAAAAGAGTAATCTAGAGCATCCAAGTGTAAAATTGGCATTTTGACTTGAAATGATTTGATCAAAGTTAGCTAGCCCATAAATTTCATTGCCCCATTTAGGGATTCCCTAACCAAAATTGGCACTTGAATATATCAATTTTAACTTATTTAATGTGTTTTAGTATTTTTAAGCCAAATTGTGCATTTTGGTAGAAATTTGTCAAAAGCCTAGTTAGAGGTCATTGGTGGCCATATTTAGGTGTCTACACTTAAGATCTCTATGATCACCTACAGGAAGGTTGTAGGTGGCCTTTTCTACGTCATTCTATACATGTAGATGAGCATCTGACCTTGAAATTACACCTTAGACTTCTTCCAAGTCATTGATATGTTTTTCAAACTTGGTATGACACTTCAACATAGTGGCATGGTCTAATTTATCAAATTGGAAAATAAGGTTGCCTAAAAATTCAAAATCTTGTAGATTTCACTGCCCAAAATTAGTTCATGAAAGTGCATTTTTAGGCTTCCCAAAAACCACCTTCCATTTGTCATCTACCTCCCAAACCTGGTATAGTCCATGTTCTATAATGGGACTACAAGTCTTGATCATCTATATGCCTCAAAATCCATTTCAGCCATGTTACAAGATATCAACAAAACCCCTAAGAACTCTATTTTACATTTTTGGGGAAAAGGGGCCGGAACTCAGTCATCTCATGTTTTCAAGGTTTATCCACTTCAAATTAGCAACTTGACACCTCAAGTAAGGTCTGATATGCTTCACCACATGCTAGGTCATCAAAAATTGTCTCAACCTATCTCTTGTTCTCCATACAATCACTTCTAAATCTCTGCCAAAGCCACCTATAGGTGGATGTTCCCATGTATAGGCAGTAATGAGTATAATGAGTAATGTGTATAATTTATAGGTTTCAATGATGTTTGTGCCTTATCCAAAAGTTCAAAACATATTTTATTCATTATCAAAACCTTGAGTAGCTCAGACACCTCTCTCAATAATGAGATTCTTCATGAGGACACTTGTACCTATACCTTAAATGGCATGGAGTCAATAAACAAAGTTATAGATAGTGAGCAAGAGATATAGATCTTAAATTGACTCTTAGACCCACTCCAAAAATAACAAATAGATCCTTTTAATTTTATAGGACCTTGCTAATCTCAAATTATCCTTTTCAAGAAGAAATCCTCCATGAAAGCACTTGTAGGTGCATATTAAGTTGCTTGCAGGTAGACAGTGGGTAGAAGGTTCATATGTTCAAGGAATATGCCTACATAGTGGATTGATCTCCTTTAAATTGGTGATCAAATGAAACATCAAATTGTTTCAATGCCTAAGATAAGTCTTCAAACCTCATTTTCAATGTTTAACTCTTTTTTTGGCACTTAGCTGACTGGTATGATAGTCATATAACAAATGACTGTTTATGAGGTATATGACTGCAAACTACAAAGATTACTTTAGAGACTAAATTTAAAAGGTAAAAATAATTAGGAAGCTTTTAAAATATATAAATTAACCTATCACTACCCCTTGGATCCATTGTCAAAGCATGAAAATCTTGGGAATGGTGAAAACTACCTACAACATAAAATAATGCTTCTCTTGAAACTTTAGTTAATTTTCCAATTAAAACACCTTTAAACATGAAACCAAGAATATGAATAATTAGATAAGGAATAAAAAATCATCTATAATCAACTTCATCAACTGGTTTGTACAAACTTTCCTAAAATGGAGCAAAACCTATAGGGTGCACAGATTAGTAGGCAGAAAAAAATAGTCAATTTCATGAGGATGGTTCATAAAGTACATGCCACCATTATTTAAACTATTGTTATGGAAATTAATTTCTCTGAGGTAAGTTTCACCTCCCAAGGTTGTTTGATCTAGAAATTTTTCAGCTATCTATACCAAGTACAAATTTGAAGATTGGTTCTGTGTGCCTAAAAGAGTGAAAAAGGATCAAAATGGTTTTGGGCCTTTTTTAGAACTTCTAAAGCATGTCAAGCACTGATATTGATCTAAGGAAGCTGAATAATCATTCCATTACCTTCTCCCATGTGTCACACTTCCCATTGGGTTGTACAAGTGCCAAACTCTTTTCTTTTCCCAAGAAAATTACTCTTTATTCTAAAGTACCTACCACTTTTAGTTAGAGACAATTACTTGAGACATAATAGGACACATGGAATGTGACATAACCTTTTGACACCTTCACATTTCCTTATGAGACTATACAACTCATTAAATGCCCCTTTTTTAACCCCAAAATGACTCAAAATAATAAAGGACTAAAATGACTAATGCCCAAGGCTAGTATAATATGAAATCACATTGAATGACCTATAATACACTTTAATACATATGTATTAGACCCCTAAAACACCTAAAACTCAATTTTTTTCTATAGGGGTCCTAATTTGACCTACAGGATCAAATTTGGTCAACAATATCAATATCCACTTATTTGCACAATAATTGATTTGTTTGCTTAGCCTATAAATAGTAATGAATTGAAAAGGGTGTACATAGCTAGAAAATATGATTAAAATAGATAATTTGTAGGTTGGAAAGTGATGTAGATGTAATAAAGAGTGCATTAGTCAAAAATAGGTGTTAGAACCCTCTTTAGATAGTAGAGCGATGACTCTCTTTGCCAATAGTGTTTTGTGTTATTAACCTTCTATGTAGCATTGTTGACCTTGTGTAGATGAAGTAATTAAATTTAGGGTAGACCTTAACTTTATTATAGGAAGCTTATACCTATGTGATCAATACCTAGATCATTGTCTATGTTTTATTGGTTAGGTTGTGAAGCCAATATTCACATGTCACTATTCATGGTGATGTGGCATGCTGAGATGGCATCTTAGTGATGTGGCATGTGGGTGTGCATATGAGTTGGCATGCAGGTGATGTGTCATATAGGTGATATGTCAGGAAGGTGATGTGGTATGATGGCCTATGATGGGTCCCAAGATGTGATCAAGTTGAGGTGACATGGTGTGGGGTATAGCACTCCATTATGGACATGTTTTATCCTTAGTAGTCACATGTGGGTTGTCACATAGTGAAAAAGTCAAGGGTCATGGTATGGGGTTGAATTTATAAAGGGACCCATGATTCACATGTGTGGATAAGGTCAAAATGTGATTGCAACACCTTTTTGACTCTTGTGTTCATATGTGAAGAAGAATCCAAGAAGACTACTATTGTAGATTGTCCTCACATACGGAGTGGGGCATAATTCTTCAAGTCACATGGGGTGGCTTAGATCTTATCTAAAATAATGAATATACTTTATTAACCCTTGGATATGAAGATAATAATAACACTATTGAGTGTTTAGACTCACTTATAGAAGTGGGGAGTAAGTTTTGGAGCCACATGAAGGTGGCCTTGGATCTTGTCTAGTAGAGGGTCATTTTTTGATGAATTTTGACACATGGGGACAACCACCACTAAGATCAAATGATACCCAATAAAATATGGTGAATTTTTGGAGTATACATGAAGTTTCTCCCTCTCTCTCTCTTATGTAAAATACTATAAATCATTGCATTCTCCTTTGTATTTGTGAGAAGGCCATTGGGAGCTAGCCACTCTTGGATCATTAATGTAGGTTGGAACTTGCAATGCATGGAATTTTATCTCACCTATATGCTTGGGTTGTAATCATTATTCATGCTTAGGTGGTTTGATCCTATAATGCTTAGATGAGGTCATGGCTCACCTAGTTTGTGTGTAAGCATGGAGATCTTTGAGGTTAAAGTTTAGATCTTGAAAGGCTATGTTAGCTTGGCTCATTGGGTTAGAGCTTAGAGGCTTGTTAGCTTAGCTCATGGAGATGGAGGTTTATGGTTTTGAGCTCATCTTGGATGTTATGGTGTTAGCATCATGATGGAGTTGCATTTTTCAACTCAGAGGTTGGATCATGTAAGGTTTGGTTGCAAGCTTGGTTCACGTGAGTGTTTATAAGCACTAAAAAGGAGTCACTTAGAAGAGTTGATGTTATATAGATAATTTTGAAGATGAATATGAATTTTAGATGCTACCTTTGCCCCATAGTTTTTCCCTTGCTAGTTTAGCAGGGTTTCCACGTATATCTTGTGTAATGTGTTCTCTCTTGTGTTGATATTTTTTGTAGCTTATTTTATTTTGACAATTTATTTACTTTCACATGTAGGATGGTAATTTCCTAATAATTGGTATTAGGGTCATAGTTTTTGGCTAGTTTTTGCAAGTAGGAGTTACAAGTGGAGAGACTAAGATATAAAATGAAAATAAAACAATAAAAAGAAAAAAAATTGCATGGTAGGTATTTCTCTCTTGGTAGAAGATGGAAAATGGAGGAAAAGTTGAAAATGACAAGTTAGAACCATTTAGTGTTTTTTATGGATTTTGACCTAAAATATGCATTTAAGTGCAATTCAAGTCAGATTGACAATTTCAACACAAATGGTGTTAGGAATTGGATGTCTACATTTTTCCCTTGTTTGAGAAGGTGTAGCGAGACATTCAAGTGAAGCAATATCTTTTCAAAGAAAAGAGTTACAAGGAAGAAATTGGAACAGACCCAGGATGCCCCCTCGAGAGGACATACTAGGATGAAAGAGAAGAATGGACTCTCAAAAATAGAGGGACAATGAGAGATTAACCCATGGAGTAGATCACATCCAAATGAGGTAATGCTTGGACATGTTATTACCATCAATGATCAAAATATAATCAGAGATATAATAGCCCCCAGTAGATGGGAGGAATGGGAAATATAAAATCCATAAATGTAAGTGACACACTTTAAATGTACCCAATTTAATAGTACAAGTTACATGCTTATAGCATTGATCAATCTTGAGATAGGTTACACACTAAAATATTGCCATTGTGAGCATTAGTCTGGAGATCCTAGAATTAGAGGAAAAGAGAATGTGGTCTCTAAAGAGAAGATAATAAGAAGTATTCTAGTAGCGTAAATATGATCATGATAAAAAAAAATTGCCCTATTAGGGAAAATTTTAATCATTTGATAAATAATAAATAATGGTTTGCCCCTGTAGAGTTGATTTGATTATGATATTGTTCAGATGTTGTGCCCTAGCATGGGTAATTGGTAAGCAAAATATCTCAAGGATATAATCCAACAAATAGGTTAAAGTGAGTGGGTTTAAATGTATATGTGATGGTTAAATGGCTTAGAAAGCCATATAAAACCTAGCATACAAAAATGCACAAAGTGATGAGATAGATTAAAAGAATAATAGAGACAGTGGTCGAGTTGACTCCAGATGTATAAGACAAGTGGGTGTTGCCTACACAGTTCTATGGACTCATATTCCAACATGAACTTCAGGCCAATGTAGTTCACCCAAGTTTGGGAGAGAATGAAATGAGGAATGATGAAAACTAACCAATTTTTATTATACCCATAATGTATGCAAAGAGATGCACATCTAAGCATAGAGTCAAGTGCTAAAATGCATGATACCTAGATACCTATTTTCATATTATGAGCCTAGATTATGTAAAGTGTTCTTAAGAACTGTTCATTAGAGTGATGTTGACTTTAAGACTTTTAAACTTGAGCACAAAGTGCTTGTTATAGCAAAAAAAATTAGGCATCATAAGTATGAATAATTTAGAATGACATATTATTCCAATTGCATTGAGCTGGTTTAAATGTGAATACCTATAACTAAGGATAATGGTAAAACAATGACCAAAACCAAAGTTACAACTATTTACATTTAATCAAAAAGAGCAAAGACAAAGAAAAAGATAAACATAAATGAACCTAACTTGAAATCAAGATATGATCAATCAAGACTTAAGTAGGAACAAAAATGTTTAAAAAAAAAAGCAAGAACATTGTAATGACACGAGACCAAGATATAAATAATCAAGATCCATGTGGACCATCAAGACATTCTTGAATACAAAAGAGAAAAGCAAAATTAAATAGAAAAATAAGACACCAACAACAATCAAATAAACAAAATGGTCCAAGAACAACTTAATAACATAGGATCAAGATATAAATAATCAAGATCCATGCAAATCATCAAGATGTTTTGAAACACAAAAGAGATAAGCAAAAACATATAAGGAAACACAAGACCAAGAAGAGACAAGAAGTAATAAAAAGAGAAAAGGAGAAGAAATAAAAGGAGAGGTGCAAAATCACAAAAAAACAAAAATAAACACACACATAAAAAAACCAAGTTAGTGCAGTTTAAAGATAAATGTTCTTGCACGTGTGGTAGAGGTGTTACTTTCCACCACAACATAACAAAGAATAATGACACAATAATTGTTCCCTAACTAAAGAAGAATTATGACAGAAGAAATGGGGTAAGAGAAGAAAAGGAATGGGTTGGCCAAGTTGACTTCAGAGGTATAAGACAAGTGAATGTTGCCTACATAGTTCCATGGATGCATGTTCCAACATGAACTTCAGGCCAAATGTAGTTCTCCCAGGAAATGAGATAGAAGAAAAATGATGATCAAACCAGCATGATTGATGTTTATAGAAGAAATGAAATATATGGAAAACAAATAAGAATGGTCTTGCAAACAATAAGTTGATGGGATGAGAAAGAATGATCTTACAAAATGGAAAGTGTGTGGGACAAGATAAACTGGTGTTTCTTTGCTTGCAAAATGGCAAGAGCATAGCATGGTGGGATGGCAATGTACAAATGTACAAAAGTGTGAGACAATATTTTTATTCTTTTATGGATCATGTTCTAATGTTTTTGGTATTTTCAAAATATTTCCAATGTTTTTGGTGTTTTGGGGATTAAATATGCATAAAGTGGGACCATCTAGTCAAGGAGATGCACGTCTAAGAGTAGAGGTTCCAATAAAATAGCTAAGTTAGTTGTAACATCCCATGTTCATAAATCGATGAGAGCGAGGATCCTGATAATATAAAAAATACCTATAAAGAGTAGCAAATGTAATATAGAATAGTGTACAGCATGAAGTAACTTTGAATAATTATATGTGTTCACTTATCTATAATAGTGTGGAAAAGATCCTAAATTGAGAAGATGTTCGTGTTTACTTGTCTGTAGAAAAAACTACAAAATCTTGTCCTAACTGAACTGCTTTGTATAACTAGTGCTAAAGATGGTCATAATGTTCATGAGACATAATCAAGATCATAATTGGTCGAAGGATAAAAAGTGTTCAAGCTTACAACATGCCCAAGACATAAAAAAGAATATGGTTCTGAAGGAGAATGATCTAGGATAGGATGAAATGTGTTCAGAGTGCCAATGATTCCAAAGCCTTCACTGTCTAGAGTTGTGAAGAGTGGACCAGGGTAGTATAAAATGTGTTCAAGGTAGGATAAAATGGTGGGATAAAATTACTTTAGCACAAGTTGGCCCCAATTCAGGGGTCTTGTAGACAATGGTTCAAAGTTATTCATGTGTATAACCTCTTAAGGTGTATGATGTTCATGGACTCTAAAATTTCTTCATCATTAGGTTTAGCCAATCGATATTTCCCTAATCCATAGTTTGCCATGACAACATATGGTCCCAACCAATTACACTGAAACTTACTTTTCTTTTTATGTTCAACATTTGTGTTCTTTTGGTTCTCTTTCAAAACCAAGTCACCAATCTCAAACTCTCAAGGGAGAATATGATTATTTTAGCTTCTCTGTAATTTATTCGGATAGGACTATTAGTTTTCTAGGGTATCCAAATGCTTACCATTAAGAAATTCTAGTTCTTACAGTCGTGAGGCTCTAAAGTATTCATCATCTTCAATGTGCTCTAGTGATATTCATAATGATGGTATCTCAATCTCGACTGGGATAATAGCTTCAGTGCCAAAAACAAGGTAGTATGGAGTGGCTCTAGTTGGGGTTCGATGATTGGTTCTATAATCCTAAAGGGTAGGAAAGAGTTGCAAGTGCCAATTATGACCAACATCATTAACAATTTTCTTTAAGATGGATACAATGGTTTTATTTGAATCCTCAGCTTATATGTTACCTTGCAGGTTATATGGAGTTAATTTCTTATGCTTGATCTTGAATTTTTCAAAAAGAGATTTCACACCTTGGTTCACAAAATATCTTCCATTATCAGATATAATACTAGTTGGGATGCCCTATTGATAGATGATATGGTAATGAATGAATTTGGCTATCTACTTATCAGTAACATAAGTGAGAGGAATGGCCTCAATCCACTTGGTAAAGTACTCAATTATAGTCAAAATGTTTTTATGGCCATCTGAAGATGTTGGGTTAATTTTATCGATTAGATTAATACCCCACGTTGAGAACGGCCATGGTGTTTTGATCAGCAATAGTGGTAAAGAAGGTGCATGTATCAAGTTGCCATGTTGCTGATAAAGAACACACTTCTTCACATAGTTGTACGAATCAGTCTCCATTTTAGGCCAATAATAGCTCCTATTAAGGATACTCCATTTTAGGCCAAAAATATTGTCATAAGCAAGTTGGTTAGTAATTACTTGCCCTTTGATTGTCTTTTGATTCTGGTACTCAATGTCAAACTCACTTAAGAGAATAACCCATTTATCCATGCATCCTTAAATATCTACTTTAGATAAGAGGAACTTGAGAGGTTCCTCCTTGGTAATGACAATATTTTTGTTATTTATCATATAATGTCATAATTTTTGAGTAGCAAACACCATAGATAAACATGCCTTCTCAATAGACATATAATTACATTCATAATCCATCAATGTATGGCTTAAATGATAAACAACATGTTCCTTACCATGATCATCATGTTGGGCCAAAAGTGACCCCAATGCATATTATATAGTTGATATATAAAGAAGTAGTGGCTTTCCCTATGTTAGCAGTCTTAAAACTAGTGGATTGGCCAAGTAAGTATTAAGCTTTGAAAATACTATCTGACAATCTTCATCCCATTGAAATGTTACCCCCTTATTCAAAATATGAGTAAATGGGTGGCACTTATCTACCAATTGAGCAATGAACCTACGTATAGACTAGATCTTTCCTTGTAGGCTTCGTAGTTGTTTAAGATTATTTGGTGGAGGCATTTTCATAATAGTGTTGACTTTTTTAGGGTTGACTTTGATCCCTCATTGTGATACAATAAACCCTAGCAATTTCCCTGATGTGACTTCAAAGACACATTTCTTAGGATTCAATCAAACTTTATATTCATAAAGCCTCTCAAATATTCTTCATAAAACATCAGGATGTCCATCTCTTGTTTGTGATTTTGCTAATATATCATCAACAAAGTCTTATACAATGTCTTGCATCATGTCTTAGAAGATGACAGTCATTTCACATTTATATTTTGCTCCAACATTCTTCAAGCCAAATGGCATGACTTGGTAATAGAATGTCCCTCATGAAGTGGTGAACTTAGTCTTGTGTTGGTTTTTAGGGGATATCTTGATTGGATTATAACCAAAAAATCCATCCATTAAGGACAACATCTCATACCCAATAGTTGATTCAATGATCATCTTGATGTTGAGTAGAGAAAAATCATCTTTGGGGCATGCTTTGTTGATATCTCATAAATCATTACAAAGATGTATACCCAAGGTATTTTTACTCGCTAAGACTATGTTGGAAACCCATTCAGCGTAATCATGTGGTCTAATAAAATTGGCTCCTAATAACTTTTTCAGTTTAGCCCTAACCAATAGGGTAATGTGTGGATGAATATTTCTCAATTTTTGCCTGACTTTTTTGGCATCAAGATAGATAATAAGGTGATGCACAACCAAATCAAGGTCTAAGCCTGTTATGTTAGAGTATGCCCATGCAAAGATGTCTATATAACCTTAAGAATGGATATAATTTGTTCACGTTCTACTTTAGTAAGGGAAGCTCCAAGATAAACAATTTTGGGATCCTCATAGGTTTCCAAGTTCACTTTTGTAGGTAAGGTAAAATAGCTAAGTTAGCTATAAGAGCCCATACTCATAAATCAGTGAGAGCGAGGATCTTGATAAAATAATAAATGCCTACAAAGAGTAGCAAATGTAATATAGAATAGTGTGCAACATGAAGTAACTTTGAAGAATTATCTTTGTTCACATATCTATAATAGTATGGCAAAGATCCTAAACTGAGAAGATGTTCTTGTTCACTTGTCCATAGAAAAAGCTGAAAAATGTTGTCCTAACTGAATTGCTTTGTAGAACTCATGCTAAAGATAGTCATAATGTTCATGAAACATAATTAGGATCATAATTAGTCGAAGGATAACAAGTGTTCAAGCTTACAACATGCCCAATACATAACAAATAATATGGTTTTGAAGGAGAATGATCCAGGATAGGATGAAATGTGTTCAAAGTGCTAATGATTCAAAAGCTTTCACTGTTCAGAGTCATGAAGAGTGGACCAAGGTAGTATAAAATGTGTTCAAGGTAGGATAAAATGGTGAGATAAAATTACTTCAACACAAGTTGCCCCATAGTTATGGGTCTTGTAGACAATGGTTCAAAGTTGTTCATGCGTAAAACATCTTAAGGTGTACGATGTTTATGGACTCTAGAAGTTCTTCACCATTAGGTTTAGCCAGTTGATATGCCCCCGATCCATAGTTCACTATGATAACATATGGAGCCAACCAATTAGGTTGAAACTTACCTTTCATTTTGCATTCAACATTCATGTTCTTTTGGTTCTCTTTCAAAACTAAGTCACCAAATCAAACTCTTGAGGGAGAATGTGCTTGTTGTTGCTTCTCTGTAATCTATTTTGATAGGCCTACAAGTTTTTTAGGGTAGCAAAATGCTTACCAATAAGAAGTTCTAGTTCTTGCACTTGTGAGGTTCTAAATTCTTCATCATCTTCAATGTTCTCTAGTGATATTCATAATTATGGTATCTCAATCTTGACCAGGATAATAACTTCAATGCCAAAAACAAGGGAGTATGGAGTGGCTCTATTCAGGGTTTGATGATTGTATCTATAAGCCTAAAGGGTAGGAAAGAGTTGTAAGTGCCAATTACAGATAGCATCATTGAAAATCTTCATTAAGATGGTTATAATGGTTTTGTTTAACTCCTCAACTTATCTATTGCCTTACGGGTTATATGGAGTTGATTTCTTGTGCTTGATCTTGAATTTTACACAAGGAGATTTCATATCTTGGTTCACAAAGGATCCACCATTATTGGATATAATACAGGTTGGGATGCCATATCGATAGATGATATGGTAATGAATTAATTTGGCTATTTGCTTCTTGGTAACATAAGTGAGAGGAATGGCCTCAATACACTTGGTAAAGTACTTGATTGTAGTCAAAATGTGCTTATGGTCATCTAAAGATGTTGGGTTAATTTTTTTGATGAGATTGAGACCCCACATTAAGAATGATCATTGTGTTATGATTTTTCTATAGTGGTAAAGAACGTGCATGTATCAATTTTCCATGTTATTGACAAAGAACACACTTCTTCACATAGTTTCAAGCATCAGTCTCCATTTTGGGCCAATAATAACCTGTTCTGAGGAGCTTATTTGCTAAGACTACACCGTTGGTGTAGGCCCCACACATTCCTTCCTCATTTAGTGCCAACTTGGATTCTCTCAAAGATAAACAATGAAGAAGCATTCCATCATAGCCTTTATGATAAAGCGTGTTTCTAAGGAGAGTATAATGTGTTAAGTGATGAAAGAATAGTTTCTGTTGGTTGTTGGAAAGGTTGGTGGGGAAGACATGACTATGGAAATAGTTATAAAAATCTTGGTACCATGGTAGCTCAGGTGGGGGATTAGGACCATAAATGGCACATACCCTCTCTAAATCTATTATAATATGTGTAGGCTGAAGAATATTTTCAATCAAGAATTGATACTTTTTAGAACTACCATCCATTTGAATCATGGAACCAATCATCACCATTGTATCGGTGGATCTATTGTTTATTCTCAAAACTTATTCAAACTGTAAAGATTTAAAATGTGTTTGGAGGTTATCAATAATTTGTTTGTAAGTAAAAATCTTGTCATCTCTTATTTTATATTGATTAGTGGTTTGATTGATGATTAACTATGAATCTCCATAGACCTTTAAGCTTTGAATATCTCATTGTACAGCAAGGCAGAGCCCTGTAATCAATGACTCATACTCGGCCATATTGTTTATACAATGAAATTATATATGGAATACTTTGGGAGTCAAATCCCCTTGTGGTGTGATCAATAATATGTTGGCTCTATATTTGTGGGGTGTGAAGGATCTATCAAAATAGAGTGTCCACTATTCAATTTCCTATGATGCATGTTTTATCGCCATGATAGAATCATCTGGAAAGTCAAACTTGAGAGGTTTAGTATCCTCAATAGGAGCTTTTACAAGTTGGTCAACAATTACTTTCCCTTTGATTACCTTTTGATTCTGGTACTTAATGTCAAACTCACTTAGGAGCATAACCCATTTAGCCATGAATCCTTAAAGAGATACTTTAGACAAGAGGAACTTGAGAGGGTCCACCTTGGCAATAACAATAGTTTTGTTATTTAGCATATAATGTCACAATTTTTGAGTAACAAACACCATAGCTAAACATGCCTTCTCAATAGGTGTATAATTACATTTATAAGCCACCAATTTGTAGCTTAAATAATAAACAATGTGTTCCTTACCATGATCATCATGTTGGGCCAAAAGTGACCCCAGTGCATGTTTTATGGCTGATATATAAAGAAGTAGTGGCTTTCCCTGTGTTAGCAGTCTTAAGACTGGTGGATTGTCCAAGTATGTCTTAAGCTTTGTAAATGCTATCTGAAAATCTTCATCCCATTGAAATGTCACTCCCTTCTTCAAAATATGAGTAAATGGGTGGCACTTATCTACCAATTGAGCAATGAACCTGTGTATAGACTAGATTTTTCCTTATAGGCTTCATAGCTATTTAAGATTGTTTGGTAGAGGAATTTCTACAATAGTGTTGACTTTTGTAGGGTCAAATTTGATCCCTCATTATGATACAATGAACCCTAACAATTTACCTGATGTGACTTCAAAGACACATTTCTTATGATTCAAGCAGACTTTATATTCATGAAGCCTCTCACAGATTCTTCATAGAACATCAGGATGTCCATCTCTTATTTGTGATTTTGCTAGTATATCATCAACATAGTCATGTACAATGTCATGCATCATGTCATGGAAGATGAAAATCATTACACATTGATATGTTGCTCCAACATTCTTCAAGCCAAATGGCATGACTTGGTAATAGAATGTCCCTCACAAAGTGGTGAACGTAGTCTTGTGTTGGTCTTCAGGGGATATCTTTATCGGATTATAACCAAAAAATTCATCCATTAAGGACAACATCTCATACCCAGTAGTTGATTCAATGATCATGTCAATGTTGGGCAGAGAAAAATCATCTTTGGGGCATGTTTTGTTATCTTAGAAATCATTACAAAGATGCATACCCAGGGTCTTTTTACTCATTGGGATTATGTTGGAAACCCATTTAGAGTAATCTAGTGTTATAATAAAATTGGCTCCTAAAAACTTTTCCAATTTGACCCTAACCAATAAGGTGATGTATGGATGCATCTTTCTTATTTTTTTCTTAACTGGTTTGGCATCGAGATGGACAATAAGGAGATGCACAACCAAATAAGGGTCCAAGCTTGGCATGTCAGAGTATGCCCATGCAAAGATGTCTATATAATCCTTAAGAATGGATATAATTTGTTCATGTTCCACTTTCGTAAGGGAAGCTCCAAGATAAATAATTTTGGGATCCTCATAGGTTCCCATGTTCAAAATTTTAGGTAAGGTATGATCATGATTATATTCTTCTAACACATCTTCTTGTTGTTCCTCCTAAAGATCCAGATAGTATGAAGAATCATAATTTACCATCTTACGTAAAGGCCAAGTAGCAAAAACCTCTAGAAACTCAAGAGCAAGGTGCTCAAACATTTGTTGTTATTCTAAAGAGATGCTTACACTAGTTATGGAAATTGGGCTAGATGAACCTTCTATGTCATGAGGGGATAAACAAACTTTCCCACATAGGAGTGCTTGAAATAGGTTTTCACTCGAAGGCTTATCTTTTTCTTTACTTTTTCCTTGATTGATAAGCACCTCAAAGAGGTTTTCACTTGAAGATTTTGATGTTTATTCTTTATTATGACCAAAAAAAATTTCCTGCTCTATAAAGTAGGTAGAAAGATCCAATGAAAAATCAAATCCCTATTTATGATCACCAATGGGCAATCCATCTCATAGGCCCATGTATTCTATAATTGATTCTTCATTTTGAATCTCATCAAGGCATATGACCAAATTTTGCTGGTCCTGATCTATGATTTTAGGATGGCAAAGGCATAGGGAACAATGAGGGTTTGCTTCAGGATGGGAAGATCCAATGGTAAACATATAATGTCCTACTTTAGGAGGGAAGCACCACTAGGATGGGTTTTTACTTCAGGATGAGAATCTCCAATAGGCATTATGGTTAATATGGCATTTAAATCAAATAAATCTGAGTCAATAAGCTCATCAAAAAGGCTATAATGGGACATTATGTCACTGCTAGGAATCTCATCATTAGTCACTTTGGAAGAGTCACTATTGAAAGTCACAAGGTCATCCTATGGTGGTATAAATCTGAGACCATGATTCCAATTGATAACTCTAGCTGATAAGGGCTCCAAGATTCCTTGCGTTCATAAGCTAAGGCCTTTCTCTGTAAAGTCAATATGATCCATTATCTAGTTAGGGATAGGATACTTTAGATTCTAAAATTAATCATCAAGGCCTTTAGAATATAACCAATCTCCCTTGATAAAATCCTCTTAATCTTTCTTTGGCATGATTGTAGGTACAAAAATCACAGGTGGTTTTTGTTGTTTCTTCTTTGGTTGCCAAATCTGGTTGGGTCCATTAGGAGTCTAGGAAGGTTTAGGCTTACCAAATGATTTATGGGATTTAGGAAACTTTGTAATATGGAGGACATCCTTTATATGGTATGTGGAAATTGTAGAGAGGATTACATAACATGATTAGTCAAACATTAGTCCAATAAATCATGAAAAATGCACTAAAGACATAATAAAACTTAGCCTATCTATTCATGTGGGAATTGCTAATGACAATGAAAGACAAATGAAAGAAAGAAAGAAAGAAACCTATACCTTCCAAAGTGAATTCATCATCCAAGAGTGGCTCAAAAACATGTTATCCCTTGATCAAGCATCATTGTTGTCATCAACAATGGTGACAAACTCCTCCAATGTCTCAAGAACACTCCATAAAACCTAGGCTCATGATATGTAACTATCTAAGTTGCCTATCAAATAAAGCTAATCCAAATATGTATAATATAATTATAAAAACACAAATGAGTTGTGGAGATATTTTATCATTATAACATTTCAATATTTGAGCTTAAAAATAATGTTCATGGCCTCTCTATGTATAGATTTTTGAGATTGCTTAGAATCAACCATGACCATCCATCTCAAGATTGAGATGTGTGGCTAAGGATTAATTTAATTATATAATAAAATACATAAATATACCTCATAAATATTTAGGATAGAGGGGAATTTAAGAGGTATGGAGGGTCTTAATGAGGCATGGGAGGCCATGATTCAGATATTTTATGCATTTATGGCCTAGGGATGCCACCCCATATGATGATGTCATTAGGTGATGTAGTTAATAGAAATCAATTTTCAAAAATAAATATTTAATAAATCTCATGGAAAATCCACTTAAGCTCTTGATTTGGATCAATTATCCTTAAACGAGGCTAATCAACATTTGTGCAATTATTTGAAAATTGGCCCTCAATTAATCAAAATGGTTAGAAAGTCATATTACTGGGTCATAATTTGACTTGGGAAGAATTGGAAGGTGATGTTAGATGTGTTATAACCGTTATCCCATTTAGGATTTTTCCAACACAAAATAACAAAGGTATGTGATGTGTACTAATGAATTATAATAAAAGAGTGATCAAAAGCACAAAAAGGTGAAATCATCATTTTGACTCAAAATGAATTGATCAAAGTTAGTTGCTTCATAAACTACATTGCCCCATTTAGGGATACATTAGCCTAAATTGGCACTTGTAAATGAAAATTTAGAACCATTTAGCGTGTTTTATGGATTTTGACCTAAAATATGCATTTGAGTGCAATTCAAGTCAGATTGACAATTTCAACTCAAATGGTGTTAGGAATTGGATGTCTACATTTTGCCCTTGTTTGAGAAGGCATAGCGAGACATTCAAGTGAAGCAATATCTTTTCAAAGAAAAGAGTTACAAGGAAGAAATTAGAACAGACCCATGATTTCCCCTCGAGAGGACATACCAGGATGAAAGAGAATAATGGACTCTCAAAAAGAAAGGGACAATGAGAGAGTAACCCACGGATTAGATCACATCCAAATGAGCTAATACTTACACACATGATTACATTCAATGATCAAAATATAATTATAGGCACAATAGGCCTAGAGATGGGGGAATGGGAAAGATACAATCCCTAAATGTAACAGACACACTTTAAATGTACCCAATTTGAGAGTACAAGTTGCGTGCTTACGACATTGATCAATCTCGAGACAAGTTGCACACTAAATATTGCCATTGTGGGCAGTAGTGTGGAGAGCTTGGAATTAGAGGAAAAGAGAGAATGTTTTGCTTCAATAATGGAAGTACCACTAGAATGGGGTTTCTAAAGAGAAGATAATAAGAGGTGCCCCAGTAGAGAAAATGTGATTGTGATAAGATAGTTTTGCCTCATTAGGGCAAATTTTGATCATTGATAAAGAATAAATAATGGTTTGCACTTATAGAGCTGATTTGATACTGACATTGTTCATATTTTGTACCCCAATATGGGTAGTTGGTATGCAAAATAGCTCAAATATATAACCCAAATATAGGTTAAAGTGAGTGGGCATAAACATACATGCGATGGTGTAATGGCTTAGATGTTAGGTTGTGGAGCTAAAAGCTTCACTGATGCAAACAAGAGAGGAGGTTGCTGAAGGTTGCTAAGTTGCAGAGCAACCGACGTCAGTCTGATCAGTCGACGTCGGCAGAATAGTGAAGAGAAGCAACTGACGTCAGTCAGAGATCGGCCGACATCGGTCACCTTCAGGTAGATAGGGACCGACGTCAGTCGCCTATGTGGTTCGGACTGTGGATGTTACGGGTGGTTAGCTAACGAACCAAGTTTTTGCATGTTGAGAGCCAATTTTAGACTGGAAGTTGCAGATCTAATTATTGTAATTAGGTGTCTAATTATTGTTTGGATGAGATCTATATAATAGACTCATGGATTGTATTGAAAGTTGTTCTAGTTTGAGTTGAGCAAAGTTAGCTCCTTCTGTGTGTGAGGTGAGCAAGGGTGTTCCTCCTAGTTCCACAGTAGTACCAAGGTGGGTGCTGGTTTTGGAGAGTCAGCAAGATTCTTCAGGTGTGTAGGATCTTGGTCATCAAGTGAGCATGGCTACTTTAGGAGATCTACATGGTAAGTAATATCATTGATCTGCAGGTGTGTGTGTGTGCAAGGTCAAGGTTCATAGGTGTGCAGAACTAGATTGATTTGCAGGTGTGCAAGATCAGAGAGGACAGCAACATAATAGGGAGTAGGATCAGACAGGATCTACTTAGAGTACGGTGTGTACTCATTGTGATGTACGTGGAGTACATGGAGAGCTAAGAGGAAGGCAAGGCATTCCCTTCCATAAGTATGGTCTGTTGAGTTGCAGGTTGTTGTAGGTTCATGGGAGATCTACTTGAAGTACGTTGAGTACTTGTTGGAGTGCGTGGAGCACTTGTGGTTTGCATGGAGCACTAGAGAACTGGCAGCAGTGGATACTGGCTGGTTGGAGGTGAACACCAACTCTGTGTTTGAGTTGTGTGTTGGGACCTAAGAGAGAGAGCTTTGAGGAGAGAATTACTATTCACTTGAGGTGTGGGAAGCCTTTGAATAGGTGGTGGAGAAGAAGTGGCATCTTCTTTATTGTATTCTTTTCTGTATGAGTATTAATACAAGTTGTGTATTGTCTCTCATATTCTGTGTTATTTCTAAATTCTAGTTACTTGTGATTCTGGTTAATTCTGCATGTTAAGTTGCTTGGTAATCAATTGTGTGCTTGCATTATTCATATCCCAACACATGGTATCAGAGCTAAGGTTGTAGGGAGCAGGTTTTGTGTTTAGTTACAAGTCACTCTCAGGGGTTTCTGATTGAGTGGGAGTAGAGCAATGGTAGATGAAAGTAAGCTAAGAATGGAGGAGTTGAAAAGCATAGATGGTCTCTTACGGTCCTATGGAAAGAAAGAGTAGGTAAAAGAATATTGTTGGTTGGTAGCAGATCAGCATGAAGGAACTGAAGATGCCGATGTAGTAGGTGTTGTTGCACAGGATGCTTTGGGAGGTTTCTTGGATAAAGTTGAATCTTGGATAAAAGATTTTATTGCCTCTTTCCATGTAGCCCCAGGTAGAGGAGTTGGTGAGCCTTGCCAAAGAATTGGCAAAGGGGAAGTGAAGCTGAAATTGCAAGCTATGGCCAACACATGGGTGTTGAAGGAGGTCATGCAGGTCTCAGGTTTGGAGATATGGCTAATTTCTTCAAAAAAGTTGGGTGATGAGAGATGCACAAGAACTCACACAGTGGATGCACTTGAATTAGCTGGTGGTAAGAAAACAGGTACTCTTTATCTACTTGTTTATATTACTGATTCTTCTTTTGTTGTGGAGACGTGGCTTCATAGGCTTGGTCACATGAGCAGGAAGGAGATGCATGTTCTTAAGCAAAAGATAGATATATTTGACAGGCTTAAGAACTAGAAAGCCTTGGTGTTCTTGGAGGAGATGGCGGACAGAGACCAGTGGATGGTGTTGGATACTTCTGAGCAGGGCAGTTTGGACATGGGTTTTGATTCAAAGGAGCTCGCGGGTAAAAAGTCATCACTCATAGAAAAACACAGGTACCAGCGTCAGTCAGGAGGAACCGACATCAAACAAATAGGTATCGATGTTGGTCATGTGCAGACCGAAGCCGGTGATGTCAGGTAGGGTAAGACCGACGTCGGTCACAAGGACCGACGTCGGCCACAGGGTAAGACTGACGTCGGTCAGGAGGACCGATGTCGGCAATAGTGTAAGACTGACGTCAGCAGGATGACTGACGTCGGCAATAGGAGACACTGACGTTGGCAGGGTTGGTAGTCAGGACAGGCGCATGGAACTGACGTCGGTTGGATGCAGACTATGTGGTAACTGAGGTCGGTCACTGTAACAGATTTTGGGCAGACAGCAAGCTATCAAGGAGTCTCAAATGCCCATATGGAGGACTGAAGGTGGTAAGTAAGCCTCAAATTTGTTGTTCCTCTTCTTTATACTAGTTACTGACTGCAGAGCAGGAAGGATCCAGGAAACAGGTGGGAGCATGGCAGGAATATGATGCAGAACCAAGCAGAGACTTGGTAGGGTTGCCAGCAGGGATGAAAGCACAAAGATGAATGGATACCTTAGTTGAAGAATAGAGAGAATGGACACATGAGACAGAAGACCAGGTCATATGGTCTTGAGAAGATGTAGGACAGTGGTACAGGTTTGACAGGTGGAGGACGAAGCATGGCTTCAGTCAATGTCAGGGTAACTACTATGGTTTGTCTTACCAGGGAGATGATGAGTCGCGACATCATTCTGTTGCTGTATGTGGATAGTATGCTAGCTAGTAGGTTTGTACATACATGGTTTTGTTGAGCTAAGGGTAAGATTAGTTCAGTGGTTTCACTATGAAGAATTTGGAGCAGCGAAATTCTTTGGCATGGGAGACATGGGAGATCACAGGTTGATTTTGTCTCCAGTGGGAGCTGATGTGAATCAGGTGTTGGTGAGGTTCAGGATGCAGAGTTGGAGCACACTAAGGGCTGGATAGGTATAGTGTCTAAAATCACATGAGGTCTGGTATAGACCTGAGTTCACCCACACAGTGGGAGCTGTCAGAGAGTTAGGAGCCAACTCAGGGAAGTGGGTTCTCAGGTATTTGAGAGGGACCAGCAGCAGGTATACATGTAGGGTCAGGACTTCACTACAAGGGTTTGTAGGTTCGGATGTGGCAGGTTACTTGGATGATAGGAGGTGCACCACAGGTTGTGTGGTGGGATGTCTTTAGGATTGATCTTGAAGAGGGATACAAGCTAGGAAATAGATTAGATGGAGTACAGGTACAGGTACAGTGTAGCTATTTATCTCCAAGTGGGAGATTTTTAGGTTGTGGAGCTAAAAGCTTCACTGATGCAAATAGGAGAGGAGGTTGCTGAAGGTTGCTGAGTTGCAAAGCAATCGACGTCGGTCTAACTAGCCGACGTCGACAGAATAGTGAAGAGAAGCAACCAACGTCGGTCAGAGATCGGCTGATGTTGGTCACCTCCAGGCAGACAGGGACTGACGTTGGTTGCCTGTGTGGTTCGGACTGCAGATGTTACGGGCAGTTAGCTAACGAACCAAGTGTTTGCATGTTTAGAGCCAATTTTAGACTGGAAGATGCAGATCTAATTATTGTAATTAGGTGTCTAATTATTGTTCGGATGAGATCTATATAATAGACTCATGGATTGTATTGAAAGTTGTTCTAGTTTGAGTTGAGCAAAGTTAGCTCCTTCTGTGTGTGAGGTGAGCAAGGGTGTTCCTCCTAGTTCCACAGCAGTACCAAGGTGGGTGCTGGTTTTGGAGAGTCAGCAAGATTCTTCAGGTGTGTAGGATCTTGGTCATCAGGTGAGCATGGCTACTTTAGGAGATCTACATGGTTTATTAAGATCATTAATCTGTAGGTGTGTGTGTGTGCAAGGTCAAGGTTCACAGGTGTGCAGAACTAGATTGATTTGTAGGTGTGCAAGATCAGAGAGGACAGCAACACAACAGGGAGCAGGATCAGGCAGGATCTACTTGGAGTACGGTGTGTACTCATTGTGATGTACGTGGAGTACATGGAGAGCTAAGAGGAAGGCAAGGTAGTCCCTTCCATAAGTATGGTCTATTGAGTTTCAGGTTGTTGCAGGTTCATGAGAGATCTACTTGAAGTACGTTGAGTACTTGTTGGAGTGTGTGGAGCACTTGTGGTGTGCGTGGAGCACTGAAGAATTGGCAGTAGTGGATACTAGCTGGTTGGAGGTGAACACCAACTCTGTGTTTGAGTTGTGTGTTGGGACCTAAGAGAGAGAGCTTTGAGGAGAGAATTATTGTTCACTTGAGGTGTGGGAAGCCTCTGAAGAGGTGGTGGAGAAGAAGTGGCATCTTCTTTATTGTATTCTTTTCTGTATGAGTATTAATACAAGTTGTGTATTGTCTCTCATATTTTGTGTTATTTTTGAATTCTAGTTACTTGTGATTCTGGTTAATTCCGCATGTTAAGTTGCTTGATAATCAATTGTGTGCTTCCGTTATTCATATCCCAACATTAGAAAGCCACATAAAACCTAGAATATGAGAATGCACAAAGTGATGAAAGAGATGAAAAGAAGAATGAAAAATAGCTTGAGTTAACTCTAAATGTAATAGACAAGTGGATGTTGCCTACATAGTTCCATGGACTCATGTTCTAACATGAACTTCAGGCCAATGTAGTTCACCCAAGTTTGGGAAAGAATGGAATGAGGAATGATGAAAAATTACCAAGAATTATTTAGACTCATAATGTATGCAAAGAGATGCATTTCTAAGCATAGAGTCAAGTGCTAAAATGCATGATACCTAGATGCCTATTTTCATATTATGATCCTAGATTATGCAAAGTGTTCTCAAGAATCATTCATCAGAGTTGATGTTGATGTTAAGACTTTGAGACCTTAGCACAAAGTGCTTACTATAGAAAAATAAATTAGGCATCATAAGTATTAATAACTTAGAATGGCATAATGTTCTAATTGCACTGAGCTAGTTCAAATGTGAATACCTATAATTAAGGATAATGGTAAAATAATGACCAAAACTAGAGTTACAGTTATTTACATTTAAACAAAAAAGACAAAGACAAAGAAAAAGAAAATAAGATATCTTAACAACATGTGATCAAGATACAAATAACTGAGATCTATGTTGACCATCAAGATGTACTTGAAAAATAAAACAAAGAACCAAGACCAAATAGGAAAACAAAAAACAAGACAATAAACAACACATACACAAAATGTTTTTGAGTTTTTTGAATGTTTTATGAATGTTTTTTGAAATTTTTTGAGTATCTCAACTCGATTGAGGATTAAGAGATATGGGCAAGTCTAGCTCATGAAATGATGAGAGCGTGCCAACTTGAAATACTCACAATATGGTGAGAGCGTATGATAAGAGAGATTGAGTTGACCTTGATAGGAATCGAGCATGGCTTATATAACCCCAAAATAATCCCAAGTCACACAAATTATACCCACACAAAAAGTGATGAAAAACTAACTAGGTCACAAAAAATTCACAAACAAAGGCGAACAATAAGACAAATGATAATATTAATGACTAGATGATATGACAATTCATGGTAAAAAGGCATTGTACCTAATTTGCCCATAGGCAGTTATAATTAGGAAATAATTTCATAATTTTGATTTGCCTAAAGGTGGTTATAATCAGGGGTACTAAAACAATAATGATTTGCAAAAAGGTAGTTATAATCAATGATATCAAATAAAATAATAAAAGAAAGATAACTTGCCAAATCAAATGTCACACTATTGCCATAGACTATAATTCAACATGGAATTCTAAAATTGTTAAAATTGGATCAAAATTCCCCCAAAAAAGTGCAAGATGAACCAAAAGAACCAAGATCAAAATGGGATCGATAAGATGGCTAAAAATAAGTTTTGGTCAATAATAGAGAAATGGTATAATGAAATGATTAGAATAAAATTAGTTATAGTGGCAACAAATTTGCCTCCAAGTGATGATTGGCTTATATTTCTCACAAAATGGTGAGAGTGTTGCTTATGTTACTCCCAAAATGGTGAGAGTGTTCAAACTTAACAATTACTCACAAAATGGTGAGAGCGTAGTGAAGGGGTGATCGAGCTAACCTTAATAAAAATTGAGTATTGCCTACATAGTCCTAAAGGACCTCAAGTCGATGTAGTTCAAATAACACGGTTCATGGATCACAATGGTATAATAATGCCTATAATAAAATGGTCTATGGGGTTGTCCCCAAGAGACTAAGAAAAGATAATGTTCAATGGGTAAACGGTAAATGAAAAAATGGTTTTGTTGCTCTTGGTGACATGGAGATGCACGTCCTAGTCAATATGTGAGATAATAGAAATGATCAGTTATAAAGTTTCTACCCAATACCCTTTTGTAACAACTACTTTGTTAAGACCTTATTGCTGATCTAGATCTCAATAATGTGTTCATGATATTCCTTGGTAATCGATTATGCTTCCTTCAAACATTGACACAAGATAGCTTTGTAGCCTCTGTAAATAAAAGTGTTGCTAGTGATAAATGATATAAGTGGGTAATAAATGGGTGGGTGATAATGGAATGTATAATAAATGAGAAACAAATGAATATTAGAACTTTTAGTCACACATAATTTTGTTGATGCCAGATTCAACATAATTTTAGTTGTGGTAGGGCCAAAGACCTCTGAAGATGCTCTTGATAGGACCACTAGATTATTTTTTTGCTTGAGAGTAGCTACCATCTGATTATGTTATAGATTGGAAGTTATTTTGATTTGATCTGAAATAATATCTTTAGTAAATAGTGAATAACTTTTGTGGTCAACTATTGGTGCTTCAATGAGATTTTCACCAATGAATTTGTTATGATCATCCCATAGTACCTCCAAGAAGGTTTCATGAAGAGATGTTAACATTTGACTTTGATTTTCTTCTAGCACCTTCGAAAAGGTTTCACTAAAATATGTTGAGTTTGATCTTTGCTTATCCCCTAGCACCTCCGAAAAGGTTTCACTAGGATATTGTTATTCTTCTGAATGAATGTGGTCATGGTCCCCCTGATATTCTATAAATGGTATGTCACCATGGATGTAGTTCAACAAAGTGTGATTTTGTTAGTCCCAATCGACACTTGTGGGAGGTGGAATGTCAATATAATGTCTATATTGGGTGGTAATAATGGGATGGTTAAAGGTATCATAATCCTTGTAGAAGATACTAGGATAACTTGTGTCGATGTTAAATTAATCATCCTCAAAAATCATAGAAGGATCATAAATATATTCAAATTGATCCACAAGGTAATTGTAACCAATGTTGTAATAACCAAGACTATAATCTATTTTTAAATCTGATTTTGAAGTAAAGGACTCTAAATCTAATGTTGCAACTAATGTTGATTATATTTATGATGTTAAATCCAATGTCGATTCAAAAATAAAACCTAACTCTAATTTTGATTTTTCATCTAATGTGGTTGTTTCAATAATGTTCTATTGAATGCTAAATGTTTGATAAGTAATGGCCTATGATGGCTTAATGGGCTCAATAAAAATTGATTCATCTTGGAAGGGTTCAATATAGACTGGCTTTTCTAAGTGAAGCCCCTCAAAGAGAGGGAACCGCTTAAGGGACATCTCAAAAAAATCATGTCTGTCAAAGTGAGACTCCTTAATAAGTGGAAAAAGATCAAGAGATAACTCTGTTGAGACTGGCTTGTCATGGAGATGAGGCTCTTTAAAGATAGGTAACATATGCATAGGTATCTTATCACAAGTTGACTTGTCACAAATGGATGTTTCAACAATAACATTATGTTTTTGGTTCACAATTGGTTGCAAAATATCAACTTTGAATACATTTTGATCCTCATAAGATGGCTCTTGAAGAGGTAATGGTTCTTGTTTTGGCTCAAAGATGGGTATAAAATTTATAAAGTGGGGAACATTTGGTTTAGTAGGAATAATGGTTTGTGGTTCAATAATGGACTCTTCAAAAATTAGATTATTGAAGAAGGGATCAAAAATAATTAGTTCATCAAATGGAGGTTCTTCAATAATAGGTTCATCAAAAACTAGTGATGGGCCAAGAATGGTAATGACTAGATGCTTCTTAATTTATTTGCTTATGCAAACCAAAGGAATAGGCCCTAGAATGGTAATGAATGGACACTTCTTAGTTTGGTTGCTCATGTGAACCAAAGGAGGAGGTCCTAGAATGGTAATGATTGGATGCTTCTTAGTTTGGTTGCTCATGCGAACCAAAGGAGGAGCTTCTAAAATAGTAATGACTAGACGCTTCTTAGTTTGGTTGTTCATGTGAACCAAAGGAGCAAGTCCTAAAATAGTAATGATTGGATGCTTCTTAGTTTAGTTGTGATCCTAGAATGTTGCAGAGCTTACTTGCTCACATAAGCTAGAGGAGAATAGACCAAAATGGTAATAATGGGATGCTTCTTAGTTTGGTTTCTTATGCAAACCAAAGGAGGAGGTCCTAAAATGATAACCTTCACATGTTACAGAGCTTTCTTACTCATACAAGCTGAAGGAGACGAAGGATACCCCAAAATGGTAACTTTTGAGCGTGGATTGAAAATCAAAGGGGAAGGATAAGGATGACGTATGACAACTGGCATGGATGTGATTGGTTTTCAATAGATAGGCCCAAAGAGGGTAACATCCTCAAACAAGATGGAGTGCTTATGTCCATCATAAAAATGCTCTACCTCAAAACTAAGGTCACAAGAAACCCTATTGCAAGTATACCTTTAAGTCATTGTTTAAAAGAGTATTCTCAATGTTTAGAAATATTTGGATAATGTTTTGCAAACATTTAAACAAGATTTGCTTTGGTTCTCTTCAAACAAATAATTAAGGTACCAAAGAGACTAAAAAGGAGGGTGGCTTGGAACCACACACAATTAGAATATTTGGTTCATGGATTTACCCAACTTTTGGTAAAGTAAAAATCATATAGATTGGAGGAGGGTAAGGTAACTCAAAGATCCAAGGGGAAAACTGGTACACCAAATCCTATATCTTTGTGATACACCTATACCATAAAATCTAGTTTCAACTTCAATGAGCGGACCCTAGAAAAGTTAAGGAAATCTCTCTGAATTATGAATAAGATAATATAAACTAAACAACTCAAGATGTAAAAACATGCACAAATCACTAAGCACAAAGCTAGGACCAAATGGGTAGCACAACATTGCCACATGGTTCTAGTAGGATAAAATATGTTCTAGGACTCAAAGCATGATCGATACACAAGATGACTTGAGTCCACCAAGATGACAATGTGATTTTGAGTCTAATAAACAGCCCTCAATCCAAATAGAAAATTAAACCCAAGTTAGAACAAGTTTAGTGTGCAAATGGCGAACCTAATTTAACACACCAACCCTTAAAACTTAGAAAGGTTCAATTTCAAATGTGAATTATAAATGAGGGACTTAAACAAATTAGGTAAATGATTTAGACTCAATTGGGTATCATGATTGCACCAAAGTGGATGACATGACACAAAGTTTTTTATAACAATTTAAACAAGGAAAAGATAAATTTTCTAATTGGATAGCATAACACCTCCCTTGCTCAATAATTTTAAGGACAATGTGTTTTGGTTAAGTTCATTGAGTTAAGAAGCAGTTTTAGACATAAATTGAGACCAATTAAGCTAATAATAAAAAACAATCATCTTAAGTCTAAACTAACAAGGTATGGCAAAGTGGGGTCAATTAAACTAGCAAGATTTTGAACGTTTCTAGGGGGATCAATCACACAATGACTTTCACATCATGATGCAAAATAAAAGCATGTAATTAGGTGTCTATGGCACTTAGCTCATTGCAAAAAGGTCTTTCCCTTTTTACAACCACTACATCCATCGCTTGCTCAGTATCGTATGATGTCTAAAGTACATATATGTCCCATGTGCAACTCCAATTCTAGAAGGTGGTTTAACTGCTCAAACCTTTGATCCTAGTGGGAGTGGTTGAAGTCAGTGGTAAGAGATGAAACCCTAGGTCAAATCTTCCTTAAATAACTTGTGGTAGGTAATGAAGTCCCCCTCATAAGCCAAGGTGAAATGAAATAAAATACATAAGAGAAAGACTTTAGGGTCATTTTCAAGATCACCCAAACTATTATGATTTTTTAGGCAGTGCTTTAGATGACATTCTTTTTATACCTTGGACTAGGCATGTTTGCAATAAGGATGACACTTTTGATTCCAAAAGTTCCCTAAAGGAGATGAATGGAAGAGTATACACGTAACATCCCTCTTTTTACAAATCAAATTATAAGTTTAAATAACTATTGAATATAAATTTGACAAGTGAATTCAATTTTAAGCCCTAAATGAAAGATGAGGTGATCTTCTTTTGACCCCTTGGTCTTAATTTGTAACTTTGAAAGCACAATTTGTCAAAACATTCACCTAAGCATCTAAATTTTTTGTTAAACACCAAAACAAGGTTCCTAATCCATTTTAAACTTTAAAATAAGGTCTAAAAAGCATGTTTTAACAAATTCCAAGCTTGATCTTGCAATGAAAAATTTAGAGTGTCCTTTAGCTTTGAAGTTATTTTAAGTTTAGAATAATGTCAACGTTTATCTGTCTACCCAGTGGCATCACCCCAAAATAAAATGTGTTAGATTAGAAACATTTAAAGAGATTTTCAAAATTTTATGAAAAATCTATACAAATTACATCTAAATTTATATCAAATTCTTAAAATTTAGGAGAAAACACATGGTTTTAAAAAAAATCATCAAAAATGGAGTCCATATGACCCCAAACCAAGCATTTTAAAATTGCCTATTAGCTCTCGAGTTTGTGTTTTTAAGAAAAACACAGTGACCATCAATGATTAAATCTAACCATCAATGTTTATACAATTGTTTATGGTTAAAAATAACCATTGGCAGTTTCACTGACCATCGGTGGTTGACTGTGTAAACCTATGACATAGAAAAATGGCAAAACAAAGTTAGAAAATTAAATTACAAGAGTTTTAATCATCCAAATGAAGATTTTAAAGTTGAATAATGATCTTATTCATGTGTGGGATTCATTTCGTCCCATCGAGCATGCCAAAATGTAGAGAGCATTACATAACATGGTTAGTCAAACATTAGTCCAATAAATCATGAAAAATGCATTGAAAACATAACAAAACTTAGCCTATCTATTCATGCGAGAATTGCTAATGACAATGAAAGACAAATGAAAGAAAGCAAGAAACCTATACCTATCTAAGTGAATCCATCCTCCAAGATCAGCTCAAAAACATGTTCTCCCTTGATCAAGCATCCTTATCTTAATCAACAATGGTGGCAAACTCCTCCAATATCTCAAGAACACTCCACAAAACCTAGGCTCATGATATGTAACTATCTAATTTGCCTATCAAATGAAGCTAACCAAAATATGAATAATAAAATTATCAAAACACAAATGAGTTGTGGAGATATTTTAGCATAATAACATTTCAATACTTGAGCTTAAAAATGATATTCATGGCCTCTCTATTTATAGATTTTTGAGATTGCTCATAATCAACCATGACCGTCCATCTCAAGATTGAGATGTGTGGCTAAAGATTAATTCAATTATATAATAAAATCCATAAATATCCCTCATAAATATCTGGGATAGAGATGCATTGAAAAGGCATGGATGGTCTTAATGAGGCATGGGAGGCCATGATTTAGATATTTTATGCATTTATAACCTAGGGATACCACCCCATATGATGATTTCATTAGGTGATGTAGTTAATTGAAATCAATTTTGAAAAAGAAATATTCAACAACTCAAATAGAAAATCCACTTAAGCTCTTGATTTAGATCAATTAGCCTTAAACAAGGTTAATCAACATTTGTGCAATTATTTGAAAATTGGCCCTCAATTAATCAAAATGGTTAGAAAGTCATATAATTGGGTCGTAATTTGACTCAAAAATAATTGGAAGGTGATGTTAGATACGTTGGAATTGTTATCTCATTTAGGATGTTGCCAACACAAAATAACAAAGGTATGTGATGTGTAACAATGAATTAGAAGAAAAGAGTGATCTAAAGCACAAAAAAGTGAAATCATCATTTTGACTCTAAATAAATTGATTAAAGTTAGCTACTTTATAAATTATATTGCCCCATTTAGGGATATAATAGCCTAAGTCGACACTTGTAAATGACAAGTTTGAACCATTTAGCATGTTTTATGGATATTGACGTAAAATGTGCATTTGAGTGAAATTCGAGTAAGATTGATAATTTCAGCACAAATGGTGTTAGGAATTGTATGTCTGTAGAAATACCCATGTCTTTAATAACAACTTACTTTGCAAAAGTTACAAAAATGGATCGATCGAAGTGGAAGCTAGATCACCAGGGTCGATATAATTAGATGGAGATGGATGAGAAATGATGACTTTGTTTTTCTTTGTAATTAATTCAAAACCTGAGTAATCATTATAATTATGAAACTTAGCTTTAAGATGTTTGTAATATTGATATGGTTGTTGATCAGTGGGAATAGTAACCTCGATCCCATCGTGGGGAAACTTAAGGCACTGGTAAAGAGTGGATGGCATTATCTATACTTCATGGATCTAGGGATGACTAAGAATTATGTTATAAGGAACTTAAATATCCACAATATGGAATAATGTGTGATGAGAAATAGACCCAACCATGACTGCCAACCAAACTGTACCTAAAGACTCCCTCTCAACGTTCTCATAAGCCTTGATTGTAATAGTTTCTAGCTAAATGTCTTTATCCATGTAACCCAATCATCGTACCAACTTAAGAGATGTGATGTTCATCCCTAAACCATTATCTATAAGAACCTATTGATCTTATGATCTAAAATGATTATCTCAATGTACAATGGGTTATTATGGTTTGGGCCAAGAGTGGACAAGTCTTTTTGGTCAAATGTGATTTTCCAAAATGAAGACAAATGTCCAACTAGGCATAGTAGATTCTTTCAAAAGGTTATTCATAATAGTTATATATACATCAAATGTTTGTAAGAGTTTTAATATGGAAATTTGTTTAGGGGTTTTGTTTAATTAGTCTGCTAAACTATAAGGCTTGTCTATTGTGGATTGAGCTAGTTTAGTCTTTGTTGGCATAATATTTGGCTTTAGAACCATCATCACAATGTTTCATTTGGTTTTATGGAAGAAGTGGGTGAAGGGCCTTAGATGGTGACTCACAAGCATCTAGTTGTGATTGCATAACCTAGAGGTGGAAAGGAGTCATTATAATCAGAAGAAGAAGGCAAAGGGCCTTGGATGGTGACTCATGGGCATCTAGCTGTATTGCTATAGTTTTGAGTCGATGAGGAGTTTTTATAATTAGAATAAGGGTACTATTATTCAAGACTAGTAACCCATGCAAATGGAGTCACAACATGATTATGTAGACTCAACGTGGTATTACTAGGGGAAGAGGGTGTTAACCCTATAATGATGGGTCTCATGCTGCAAGGAAAATGAGATTGTCCATGTGCTTTCATATTATTAGTATGGGCATTATGATCCTGATTATGCTCATTATGATTCTGACCCTGATGTTGGTTTTGATTTTGCCTCTATCCTTGATTCTAACCTTGGTTTTGATTATTTCTTGGTGGTGGTGGATTATGTCAAGGAAAGGGGTCCTTGTAGATCCCCATATCCTTATTTATGTCTTGATTAGGGGCTAACTTAATCTCCAATTCACCACTTTCAATAAAGTCTTCAATAATGTGTCATAATTGGATGCAATGATACGCACCATGACCAACAACACGATGGAAGTTACACTATTCATTTTCTTTGTACCAATCTAGTTTTGGTTAATCTTGAGGAAATGGCCTTAGTACTATTCATACAATCAAATTAGCAGTAATGAGATTTTATAATATTGTTTCAATTGGTTGTCTTAACTTGTTAAGGACTCCAAAATTGTTATAAAATGTCCTTCATGGAGGTTGTCTTTACAAAATAGGTCATGGATTTGGGGGAGTTAATTGTACATTTAGGAGAGGCTTAGCCTATACCATTTGTACATGCCTTATTTTAGTCACCCCATTTCCAACCATGTTCTTATTTTTGTTAAATCCCTTAGGCTTATCCTATGCAACTATTTGAACTGGTGATTGAGTCTAATTAGATGCTTGACCCTACATAAAAATCTTGACAAGGCCTTTAGAAATAAAAGCCTTCTCAATATGCACTCCTTTATCAATAATTTATTCAAATAAGTTAGCAAAAGCTAACCATAGATTATGCATGACTTTAGGATGCAAGTTTTGTGCAAATATATCAGCCAACTATTTGTCTAGTAAGTTATGTTGAAATCAACCTGCCAATGCTCTCCACCTTTATAGATATGCAATAAAACGTTCACCATCATGATATTTGGCTTTGCATAAGTCAAAAATTGTTAGTTCATGTTCTATGTTATATGACAAATGGTTAACAATTTTTTTTGATAAGTCATTCCAGTCCGTAATCGATCCCTTGGGTAGTTTAAGTAGCCAATCTAAAGCTTGTCCTGCTAAACTTTATAGAAATAGTCAAAGTAAGTACTCGCTACTATAAGTAACCTCTTGACATAAGACAAATAATGCCTATATGTGCTCACGTGGATATCCATTTCCTTTGTACTTGTCAAATTTGGGTGCCTCAAAATGAACTAGAAAGGTGTTTTGGAGAATAGATAAATCAAATAGATATGGGCATATCTCATCGAATTTGTACTTTTTAACTCTATTATTCTCTCCAATCTCTAAAGAATTTCCTTCATATAATTCCACTCTTGCATGTTTGCTATATTTGTGGATTGGATAAGATGTTGTTGGGGTGGAATGTACCCCTAGTTTTATTATTGTTGGGGTGGTATGTTTCCCTAATTTTGTTGTTGTTAGGGTGGAATGTACCCCTAGTTTTGTTGCTATTGGGGTGGAATGTGCCCCTAATTTTTTTTCTATTAGGGAGGAATGTGGCCCTAGTTTTGTTGTTGTTAGGGTGGAATGTGTCCCTGATTTTGTTTTTGTTGGGGTGGAATGTGCCCCTAATTTTATTTGGATCTATAGAGAATGTATACCTTTTGATCCATGCCTTGGTTTTCATTCGTTCTATTATCTTTGAATTTAGCAGGCTCAACTCATGGGATAACCCTACAAAACATGTCTATTTCATAGCCCATGAGCTCTAAGCACACAAAATGAGGCCAATCACTACCTTCTTGCATTTGTTTTTCCTCAAAAAAGTTAGCTTTTTTAGGGAATTTTCATTCTCCCATACAATTCAGAGAATTTTCTCCAAACTACACCAAAATATGCAAAGGCAGAGAATTTATCCATCCCTACACATGCAATCCAAAGAATTTTATCTGGATTGCAACAAGCACATAATAGTGACAAAATTCTTTGTTAATGCACGTGAAAAGTCAGAGAATTTATCCAACCCTACACCCAGGCCTACCACTACAACAGTAATTAATTTACATTAATTATCCTCATTATATATATTTAACCCATGTTATTTTTTTATTTTTACCATTTTTAATCCTCCTCTCACCATTTTCAGGCTTGTGTGTACGCCTAATCATTGTTTTCATGCTGACTTGCATTTTTCTTCACCATTTTTGTGATTGATTATTTCAATTCGCTCATAGTTTTCTTACATTGCAAATCAGGTAAGGTTTTCATTTTTTGTTTATTTTTTTTCCTTTTCTTTATCACTATGCCCTAGTTTTCTTTCTTTCATGTTTTTAAATTTGTGTAATCATGATAAGTTCCTCAAAACCTTGTGTTTTCCTATTTGAATCCAAAAACCTCAAATTTTGAAATATGTCTCCTCACCCAAGGTTTCTAAAGTCTTTTATGTGCACCTTGGCTTCTCTTTAGAGAAAATTTACCCCCCATGCTCTTCAAAGAATTTTCTCTGAGTTTCATAATTTTTGTACCGTGCAGTGCACCTCAGAGAAAATTATTCAAAGTGCACATAGTCTGGTGCACATTGGAGAATTTTCTCTAAGGTGTACTCTTACCAAAACACCATTCAATGCACTTTGGAGAATTTTCTCTGAAGTACATGTACTAAAGTGCATGATCCACCCTTTTAGTGCATGCTAGATAATTTTCTCTGATGTGCACCAAGACTAAGTAAATTTCCACACCGGTGCAAGTCTGAGAAAATCCTCTAGCCTACACTAATTTTCATTTTCCCATGTAGTTCGAAGAAAATTCTCCAAATTGCACCAAATTCATCAACCCACTGTGTAGTTTGGAGAATTTTTTTTGGACTACACATTTCCCAAAATTGATGAAAAATGCTAACTCTAGGAAATCAAAACTCTGTTTTGCAGATACTAGATCAATGTCAAAAGATTCCCTAGCTAAAATAGTAATGAAGTATAAGTTTCAAGGTGTGTTTTTAGCATCTGTAGTGGACTCCAATGTAGATCAAATTGGATATATAGAGATTGGTCATGTTGATATGGCTGAGTTCTTACAAAGATTAGGCAGGGATCCTATTGCTCAGCATATGCAACCTATTTGAAATAGTGAAATATACTTGGCAGCTTCTTTTCTTATTTCAATACAAGATCTAGAATTTGTTTTAATAGTTGCTGCCCACTATGACAAAGAAACTGGATTAGTTAAGGATGCTAGTGGGAAGGTGATCATTTGATTAGATGTTTAGTACTTTGATAAAGTATTTCATCTCTCAAATATCGAAGAGTACTCAGATAAAAGCATAAATTCATCCCAAGAATATTATGATAGAAATTTTGAAAAGTGCAAAAAGCACATTAATACACATTGGCTCCAGATTCCTAGACATTCAATTACAAGATGGCCTAAAAACTAATATTGTAGTGAATTCTTGTAAGAGGTAAGGGATTTGATTACTCTCCTGAGTAGATTAAAGGGACTTCCAATATCAAATGTATTCCAAGAATGGATGTACCATTACATCTTCATAATCAATAAGGATAAGTAGATACTTTACTGGGGAAGCCAAATCAGTGATGTTATATGTCACCAGCTCTCAAAGGTGACTTCTTCCCTAAAATTTTATATGAGTTCTTATCTATTTTATGCTACAGCTACTCTTTTGAGTCTGTTGCACCTGTTGAGCATGAGAACACTAAAAAGACAATTCAGTAGGCTGAGAAAATTAGATCTCAAGGTCGAGTGGTCATTACCTGGATTAAGAGATTAACAACATAAGGTACTCAATGATTGTGTTCTGCCCTTGAATTTTTGAAGAACTTGAGTGAAGTCAAAATGTAAATTTAGCAAACAATTAAGACACTCGCTCAAAATTTAGAATTGATTGAAAAGAATATTGTTACATGGACTCAACTACGCAAATTCAAAATGGAACTTTTAGTTGAATAGAAGGTCATTCCAAATAGGAAAATATTCATTGAATACAGGGAAGCCATGAAGAATAAAAGAGAAGTTCTCAAGAATCTTGTTAAAGATCTCGAAGAAGCTAGAGATATGTGTGATAATAAGATATTAGTTCTTTCAGATAAAATTAGAGAGCTTCTTTGTCAAGATAGAGATGATTCCCAAAAGGTTCTTTCTATCGAGATAATAATTCAGGAGTTTTCATCTTTGATTCAAACCAAGATTGAGTCAAAAACTTTCACACTAGACTCTATTGACAAACCAGTTGAATTTCAAGTCATAATAAATAAGATGCAAAGAATCTTGGACAAAATCTAAGACTTGCCAGTTAATCTAGAAGATTCCATTTCAAGAGTTCTTGTCATCTCCAGGAGCATATCAGGTCGAGATGATCGTGAGGTCCAAGCTACATTGAAGAGATATGAGGAATTTTTAGAAAATAATAAAAAGCAATAAATTCATGTGTCTAAGGACACTTAGTTTATTTTTGTAACTTTTCATGTGTAATTTCATTTGGTGCATTTTGCATGTAGGACAAGTACATAGTCCTAAGTCAGATAGGACTCTGTCAATGAATAAGTCAATGTATTCATGTATTTCCTATTTTTGTTCATAACTCCTATCTATTAATAGGAGGATGTTCTTTGTAAAAAAGATAACCAATTACTATAGAAGTGAAGTGTTGTTAAAATTGAGAAGCAATATTGAAACTTTGAATTTAAATCGTAAATCTTTTATCAATCAATATATCAGAAAGTAATTGACCTTTCAATATTTGGGTTGAAATAAATTTGTGATGTATTGGAGATGTTCTTGCATCTTTTCCATTACATTTTCTTATGTAATCGATTGAATTTTAGTGTGAATTTTTATAAATCGAAAGGTGCCAGGAAGCTGATTTTGAAGTCTTTGAGTTACATCATCATTATTGGGTTTACGTTCATTATTAAGAAATGATTTTAGAGACTTTGGGTTGTAAGTCATTATCTTTAGTGATTTTATCTTTATTGGAAACAAGGTGGAGACTTTGGGCTACACTTTATTCCATTGTTTTACAATACATTTGCTGGAATTTTTATTAATTATTCCTTCGGCTAACTAATTTGAATATCAGTTATTATTACTCCAACAAGTAATTCCATATTTATATACTATGTTGTAAGAAACAAAAGTCTTCATAGCATTAGATTTCAAGTGTACATCAATTCTGAAAAAAGAGAATTAGATAATATGGTAACACTCACTTTGATAAGAATAGTGTAAATAATTGTAAATAGTTACTTGTTGTGTTAGTTAACAATAAGAAAGGAGCCTCTCCTTACTTGAGGAGAGATTCTATCTCATCACACTGTGGCTAAAATAACCATTTTTCTACTTTTCTATCGGTAACAAAATATTCATCCAATAGTTTTTGGCGACTCTGCTAGGGATTACGAACACACAACTGAATTCTACACTCATTTAGTTGACATAGAACCAACACCTTAATATTTGCTATTATTTTGTTTTAGTTAATTTCTTTTCTTTTTTGGATACTTTCACAATCTGGCATAACAAAGCTACACTCATGGTAGAAGGGAAATGGGACATATTGATCCTACATTTGAGATGTTACAAGAGCATAACTTTAATCTTTTGTTGACACGTGCAAAGTCACCCCATCAATTTATAAGAAGTTTTCCACCTACCAATATAAGATCTCCTATACTTGGGGAAGCTTCTAATGATTGTAGGGTCTTGCCTATTTTGCCTTTGCAGGGATTTGTTATTCCTCCCTATAGTCAACACAAAATGGCTACTCAAGGTCCATGGGGGACTACTTTTGGTCTATTGAACTTTACTCCTCCATCTCATGAAATTCCTCATGGTTCACGAAAAAATTTCCCAAAGTTATATGGTGATGGCAAACAACATCCAAATGAACATATTGTTGCATTTTACATTGCATGCGGAGTTCTTGGAGTAGAGCATGAGGATGTTCTATAAGATTGTTCATAGAAACACTCCAAGGTGTTGTTGTTGATTGGTTTTATCATCTTACAATTGGAACCATCACTAGTTGGGTAAATCTTAAGGCCAAGTTTGAGGAAAGGTTCAAGCCAGGAGAAGATAATCATTCCTTATTAGCTCAACTTACGCAAATGAATAAAGAAACACATGAACCCATGCGTGAGTTTATGGCAAAGTTTAATAAGTTGAGGAATAGGATTCCAATAGTTGTTTCAATTATGCCTGAGAATTTGAAGTGCTTCTTCATTAATTCTCAGTTTCTCAAAGTGAGTTTTCTTTTGCGAAGAGTATCCCCAGTTGATCTTGATGATACTCAAAGTTTGGCCATCAAAGTAGAAGATGATTTAATCCTAGTAAGAAAGGTGGGAAATAATTCTATCAAGCCTAGAGGTCAGCCCTCTACAACTTCACCTTCTACTAGCACCATGGATCCCATGGTTCAAAAGCTAGCAAATGAATTGTTAGCAATCAAGAAGCAAATGTCTCAAGGTATGTCATTTTATCCATACAAGGATGTTCCAAGGAGGACATACCCAAATGCTTCTAACTCTTCCAACAATGCTACAAAAAATCAAAATTAGAATAAGCTTCCTCCACCATAAGCAAAGCTTACATTGGAAGTAGCTTCATATAATGCAGTAGTCAATTAGTTGGACTTAAAACTAATGATATTCTAGAATTAGAATATATTCCAGAAGAAGATGCAACTCCTTTCACAAGAGATGAAGAAGGAGAAGTTGGTGACTCCGATATCAGGTTTTTAAACTTTGAAGAAGAAGAAGCTGAATAGGAAGAAGACATACAAAGTGAGTCTTATGTCATCTTTACTCATTTATAAAGTCAAACAAATCAATAGAAGGTTGATAAAGCTAAGACCAAGGATGAACCATGTAAGGAAGTTACTATTGCTAAAAGAGGAACTCCTTTTCTAGTTCAATCAAAAGTTATCACAGTGGATAAATAAGTGTTCATCCCCATTCTACTTCTTCTCCTTCTACGTCTAGACCCAGTTCTCAAAACTTAAAATCTGAAAATGAAAATACCTTATCTTCCTTGGCTACCTCATATCCATATTTTTACATTATTGACCATGCTAATAAGACAAAGATCTAAATGTCTAAAGCTGAGTACCTCCAATCTAATCCAGACCAATTTGAAAGATTGGTCAAATTTGTAAAAGGTAAAGGGATTAATCCTAATTAGACCTCATCTAAGACTATATCAATTGAGCCTAAGCCAAGACCAAAGCAAAATAACTTGGTTGTAACTCTTGCATCTAACTCTAAAAAAATATAACCTTTCTTTATTTTCCTATTCATTAATGGTTATAAGCTCAGCAATTGTGTCATTGATTCAAGTGCTTCCAATAATGTGATGCCAGCCAATGTAGGTGTTACTTTGGGATTGACCTTGACAAAGACTTTTATCCATTTCTTCTCAATGGAAACCAAACAAGTACCTCTCATAGGCCAAATCAAGGATACATAATCTACATTTGTTGTGTTTTCATAGAAAAAGATCAAGATGATAGTTCTAGTGGCTAATGTTCCAACCTCTTATGGAGTTCTGTTAGGATGCAACTTTTGTAAAGATGTTGGTGGAGAAATCAACATGGATTGATTCAAGGCCAGAATACCCATCAAAGGCATGATGCAAAAGCTTCATCCAAAAAATAAAAAGAAGTATATTATGATAAATATTGAGGACCCAAATCCTATATTATTTTTGAAACTTCTAGAATGGGTACGTATTTCTTGATTACAGATGAAGATTCACTATCTTCAAATGACATTTTTGAAAAAGATCAAGAAATAGATGAACCATCCATTTTAGATGAAGAAGTTTTAGCTTTTGAAACTATCAAGGTTGAAAGTTCAAATGATGTTTGGAATTTATAATTTGATGGTAGTTGTTCTTCAACTGGTTCTAGAGCTGGGATTGTTCTCATATCCCCAAAAGGAAAAATCTTCCCTTTCTCTTTCAAGTTGCAGTTTGATAACACTAATAATACTACTGAATATGAAGCCTTGTTGTTATGAATGGATGTTGTATAAAAGAAAGGAATTAGAAACCTCTATGCTCAAGGTGATCCTGAGCTAGTCATTTGACAAGTCAAGAATCTATATCAAATGAAGAATGAAAGACTAAGGCATTACTGCAATCGAGTTTGGGATTGCATGGAAATTTTTGATGCATTCAATATATCAGTAGTTCAAAGAGAATATAATGATAAATCTAATTCATTGGTTATTTCAGCCACTCTCTTGGTTCCTCACAAAGATTTCCAAGGAAACAAGTATACCATTAAATTGGTTTTTTGTCCTAGTGTTCCTGACAATGTTAATCATTGGCAAGTTTTCAATAACGATGAGCAAGTCATCTTGTTCTTGGAGAAGGTGGAAAATTATAGTGAGATGCATTTTGAAGGAAGTGATTCTACCCCTTAAGAATCAATTTCTAAATTTAATAAGGAAACTGGCGAAGAAATCTTGCAGCTAAAAGGGAATAGAATTCCCAAAGGGTTGGTATCTTTGGAGAGACTTTTTGATAAGCATGATCAATTCATTAAAATTTCACCAATCAGAATTAGATTCATCTATATAAATTAAGCAAATTAATATAGGGATAGAAGATCATTCTAAGATGATAAATATTGGGAAATGTTACTCATTTGAAGAAAGGGAGAAGTTGGTGAGACTCCTATGCCGGTACATTGATGTATTAGCATATTCATATACTGATCTGAAATCTTTCCAACTGAAAGAATTACAACATGATATTCCTCTCAAGCCAGGGTCTCAGCCTCATAAACAAAAACAATGATAGTATAATCTCAAAATCTCAAGTACTATCCTCACTTAAATTTAAAAGATGTTGAATGCTCGAATTATCTTTCCTATACATCATTCCACATGGATAGCCAATATTATTTTTGTGAGGTAAAAGAATGGAGAAATCTACATCTACATTGATTTTCACAATTTGAACCAATTGTCACTTAAGGATAATTACCCATTACCGGTAGTGGATCAAGTATTATAAAGGGTGACAAGTTTAGAAATGCTATCCATGTTAGATGGCTTCTCGGGATACAATCAAGTAGAGGTCTGTGATGAAGATCAACATAAGACAGCCTTCACTACACCATGGGTTACTTTTGCTTATTGCAGGATGCCTTTTGGATTAATCAATGCTAGTGATACCTTTTAGAGGGCTATAGATTTAGATTTTTAGGATATAATTGATAAGTTTATTGTAGCCTATCTAGATGATCTAACCATTTTCTCAAAAAAACACCAAGATCATTGTGACTATTTACAGCAAGTACTTGAAAGATGTCATGAACATGGGATATCTCTTAACCCCAAAAAATCCATTTTTTGGGTTATTGAAGGTAAGCTCCTTGGACACATTGTGTCCAAAGAAGGACTAAATATTGATCCTAAATAGGTCAAGTCAATTCAAAATATTATGCTACCATCAAGTAAGAAAGGAGTCCATTCCTTCTTTGGGAAAGTTAATTTCTTGTAAATATTTATTCCAAATTTTGTTGAAAAGACACATCATATCATTGATATGATGAAAGGTAAATCAATATTTCATTGGAACTCAGAAGGATGAACTATTTTCCATGAGATTAAAGAAGTAATTGCCTTGCTCCTGTCCTAGTTTGCCCATATTATACCAAGAATTTTATCATGTATAGTTATGCTTCAAGCATACCTTGTCTACAATCTTAATACAATAAAATGAAGAGGGAATTGAATCTCTCATAGATTTAATGAGATTCCCTTTAAAATCTCATGATCTCAAGTACTCATCCATGGAAAAACATGCTTACGCTATGGTGAAAGCAGTTAAGCATTTTAGGTACTACATCCTCAACTCCCACACAATTACATTAGTACCAAATTCTATAGTCAAGTCCATCTTGATTCAACAAGAGTTTAGAGGTAAAAGAGGAAATTAGATTGCCAAAATTCAAGGGTATGATATGGAGATCAAGCCTACAAAACTTGTGTATGGAAAAGGTTTGTGTCAACTCATTGCAAAGACCGAGCCACAAGAGATACCCAGTAATGAAGGAGATATAGAAGAACTTCCCATGGTCTTGCTTGTAAGCACAATGATTGAATGAATGAATAGTATTCTGACATTACTTATTTCCACACATATGGAGAGTGTCCAAAACATTTGTCTTGCAAAGAGAAGAGGACAATCAAGCTCAAGGCTAAAAACTTCATCCTTTAGGACAACGGTTTGTATAAGCGAAACATTTATGGAATTTTATTACGATGCATAGATAAAGCACATCAAGGCAAGTTATTGGAATATTTTCATGATTTGGCTTGTGGAGGACATTTTTAATCCCTGATCCCAGCTCATAATATTTTACAAGCAATATATTACTGGTCAACACTTTTTCAAGATGTATATGCTTGGGTGCGTAAATGTGAAAAGTGTCAGTAGTTTATGGGGAAACCCAAATTAGTAGCCTTACCACTCAAGCCAGTAGTCATTGAAGAACATTTTTAGTAATGGGGTGTTGATTTCATTGGCATGGTGAATCCATTATCAAGTATAGGTCATAGTTATGTTCTTACGGCTACAGATTACTTCACCAAGTGGGTGGAGGTAATTTCAACCAAACATGCCACTTCAAAGGTTATTTGAAACTTCTTCAAAGAAAATATCATCACAAGATTTGGTGTGCCCAATAAAATTATAACTAATAATGCTACCTATTTCACATCCCAGGAGATGACTCAATTTTGTTTTGAATATGGAATCATTTTATCTCACACCTCAAATTACTTCCCTTAAGGAAACAGTCAGGTTGAATCAAGTAACAAGAATTTGGTTACTATTATTAGAAAGTTGGTAAAGGACAACTAGAGAACCTAGGATAAGGCATTGTATGATACATTATGGGCTGATTGTATCACTCCTAAGAAAGTAATTGGTATGCCTCCTTTCTAAATTTTGTATGGCCTAAATGTAGAAATATCCATCACATTAGAGTTTCTGGCTCTTAAATTGGTTAAGGTAGTTGAAGAAGAAACATTTGAAAGTTCTCTAGATAAGTGTATTATGTACCTTACTAAGATAGAGGAACAACATACAAAGGTAGTAGATTGCATTGTTGAACATCAAATTCATGTCAAGGAACTCTTTGACAAGAAAGCCAAGTCACAAGATTTCTAAGTTGGAGAAATAGTTCTTTTGTGGGACAAGATAAGAGAACCAAAAGGAATGCATGGGAAATTTGATTCTTTATGGAGAGGTTCATTTCTCATTCACCAACTCAGTGAAGAACACATTTTTTTCTTGGCATAACTAGATGTAACACCGTTACTCCTGCCCTATAATGGGTAACATCTGAAGATTTTTACTCAGTGAGGTTTAAAATAAGTTTATATATATTATAAATATATATATTCTTTTTTTTTTTTGAGTTTGGTCAGTTGCCTGACTTTGTGGTCCAATGGAGAAAGGCACTTACAGTTCTAGGATTCTCTTTCCTTTAAGCATTTCAAAGAATGCATGAAGGGAAATCCCCAGTTAAAGCTAGTTGTTATCCTTGAATTTAGCATGCTTAATTCATGGGATAACCCCTATAAAACTTGTTTGTTTCATAGCCCATGAGCTCTAAGCATGAAAAATGAGGCCAATCACTATCTTTTTGCATTTTTTTTTCCTCAAAAAATTTAGTTTTTTGAGGGAATTTTCATTTTCCCATGTAGTTCAGAGAATTTTCTCTGAACTACACCAAAACATGCAAAGGTAGAGAATTTATCCATCCCTGCACATACAATCCAAAGAATTTTCTCCAGACTGCACCAAGCATGTAATAGCGGTGAAATTCTCCACTAATGCACGTGCAAAGTTAGATAATTTCTCTGACCCTACACCTAGGCCCACCACTATGTTGTTAATTAATTCGCATTAGTTACCCTTATTATATATATTTAACCCACATTATTTTTTTATTTTTACTATTGTTAATCCTCCTCTCACCATTTTCAAGCTCGTGTGCACCCCCAATAACCATTTTTGTGTTGACTTGCTTCTTTCTTCACCATTTCTGTGATCGATTGTTTCAATTCACTCATAGATTTATTGCATTGTAAATAAGGAAAGGTTTTCATTTTTTATTTAGTTTTTTTTTCTTTTTTTTTATCACTATACCATAGTTTTCTTTCTTTCATGTTTTCAAAATTGTGTAATCATAATAAGTTCCTCAAAACCCCCATATTTGACCATTTGAAGCTTAAAACTTCAAATTTCAAAATATGTCTCCTCACCCAAGGTTTTTAAAGTCTTTTGCATGCACTTTAGCTTATCTTCAGAGAAAAATTACCCCCCTATGCTCTTCAAATATTTTTTATGAGTTGCACAAATTTCATACTATGTGATGCACCTCGAAGAAAATTCTTTGAAGTGCATGTAGTCCGGTGCACATCAAATAATTTTCTTCAAGGTACACTCTCACCAAAACACCATTCAGTGCACTTTAGAGAATTTTATTTGAAGTAAACATAACTTAGTGCACTTCAAAGAAAATTCTCTGAAGTGCACAATCCACCCTTTTCATACATGTAAGAGAAATTTCTTCAATATGCACCAAGACTTAGTAACTTTCCACACCAGTGCAGGTCAGATAAAAATATTTGGCCTACACTAATTTTCATTTTCCCATGTAGTTCAAAGAAAATTCTTCAAATTGCACCAAATTCATCAACCCACTATGCAGTTTGACAAATTTTCTCTGGACTACACATTTCCCAAAATTGATGAAAAATACTAACTCTAGGGAATCAAAACTCTCTTTTGTAGATACTAGATCAATGTCAGAGGATTCCATAACTAAAACAATAATGAAGTATAAGTTTCAAGGAGTTTGGTGCACATCAAATAATTTTCTCCGAGGTGCACTCTCACCAAAACACCATTTGGTGCACTTCAAAGAATTTTCTTTGAAGTGCACGTAACTTAGTGCACTTCAAAGAAAATTATTTGAAGTGCACAATCCACACTTTTCATGCACATCAGATAAATTTATCCAATATGCACCAAGACTTAGTAACTTTCCACACCGGTGCAAGTCGGATAAAAATATTTGGCCTACACTAATTTTCATTTTCCCATGTAGTTCAAAGAAAATTCTTCAAATTGCACCAAAGTCATCAACCCACTGTGCAGTTTGAAGAATTTTCTAAGGACTACACATTTCCCAAAATTGATGAAAAATACTAACTCTAGGGAATCAAAACTCTCTTTTGTAGATACTAGATCAATGTTAGAGGATTCCCCAACTAAAAAAATAATTAAGTATAAGTTTCAAGGTGTGTTTCTAGCATCTACAATAGACTCCAATGTAGATCAGATTAGAGATATAGAGATCGATCATGTTGATATGGTTGAGTTATTGCTTATCATATGTAGCCTCTTTTAAATAGTGAAATACACTTGAAAACCACCATTCATATTTTGACACAAGATCTAGAATTTGTTTTAATAGTTGCTGCCCACTTTGACAAAGAAACCAAATCAGCTAAGGATGTTAGTGGAAAGGTGATCATTTAATTGGATGATGAGTACTTTGATAAAGTATTTCATCTCTTAGATATCGAAGAGTACTCAGATATAAGTATAAATTCAGCCCAGGAATATTATGATATAAATTATGAAAATTTCAAAAAAAACATTAATACACATTAGCTCAGGGCTCCTAGACATTCAATTATAAGATGGCCTAAAAACTTATATCATAGTGAATTCTTGGAAGAGGTAGGGGATTTGATTACTCTCCTAAGTAGAGTAAAGGGCCTTCTAAAATAAAATGTATTCCAATAATGGTTTTACCATTACATATTCATAATCAAGAAGGATAAGCAAATAATATACTAAGGAAGCTAAATCAGTGATGTTATATGTCACCAGCTCTCAGAGGTGACCTCTTCCCAAAAAAATTATATGACTTCTTATCTAGTTTTTGTTGAAGTTAGAATGAGAGTCTTCCCTATATTGACTAGTAATGGAAAGAGGAAAAAGGTTACAGTTCATGAATATTATTGATCTGGGCAATAATTCAGATGATAATTCGGGTGATGGGTCCACCCTAATTGATGGCAGAACTTATGGGAGCCATAACTTTTGCACCGTAGCTCCAAGTAACTCATCATTTGAACCGTTGGAAAGCTAATAATGAGGGGAAAATCACGAGATGGCATGGATCTTTGCTTGATGAAGTTTGACCCTTGAAAACCCAATGAAAATGCCCCAAATTTCAATTTTAGTAGTGCAGTCTAAAAATAGTAAGTTTCTAAAAATAGTAATCCCTCAAATTTTGTATTGTTGTAAATCAAGGAAGTCGAACCAATTAATCTCCCTCGAGATTGGTGACCTTCCACATCCTCCTCACACCTTCAAAACATGTATAAATGAAGATGTATCCTAAAATGGAAATTGGACATCTCTTCTCAGAGATAGGCATATGTTTGGGTCTGTAATTTTGATCAATAAAACATCTCTTTTCAGAGATAACATTATTTGAATTGTGTTGTTCTTATTTATGAATTATCTTTCAACCAAATCTTTCAAGTTTTGGATCAATTATCCACAATTAACTCTTAAATAAAGTATCAAACATTACCAAAAAGTTAATGACACTTTCTTCTACAAGTTCATTTGCATCTTTGAGCAAGACCTAAAAAATAAGAGAGTTTTCGATTAGGCATGGGTAATATTAAGTAATATTGGTTGTATTTTCTTATAGTTCCTAACCTTCACCTATATCAGGGTAGGAGGATTTGATGAGAAACCATACATGCTACCGAGATATCCAAGTGATAAGTTAAATTTGATGGAGATGTGTAGACAAATAATGAGTGTACATAAGAGATAATTAGATGCAGACAAGAGAGGTTTTAAGTTTCCAATCAGCATTAGGTGATATATTTTTGTAACTATGCAAAGGCCAAAACCATGAAAATAGAATTGCAGTGGATAACTCTCAAGAGGTTTAAAAGTAGAAAAGATTTTGATTACAAGCTAAGGAAGGAGAAACTCAAGCATAAATTTACTCATGTACATAGGGTTAAGGACATCTGGGTAGAATGTAAGACTGATGAAGATGCAAGGAAGCTAGATTATAGATATTTTAATTTTGATTAGATTGATAATATAAAGTTGGTTGATATTCCAAAAGATATGTTAGATGATGAGAATGTGTTAGATCCCTCATATGAGGGTAATCAAGTAGCTTCTACTCCTCTCCCTCCAATCTAATGGTTAATCAAAGAATCTACATCAATTAGGGATAGATTCTAATCCATATTGGTAAGGACTAATGCTTGGTTAGAATCCAAAGGTATCAAACTAAAACATTTCAAGACAGGGTTAGAAGAAGAATATGATGAATATATCACAAGGAAACATGAAGAATTAAGGACAAAAAATAAGGAAGATACCTCGACATCCACTCAAAAACCAAAATTTGTGTTTATGAGTAAAGGTAAAAGAAAAGACAAAGAAGCTAGTGTTGAGAAGAATATTCAAAAAAATATGTAAGGGAAACCAGCTACAAGTAAGGCACTACCTCAATCAACAATTTCATAACCTCCAATCCAGTAGTCTCTACAGCCTAAATCCATGCAATCAAAAGTTCCTACAGTTGAGAATTCTCAACCAATAGCTTCACAGGTGACATTCTCTACAGTTCCTTTTATAAGTACATATGTGCCAATTGTTTTTATTCCCACTCAAGTTGTTCTTTTGACTCCACCTTCTCCTCTTAATGACACACTCTTCCAAGTTCCCTCATAAGGTACTCTAGATCAAGATTTTGATTCTCTATCTAATTTACCTAGTCCTTTGATTTTGTTGGGGTCCCCAACTAATCTATATTTCGCTCAACAAGATATGGATAAATTCATGTTAATATCTTCTTCCAAAATTACAACCCAAACCCCTATCACCCCAGTGTCTCAAATACCATCAGACACCAAAGATTCAATCACCCTAACACAAACTCCACCAATTATAACCACTATCCCATTGGTGTCAACTCCACTACCAGATACCTCCACCATTTCTTTTTCCATCCCACCTTCTTCACAAACCATTGTTCCTCCTCAAACATCTCAATCCTTAGTTTCCTCTAGACTTTAAGATTCATCTTCTCTTCATCATTAGCTCATGTCTCAAACCTCCAAAAGGAAGAAGTAGGTTGTGTCTCTTCATGACTTTGATTTTGGTCAACTTGTACCAATAAAATCTAAAATAACAAAGAAAGCTAAAACCATGTCAAGAGTAATTTTTAAGTCTGGACAGAAGTATGTCAAGGTTTTAGTGCCTCCTAAAGATAGAAACATTGAAGATATTCAAGCATCCAAATATGCAGTATGATAAATAGATCTTGGGAAGCAAACTCATAAAAGTGTAAAGGAAGATTTGCAAGTAGCAATGGCATCCTTGATCAAGAGATATGATAAGGATAAAAAGATCAAAGATCAGCTCAAAGTACAAGTAGAACAATTGACCTCTGTTTTACTAAAGATCACATAATCTTTTGAGTTCATTTCACCTATTGAGCATGAGAACACTGAAAAGACAATTCAACAAGTTGAGAAATTTGGATCTCAAGGTCAGGCAATCAATGCCTGGATTGAGATATTGACAACACAAGGTACTTAATGATTGCATTCTATCATTGAATTTTTGAAGAACATGAGTGAAGTGAAAATGGAAACTCAGCAAACAATTAAGATACTCACTCAAAATTTGAAATTGATTGAAAAAGATATTGATACATGAACTCAGTTATACAAATTCAAAATGGAACTTTTAGTTGAGTAGAAGGTCATTCCAAATAGGAAAATATTCATTGAATATAGGGAAGCCATGAAGAATAAAAGAGAAGTTCTCAAGAATATTGTTAAAGATCTTGAATAATTTGAAGATATGTGTGATAATAAGATATTAGTTCTTACAGATAAAATTAGAGAGCTTCCTTATCAAGTTAGAGATGATTCCTAGAAGGTTCTTTCTATCGAGACAGTAATTTAGGAGTTTTAATCTTTGATTCAAACCAAGATTGAGGCAAAAAAATTCAAACTAGACTCTATTGATAAACTAGCTAAATTGCAAGTCATAATAAATAAGTTGTAAAGAATCTTGGATAAAAGCAAAGACTTGCCAGTTAATCTAGAAGATTCCATTTCAAGAGTTCTTGTTGTCTCCAGGAGTATATCATGTCCAGATGATAGTGAGGTCTAAGCTCCATTGAAGAGATATGAGGAATTTTTAGAAAAGAATAAAAAGGAAGAAATTCCTGTGTCTAAAGACAGTTTATTTTTGTAACTTATCATGTAAAATTTTGTTCAGTGCATTTTGTACGTAGGACAAGTACGCAGTCCTAAGTCAAATAGGACTTTGTCAATGAATAAGTCAATATATTTATGTATTTCCTATTTTTGTTCATAACTCCTCTCTATAAATAGGAGGATGTTATTTGTAAAAAGGATCACCAATTTCTATAGAATCGAAGTGATGCCAAAATTGAGAAGCAATATTGAAACTTTGAATTCAAATTGTAAATCTTTTATCAATCAATATATGAGAAAGCAAGTGACCTTTCAACATTTGAGTTGAAATAAATTTGTGATGTATTGGAGATGTTCTTAGTCTTTTCCATTACATTTTCTTATGTAATTGATTGAATTGTGGTGTGAATTTTTATAAATCAAAAGTTGTCAGGAAGCTGATTTTTAAGTCTTTAAGCTGCATCACCATTACTGGGTTTACGTTCATTATTGAGAAATGATTTTGGAGACTTTGGGCTATAAGTCATTATCTTTAGTGATTTTTTCTTTATTGGAAACGAGGTGGAGACTTTGGGCTACACTTTATTCCTTGTTTTACAATACATTCACTAGTATTTTTATTAGTTATTCTTTTAGCTCACTAATTTAAATATCAGATATTATTGCTCCAACAAGTAATTCCATATTTCCATACTATGTTGTAAGAAATAAAAGTCTTCATAGCATTAGATTTCAAGTGTACATCAATTCTAAAAAAAGAGAATTAGATGATATGGTAACACCCACTTTGATAAGAATAGTGTAAATAATTGTAAATAGTTACTTATTGTGTTTGTTAGCACTAAGAAAGGAGCCTCCCCTTACTTGAGGACAGATTCTATCTCATCACACTGTGGCTAAAATAACTAGTTTTTTAACTTTTTGTCGGTAACAAAATATTCATCCAAAACATTCTTTGAGTTGATAAAATAGGCCATTGACTCTTGGATTGTAAAACATTCTCTGAATTCAGCTATTTAGTACCTTGTTAATTTTGGGAAGTTTTGTGTTTGTTTACCAATTTTTGTGTTGGTTGGAATGAACTAGCCAAATTATCTTGAGGGATTTCCTCCATTTGAACTGAAAGTCTGGGTCTTGGATTTTTTAAAGTAATAAGAGGTTCTTAATAATTGAATAATGTATGCTTTGTGTCAAATGGAATAATTTTTAAGATCTCTTGTGACTTTGATTATTCATTTAGGTTACCTTGATCCACTATGGTTATGTTCTCATCAAATGTTTATTGCATGCTTTCGACCACATTTTCCTATTCTTTTGAAGCATCATCATGAATTGAAATGGCAACCAATGAGTCAATTAAGTCTATGACAAGTTGATTTGCATATCATTGACTTATTATCTTGATCTTAGCTAGAATATTTGGATTTGTGGGTTTTGAATCTATTTGTATTTCTTTTCTTTTGTTCGAAGAAGAAGGTATGTCTATTTGTGCAAAATATTGATTTTGTCATCATTGTTCTCCTTCTCTAACTAAGGTATGCAATTGTTCTGTAGGAAAGTTTGAAGGTAGTCTAGCCCCTGATTCTATCAACCTAAGAAGTGTTTTGTCTTAATATTTTTGGGCTTGATATTCATTATAATCATCTTTGAATCCTACTGTTATGGGGATCTCATAAAAAACAATAGTGTTATTTTGACCATCATAAAATTGCTCATCCTCATAGCTAAGGCCTAAAGAAGCCCCAATATGAGTGAACCTTTGAGTCATGTCTAAAAAGAGTTGTTATCTGCATTTGACTAGATTTGGATCAATGTTTCATAAATGTTAAAACAAGGTATGCTTTGGTTCTCTTTAAACAAATGACTAAGGTACCAAAAAGACTATAAATGAGGGTGGCTTGGAACCACACACAATTAGAAGATTTGGTTCATGAATTTACTCAACTTTTGGTAAAGTGGAAATCATATAGATTGGAAGAGGGAAAGGTAAGTCAAAGATCCAAGGTGAAAACTAGTATACCAAAGCCTAGATTTTTGTGTTACACCTATACCATAAAAGATAGTTTTAACTTTGACGAGTTGACCCTAGAAAATTAAAGGGAAGCTCTCTAGATTATGAAGAATATAATATGAACCAAGTAACTTAAGATGTAAAAACATACATGAATCACTAAGTACAAAGCTAGGACCAAATGGGTAGTATAACGTCACCACATGATTCTAGTAGGATAGAATATGTTCTAGGACTCAAAGTGTGAGTGATACACAAGATGACTTGAGTCCACCAAGATGGCAATATGATTTTGACTCTAATAAACGACCTTCAATCCAAATGTAAAATTGAACCCAAGTTAGAATAAATTTAGTGTGCAAATAGTGAACCCCATTTAACACACCAACCCTTAAAACTTAGAAAGGTTTAATTTTGAATGTGAATTATAAATGAGGGACTTAAACAAATTGGGTAAATGATTTAGACTCAATTGAGTAGCATAACTGCACCAAAGTGGGTGATATGACACAAAGTTTTGATAACAATTTGAACAAGGAAAAGATAAATTTTCCAATTGGATAATGTAATGCCTCCCTTGCTCAAGAATTTTGAGAACAATGTGTTTTGGTTATGTTTGTTGAGTTAACAAGTAGTTTTAGACATAAATCAAGACCTAGTAAGCTAATGATAAAAAATAATCATCTTAAGTCTAAACTAACAAAGTCACACGATATTGTTGGAGTTCATCTATATACGTCATTTGAGAGGATTTTTAAGTGTTCATCCAAAAGTAAATGCACATTATATAGCAGGATTTTTACACCCCCTCTTCTATCAAATGATAATACGGTGACATGGACCTTGAGGCACACCTTACACCAATAATAGTTCCACAGCAAGTGGGGATTTATCTAAAAACTACAAGTTTTTGAATGTTTCTATATGGATAATTGCACAATGGCTTTCACACCAAATGATGAAAAATAAGTGCACCCTAATTGGGTGTCTATGGCACTTGGCTTATTACAAAAAGGTCTTGCCCTTTTTACAACCACTACATCTGTCGCTTGTTCATTATAGTGCGATGTCCAAAGTGCAGATATGTCCCAGTGCTTTAACCCTATAGAAATCGTGGGAGGTGGTAAAATCCACCTCATAAGCCAATTTTGCATAAAATAAAAGACATAATAGAAAGACTTTATGGTTACCTCAAGATCACCCAATACTATTACAAGTTTTTGGGGAGCGCTTTAAATGACATTCTTTCTATGCCTTGGACTAGGCATGCTTGTAATGAGGATGACACTTTTGATTCCAAAAATTCCCTAAAGGGGATGGATGTAAGAGCATACATGTAACATCCCTCTTTTTGGCAATCAATTAATTAATCATCTATTGCATACAAACTTGACAAATGAGTTCAATTTTAACCACTAAAACAAAGATTTGGTGATGTTATTTTTGGCTCTTAACCTTAAATTATGGACTTTGAATGAAAATCACAAAACTTGATCAAGAAAAACACCTTAAAAAGTTTTCATAAGCACTAAAAGAAATATTTTTAGTTCATTTTAAACATCTAAAAGAAGTTTAAAATCCTGTTTTAGTAAATCTTTAGCTTGGTATTGCAAGAAAAAGTTAGTATGTTCTTTAGCTTGGAGCATTTATCAAATGAAACAAGCACTTTCAGAAAAAAGAAATCTCAGGTTTATAAAATGTAATCTTGCTACTTCATAGAGCAATCATGTGACTCACAAAGCAATATCACTACTTCATAAGTTGTAGAATTATCACTTAATCATTAATGGTTTATTGACAATCCCGTGACTTAGTTAGGCAATATTGTGAGTCGAGTCGACAATCCTGTGATTGTTTAGTTGTGGTTTTGCAATATCTCTACTATGAAAGTAGCGGGATTGCAATATCACTACTTGTGAGTAGCGGTATTGTTAGAATCTATAGATGGAATTAAGGGTAGTACAAAAATGCAATTGAAATGCAATACTATGACTTACAGTGACAATCCTATGATTGTATCAGGACAAATATGTGACTTCTAAAAAAACATGTTTTTATTAATTTTTTCACTCTTTTAGGCCTCCCACCCCAAGATTTTGCATAACAAAGGTTAGTAGGTTGCTTGTGAGATCCTTTTGACCAAATTCGTAAGGTGTAGTCCCATCGGGTGTGCCAAAATGTAGAGAGGATTACAAAGAGAGTTAGTCAAGCATTAGTCAATAAATCATAAAAAATACATTAAAGACATAACAAAACTTAGCCTATCTATTCATGTGGGAATTATAAAGGATAATAAGAAACACTTGAAAGAAATCAACATCGATTACCTTCTCAAGTGGATTCACCATACAAGTGTGGCTCAAAAGCATGTTCTACCTTGATCAAGAGTTCTTATCTTCATCAACAATGGTGGTAAATCCACCAATGCCTCAAGAATTCTTTGCATAATATAGGCTCAAAATAGATGAAATCTCTAATCTAACCTATCAAATAAAGCTTGCTAATGAAAAATAATGATCAACATTAAATATTATGGAGATAATTTAGCATTATAACTTTGCACAAATCAAGCTTAAAAATGATGTTCATGACCTTTATATTTATAGATTTATGAGATTTATCAGGATCAACCATGATCATCCATCTCAAGATTGAGATGTGTGGCTATAAATCAATCCAATTATATAATTAAATCCATAAATATCAGTCATAAATATTTGGGATAGAGGGGCATTTAAGAGGCATGGAGGGTCTTAATGAGACATGTAAAACCCATAATCTTGATATTTTATGCATTTATGGCTTATGGATGCCACCTCATATGTTGATTTCATTAAGTGATGTAGTTAATAGAAATCAATTTCCAAAAAGAAATATTCAACAACTCTCATGGAAAATCCACTTAAGCTCTTGATTTGGATAAATTAGCCTTAAACAAGGTTACTCAACATCTATGCAATTATTTGGAAATTGGCCCATAATTAATCAAAATGGTTAGAAAGTCATAGTACTGGGTCATCATTTGACTCAAGAAGAATTAGAAGGTGATGTTAGATGTGTTGGAATTGTATTACCATTGAGGATGTTCCCAACACAAAATAACAAAGGTACATGATGTGTACCAACAAATTAGAAGAAAAGAGTGATCCATAGCACAAAAAGGCAAAATCGTTATTTTGACTCGAAATGAATTGATCAAAGTTAGGTATCACATAAAATACATTGCCCTATAAAGGGATACTTTGACCTAAATCAGCACTTGTAAATGAAAAGTTCGAACCATTTATGGTGTTTTAATGATTTTGACCTAAAATGTGTATTTGAGTGTAATTCGAGTAAGATTAATAATCTCAACACAAATGGTGTTAGGAATTGGATGTCTACATTATGTATTGTATTCATTGGGAGTAAGAAAGCCTAATGTTAGCCATGATGTGCACTAAACTGGATACTTCTAAGTAGTGGGAGTAGTGAGCAGTTCATGGTAGAATCTTGAAGAAGGATGGGTCTGTGGTGAAGTGGGAGTCACTTTAATTTGTTTCAAATTTGCTATGGAGGAATAGATGTTGACAAAGCTAGTCAGGTTAGAGAAATTTTAGTAATGCAAAAAACTTCTACTAGGCTTATATGTAAGCAACAGTGGCATTGCTGATAACATAGATTGTAGTTGGATGATAGTCAGTTGGTATAAGACATAGGTGTGGTAAAGTCCTATGTATATGACTTCAAGTGAGATATTATTAAGGTGTGAATCCACTATTCATGATGATGTGGCTTGTTGAGATGGCATCTTAATGATGTGACATATGGGTGTGTAGATGAGTTTGCATGCAGGTGATGTGATAGGAAGGTGATGTGGTAGGAGGGCCCATGGTGGGTCCTAATATGTGATTCAGTTGAGGTGACATGGTGTGGGGGTGTATCACTCCACTATGGACATGTTTTATCCTTATTAGTCACATATGGGTTGTCACATGGTGCAAAATATAAGGGTCATGGTATGGGGTTGAATTCTAAAGGGACTCATCATTCCCATGTGTGGAGAAGGTCAAAGGTGATTGCAACACCTTTTGGACTCTTGTGATCACACGTGAAGAAGAAGATGAGAAGATTACTATTACAGATTGTCCTCATATCTGGAGTGGGGAAAAAAATTTGGAGTCACATGGGGTGGTTTGGATCTTGTCTAAAGTACAGTATCTACTTTGTTAACCCCTAGAGATGAAGACAAGAAGAACACTATTGAGTGTTTGGACTCACTTGTGGAAGTGGGGAGCAAGTTTTGGAGCCACATGAAGGTGGTCTTGGATCTTGTGTAGTGAAGGGTCATTTTTTGATGACTTTTGGCACATAGGGATAACCATCACTAAGATCATATGACACCCACTCAAATGTGGTGAATTTTTAGAGTAGCCATAAAGTCTCTCTCTCTCTCTCTCTCTCTCTCTCTCTCTCTCTCTCTCTCTCTCTCTCTCTCTCTCTCTCTCTCTCTCTCTCTCTCTCTCTCTCTCATGTAAAATTTTATAAAACTATGCATTCTCCTTTATATTTGTGAGAATCCCAATGGAGTTATCCACTCTTGGATCATTGTTTTAAGTTGGAGCTTGGAAGGCATGAAAACTTATCTCACCTAGATGTTTGGTGTAAGCAGCATTCATGCTTAGGTGGTTAGAACCTGTAAGGCTTATATGAGAGCATGGCTCACCTAGTTTGTATGTAAGCATGGAGATACTTGAGGTTAGAGGTTAAAGCATGAAATCTTATGTTAGCTTAACTCACCTAGTTAGAGTTTAGAGGCTTGTTATCTCATTTCACGGAGATGTAGGTTGATGCTTTGGAGATCACCTTAGATGTTATGGTGTTAACATCGTGATGGAGTTGCATGTTGTAGCTTGGAGGTTGGATTTTGTAAGGCTTGGTTGCAAGCTTTGTTCACCTAAGTGCTTATAAGCACTGGAAAGGAGTTGTTCAGAGGATTTGATGTTATAGAGATAGTTTTGTTGATGAATATAAAGTCTAGATGCTATCTTTGCCCCATGATGTTTCCCTTGCTAGTTTAGCAGGGTTTCCACATATATCTTGTGTAATGTGTTCTCTCATGTGTTTATGTTTTTTGTAGCTTTTTTTATTTCTGTAATTTATTTAATTACACATGTAGGATGTTTATTTCCTAACATCATTTTGATTTATTTCACTATGTAACCCTCAGTCGTTGTGCTTGTTAGGGTTTTGATGAACATAAGTGTAAGAAGAGTGGCATTAGTAGGGTAGGTTGGACATGACTTTAACACCCTATGTGTTGAGTGTTGCCTACATACCAATACCTTAAAAGGGGATCAAATCCGATGTAGTCTTCCAATCTAAGTGTTAGTGCAAATGAGAGTGATGTTAGTATGCCTAAGTGTGAATGCCAATTTGAATGCTTTGAGTGTGATTAAAATTGTAAATCTAAGTAAAATTGAGCTCTAGGCTATTGTAGATTTATGTATGTAGAAATAGGGGTAAATAATGATTAATAACCTTAATTTCCACCATTATTTATGAGCTTGTTCAAGAGAATTTCCATCTAAGGGATAAATGAATGAGAGTGGTCTGTATACAGTGTTTTGATGTTATTTGAGACATGAAATGAGTCTAAGCCAACCCTAAGATGCTTCAAGGAGTGGAAATATATCCATTGGGGGCAAAAGAAGCTAAAGGTCAATAGTGTTGCCCCCTTTGCCAAAAGCACATTGGTTTATAGACCAAAGGGGTCATATTATTGTCCAAGTGGCTAGCACATGTGAAGAATGATTGGGGATGCCTAGGTGATGGCTCACTACGGATTTTGGTATATTTGGGCATGGGCTAGATGCACATATAAGCTAGAAAAGGATCAAAAAAGGCCCTAAGATAGGTTTAGGGCTAAGTTTAAGGATAGGGTGGTCTCAAATGACACTCATTGCATTAAATGACATTTTAGATGACTAAATATGCCCCTCCTTTATTATATAAATGCAACAAAGCAAAATGACTAGGATAAAGGAAAGAGAAACATACCTAGACTTACCTATGAGGTGAAGCCTGTGAATGTGGGTCTGAGTCTATGAACTATGTTTCATTACATGTCCTACAATTAAAACATATATGAATTAGTCCTTACTTAAGAAATATCAAAAGTAAAAATAAAACACAATATGAAATCAATTCATATTAATTTTCATAAGAGATGTGAGAGAATAAAAGAATGAATACACCTCACTAGGTATGTGAACTAGTGAAAAAACCTAGTGACATCCACTGTGTGTGTGTAAATGATGATTAACTGGTGAATATATTGTACTGAGATGATGGCTTTCTCAATCCTCATGTGTGGGTGGCTCAAGAGTTGAAGTTGGCCTTGACTCCATCATTTCCCACCCCTGTTTGATATATCATAATCTATGAATGACTTGGATTGGATTGATGAGTTATCCAAACCTTTTATTAAGTGGCTCAAGAAATCAATCAAGATATGACTCCAGCATTGCCTACCCATGTGTATTAGATACATCTGAAACCAAAACTATGTGATGTCACAAAACTATATAAGATGGCTCTAGGCCACTCTTAAACTTTGAAATTTAAAATGGCTCAAGGACCACTTGGGAATGTAAAATGACTCTAGGCCACTCAATAATTCCAATCACTATAGATAGAATAAGGCATCAATTTGGTGTAATTTTGGTGCAAAATTGGTGTATATGGTGTCTGGAATATACAATGTGGAGAATTGTTAGGTTGTGGAGCTAAAAGCTTCACTGATGCAGACATGGAGAAGGCCATTGGAGGGGTTGCTGAAGGTTGCTGAGCGTCAGAGCAACCGGCGTCGGTCTGATCAGCCGACGTCGGCAGGATAGTGAAGAGAAGCAACCGACATCGGTCAGGGATCGGCCGGCATCGGTCACCTCCAGGCAGACAGGGACCGACGTCGGTCGCCTGTGTGGTTCGACTGCGAGCTAATTATGGGCAGTTAGCTAACGAACCAAGTGTTTGCATGATTAGAGCTATTTTTAGACTGAGAGCTGCGGATCTAATTATTGTAATTAGATGTCTAATTATTGTTTGGATGAGATCTATATAATAGACTCATGGTTGTATTGGAAAAGTGTTCTAGTTTGAGTTGAGCAAAGTTTGCTCCTTCTGTGTGTGAAGTGAGTAAGGGTGTTCCTCCTAGTTCCCTATCAGTGCCAAGCTTGGTACTGGTTGGAGAATCATAAGGACTTGGTGAGGCAAGGACAAGGGTTCTTCAGAGTGTAGAGTGATCTACATGGTAAGTAAGATCGTTGATCTGCAGGTGTATGTGTGTGCAAGGTCAAGGTTCACAGGGGAGCAAAACCGTGTTTGATTTGCAGGTGTGCAAGATCATATAGACAACAACACAATAGGGAGCAGTATCAGGCAGGATCTACTGGGAGTACAGGGGTGTACTCAGATAGAGCTAAGAGTAAGGCAAGGGAGTTCCTTCCATAAGTATGGTCTGTTGAAGTGCAGGTTATTACAGGTTCATGGGAGATCTACTTGAAGTAGCTTGAGTACTTGTGGAGCACGTGGAGTGCTTGTGGAGTGCGTGGAGCACTTGTGTTGTGCGTGGAGCACGGGAGGTGAACACCAACTCTGTATTTGAGTTGGGTGTTGGGACTTGAGAGGGAGAGCTTTGGGGAGAAGAATCACTGTTCACTTGAGGTGTGGCGAGCCTCTGAAGAGGTGGTGGAGAAGAAGTGGCATCTTCTTTATTGTATTCTTTTATGTATAAAGTGTTAATACAAGTTGTGTATTGTCTCTCATATCATGTGTTATTCTGAATTCTAGTTACTTGGTGAATCTGGTTAATTTCTGCATATTAAGTTGCTTGGTTTGGTAATCAAATTGTGTGCTTCCGATTTATCTCCCAACAAGAATGACATGGATTTGTCATCCCATCCAAGAGAACTAGTGCAAAACTAAGCATATGGAAATAATGTGCTATGCACATGCCCCTAATTCTAATATATATGCATATGGATTATGAACTATTTCATAGTAATATATGTTTGTGCATATCTAAAACTTAAATGGGAGTGATCATGCCATGTATGATGCCCCCAATCTGATCAAACCTGTGTAATTCTATATAAAAATTGGGTATATACTAAGCATATTTGATAATCTGTGACTGAGACTATACAAATATAAATTATACCTATTGTATTTTTATGATAATTTTATAATATTTTGTGTTTGAGGCTACTGGTCAATAGTGCAATGGGTGGACTATAGTGCACTATACTTTTGGCAATGTACTGTGCTATTATCCAAAAGTGTTATTTGTAATCTATGTTTGCATGCTAAAAATAATGTTTTGGGTGTGTTGGGTGAATATTTTGTCACCAACTGACTGATGGCAAAATAGTTACATCAACCACAGCATAAGGAGATTTATGCAGTAAAATGGGTGTGGTGACCACAGCTAGAATAAGATAAATCTCTCCTCTCAGCAAGGGGAGGTTCCCTATAATTTATAGTATATATATATAAGCTAAAAATAGACACAGGGGTGAAATCATACCATCCATCTCTCTTTTCTCAGAGATGATGTTCACAGAATAGAGGAGAATTCCTAGGTAATTATTGAAGGTACTTCTCTTCTTTCAGCAATGATATTCAGCAAATAGCAGGAATTCTTCTTGGGTAGTAATTGTAACCACAAGAAACCCATGAAAGCATAAAGTCTTTCATTGCTTCTTTCATTGATTAAGACAAAGTAAAATAGTAAAATGAAGTGTAGTACAAAGTCTCCACTTCAACTACAATAGAGTAAAAGATTACAAAGGATAAACGTAGCTCAAAGTCTCCAATATCCTTTGCAGTAAAACACAAAACACACAACAAACTAAAGACAATTATGGTAGCATAAAGTCTCCCAGAGTCAGCTTCAAGACACCTTCCAAGTTATTTCCACTAGTTCTTCTTATTTGATTAAATGGACAAGACTGTATTTAGAAAAAAAGACATAAGAACAATTTCCTAGATAACACAAGTTATTTCAACACAAAGTCTGTAAGGTCACTTACTTTCTCATTCACTTGATAAAATATGATTAACAATCTGAGCTCAAAGTCTTAGGAATGCCCTTCAATTTGGGTAGAGTTTCACTTCTAATAATATAAATATCTCCCCTATACAAAAATGAGATATTACAATATATAATATCACAAGAAAGACTTGGGTGCTTGTTTTCATGAAAATTACCCATGTTGAATTGAATGAATTAAATATCTATGAAAGGGCCATGCTGGAATAGGTCATTGGCCTTGACTTTGGCATTCTAAATCATCTCAAATGTCTCCTCCTAAGCATGGGTTGTCTGGTCTTCTTTATGATGCTTATACAACTGTCTATTCACCTTTACTTAATGTAGAAAAATAGGCCGCACCTTTGAATGTTTGCTCTATTTTATGTCCACCTGGTGGACTGTTCCACCTACTAGAATAACTTTTATATAGATATTTCTAGACTTTCTATAGTCGTTCCCTCCTTCCTTTCCATGTTTTATCTCTTCCTAGTGATCCGAGCTCTCAGGGCTATCTTCTCGCTTTCAGCTAGCTTCTTCAGCGCTTTTCTTGGTTGGTCATTGAGTTTGTTCTCAAGTCTTTTGAAAATCAATGATTATTCCATTACCCTAAATTTTACATATGCAGGGACGTCACCAGTCTCTTGAACCACTTTGAACCTTTAAACCTTGAACTCTTTTGGTTCAAAGGTTTAGTAGTTCAATGGTTCAGCGACTCAATGTTTTGTAAAGAGCTGTGTTCACTTGGTTTTCTTTTTCGGTTGAACCATTTCTTTGAACCATTTGGCTGAACCTCTTTATAGAATCTTATGCTTCATCCATTCACTCAAACTTTGAACTCTTTGAACCCTTTAAACCTTTGAACCTTTCAAAGTTCAAGGTTCAATGGTTCAACAGTTTAGATCTATTTCTTTGAATCCTTTGAAGCTTCGAACTCTCTAGATCCTTTCATTCTCTAAGTCTATTAAACTCATTAAACTGATTGAACCTTTGAACCTTTCAAAGTTCAAGGTTTAATGGTTCAATCTTAACTCTTTGAATCCTTTTATTCTTTAAGTCCGTCAAAGTTGTTAAACCTTTGAACTCATTGAACCTTTGAACCTTGCGAAGGTGGGGTTTAATGGTTCAATGGTTCATTCCAATTATTTTAAGCCTGTTGTTAAGTCTTTTGATTGAACCTCGGTGTTGAACCATCCTCAAAACACTAAGGAAATACCTTAAGTGTTTTGAACTTCCCTTTGAGAAAGCTCACCTGTTGAACCTGCGACTTCCTTAGCTGAAAAGGCTTGAATATTTGAAAAACTTAACTCTCATAACATTTTGAAAGAAAGAAAGAGACCATTTTGGCCTGCAGGACCAAAATGATCGGCATGTTGTCCACAAAAACAAGTGATGGATTTTGGGAACAACAAGGTGCACTATAATGGCCTGATCTATGTGAGAAACCCTAGTGAATGCCCCCTCTTTTGAGGAGAGTTATTGAACCTTTATAATAACTATCCTCAAAAGAAAAGTTATGCATCATGTGTGTTAGAATAAAAGTATATGATATATGTGTGATAAACCAATATAATGTGTATATATGACATCAGACTGTAAAAAAGTCCAAGCATAAGTTGGTAATGTATGATGGATGTTATATCTAACATTCACAAAGTTGTCAAGATAGATATAACAATGTAAGCATGTAAATGAACATTAAATATGAGTATAATTTGAGTAAACTACTTAGGAGGATGGGGCATGATGTCTATCAAGGCACCCAAGGAGGAAGGGGAGATGTATGAGGTCCCTCATGGCATCATAAATAGGATGTGAAATAAATAAGTAAGAGACAAGTGTCATGGCCATGATTCATAAATGAAAGCATACATATAAACACACGAGGTATGCAAAGTAGACTAAAGGACCATAATACAAGGGACATGGGCACATGTCACCAATTCTAAAAAATAAATTCATACAAGGGCATGTGTAAATGTCCATATACGCATAAAGAAATCAAGGTTGACTTATATCCACATGGAAAGACATGTTCAAATGTCCACATACACAATCAAAAAGCACACACAAAGACATGAGCACATGTCCAAAGCATACACACAATGAAAGGAATTGGATTAGATCCATAGAATAATGGCATATTCAAATGCCCTCGAGTAGGTGTATAAGAAAAGTGATAATCAAATCTAAACTAGTAAAGCTAGAAATGAAAGTATGCATAAGCATGTGGTACAAATCCATATAAGAACAAAGATGTATATAAGCTGAGTCTATAGTAGTGGTAGTTGATAAACAATTAGTGTAGTATAACATGATCAATATCAAGATATAATCAATGTTAAATATGTGATATGGAGTATAGAAATATATAACTTGACAAATCAAAAACTATGTGTATGATGCCCCCAATGAGCTGATATGTCAATGTTGAATCTGTGTATATATGTATGTGTCCCCTAATGGGTGACTAGTAGAAAATTTGGATATGTGTAGAGGATTTGAGTCTTATAATAATCTATGAACACTTGAAGGGAAGAATTAAATCATGCATGTATGATAAAACCAGCTACAATAATATAGATAACATATATAGTACATTGTGAATAAATGAATGTAAACGTGGAAATGCATACAATCTAAATTTTGTATTTTCTGAGTAATATTTGAATGTTTTTTTAGTATAACCTATGTACAAGCAACATGAACATGAAACTATGTACAAAGAACAAGATAAAATAAACTATGTACAAGTAAAAGGAAAACACACTACCTGATAAGTCTTGCAAGAGACTCACTATCAAGGTGACCTATATCAAGTAAAAGAAGAGTGACTAAAGGTGAAGAAGTATCTGAGAACTAGGAATTGTATGTATTGAATAATTTTTAGTTGAATCTGACTGCTAAGTGTGGCTATGAATCTATGGAAATGATATAACTAGCCTATGAACTATGGGGCTTTAGGGTACTCATTTGGTGGAAGAAGCTATAACTAGTGTGGATGTTCTATGCAAAGTGTTGTAGGGACTTAATAACACTAATCTAGGTGTGAATGGGGTAGAGAAAGGCTCTCTAGAATCCATAGCATTTCTATAACACATGGGTCTCTCTAATAAAGGTCTCCATGGGAGAGTGTGTATATATGGTAATGTTGTATAAGTAGACCTCACCTACACTTATGGCTCAATTGATATTTGAGGTGTGGTAATGGATGGCACTGTTACTAGTGACCACTATGTAGTTGGATATGGAGTAGGTAAAGGATACTCATATGAAAGGCCCTCAACTATAAAAAATTGATTATCATTCATATACTTATGACATATGAACACTAATTTGGGTGTGAATGGGGTAGATAAAGGCTCTCTAGAATCCATAACATGTCTCTGACACAAGTGTCTCTCTAATAAAGGTCTCCATGGGAGAGTGTGTATAAATGGTAATATTGTAGAAGTATATCACACCTACACTGGTAACTCAATTGATATTTGAGGTGTGGTAATGGATGGAACTATTATTGGTGACCGTTTTGTAGTTAGATATGGAGTAGGTAAAGGATACTCATATGGAAGGCCCTTAATTGTAACAACCTGATTAACATTCATATACTTAAGACATATGTGTATGGTGGAAGGGATGGATCAAAGTTGTTGTATCCAAGGCCTACCCAATAACATATCAAATGTTCCAACATTAGGTACAACTATGAATCTAGTGGCCACATGTGCAGGCCCAACTTGTAATGGAAGTACGATCTCCCTAATGGAGCTTTAGACATGGCCACTAAAGCCACAAGTAACTATATATGTCAGAGAGTTATCTTGATATGAATATCCCAAGTGATGTAGAAGTGTAATAGTATAAATGTTAATGATTGACCCATTGACAACCATGACACTTTAAATAGGATGATGATCAATGTAAGCTCATACAAAGAGTGCATATAAATCTGAGTCATCATCAACAATCTCCTATTCTAAGAAAGTGATAAGAGGCCTAATTGGCACTATAGTATGATACACACTAATGATATTATGGATAGGGTGTTTATCCATTATATAAGTATGATAGGATGCTAGTGTTGGATGTGTCTGATAAGTATAATGAACACTTGAAGTGCATGTTGTCTCATTAACCACATGTTTTGTAAATGGACCATAAAATATTTTCATTACTTTTCCTTCAATTGTTTGTGCTTTGGGTGTTTCTATAGGAGTGCTTAAATCAATGATACTAGCCTCTATCAAATCTTGGATCTTATATTATAAGCTGATGCATCTATTCCTAGTATGGTTGGGGGCCCTATGATAATCACAAAATGCATTGAAATCATAATTCTTTAGAAGAGGCATAGTCCTATCAACCTCTTTGATGGGAGGGAGAGATTTGAAATTGCATTCCAAAAGTCACTAGATAATGTGAGAAGGTGGTTCAGGAAGATTCATAAAAGGTATCCTTGGAGAAGCTGATAAACCCAGATGAGGAAATGGTTGTCATCTTTTGTTAATTCTTGTTGCCATTGGGCTTCACCTTATATGGGAGTTATTTGAACTCTTATTAGTGAAATCTGAGCTGACTATGTACTTTGCCTTGCCCATGGAGAAAAGTTTGACTTCTCGTTCCCTCATTATATGTCATAAATGTGTAAATGATGGAAACCTTTTGAATAATATAGATTCATGTAATGTTGGTAATAATATTTGCTTGAATATGCCCTAGAGTTCTCTATCCACCATGAGACTAGTCATCTTTGCTAATATGGTTTTATATCACAAGACATATTTATCTATTGACTCATTAGTTTTTTGCTTTAGTTGGGCAACTTGAACATAGGAAACTTTGTCACTGATGTTGATCAAAAAGTGTGCCAAAAATATATCTATGAATTCTATAATGGACTGATTAGGGAGATCATAAAACCATTGTAATGCATAGTCCTTTAAACTCTGAGGGAACAACTTGGTCAGGATCTAATAATTAGACACGTAATCCAAACATGTTGCATGAAAAGTGCATAGATGATGTTGTAGGTCACCCTTACCATCATATAAAGTAAGCTTGGGTACCACAAATTTGGATGGCAAAGGAGTTTCCACTATATGTTGTACCAATGGTGTATGTAGGAAAACATGAGAGTCCAAGGTATGAGATGGCTTAGTGGCACCATGTTGAAGATGTAACACCTTGGCCTATAAATAATGGATCTCCTACCTAAGGGATTGTACATCTAGAGAGGAGGGATGTGTACTAGCCATAGGAGGTGTTTCCATTAGTGAGAGTTGGATATGTATAGCAAGTTGTTGCAGATTTTGAGTTGCCCCCATAGTAGGTGTAACAATATTAACATTTATAGGGTGAGAGGATTTACCCACAGTGGACTTTAGAAGCTCTTATTTAACAATATGAATCAGGTCATCTTGCATACATGAATTCTTAGAAATGAAAATTTACAATTGTCTCTTATTGGTCTCATCAAATTGGTTATCGAATTATGCCATTGTAGGTTGGAAAGTAGGAAAACAAAAAGTTGTATATTTTAAACTTTTAAATAAATTAAATCTATGAAAGATTACAGAAATTAAATAATGAATCAAATATAAAAATTTGATATTAATTACTTAGCATAGAAAATAGGACACAAACCCTAAGAACATATAAATATAGGGTCTTTGGGCACTATTTGAAGTAAGTCGGGTTCACCAAATGATTTGACTATTTTGGGAATTAATATAAAACCCTAAGTAGATAAAAGAGTTATGTGTGTAAATTAGAGAATAAAATACTATAGTATCAACAACCACTGATTTTCACAATAATTGATTTGTTTGCTTAGCATATAAATAGTAATGAATTGAAAATGTACTTAGCTAGAAAATATGACTAAAACAAACAAGTGGTAGGCTAGAAAGTGATGCAAAAGTAGAGTAAAGTGTCATCAATCAAAAAAAAGTGTCAGAACCCTCTTTAGGTAGTAGTGCAACCCTCTTTGCCAATAATTTACTACATTATTAACCATGTGTAGAAGAAGCAGTGAAATTCAGGGCAAGCCTTCACTATATTATGGGAAGCCTATACCTATGTGATCAAGACCTAGATCATCAAATATGCTTTGTTTTGATTGATTTCACTATGTAACCCTAATCATTTATGTTTGTTAGGGTTTTGACAAACATAAGTGTAATATGAGTGGGGTTAGTAGGGTAGGCTAGACATGACCTCAACACCCCATGCATTGAGCATTGCCTACATACCAATACCTTGAAAGGGAATCAAGTCTAATGTAGTTATCCCAATCTAAGTGCTAGTGCAAGTGAGAGTAATGTTAGTATGCCTGACTATGATTGGTAATTTGAATGCTTCATGTGTAACTTATAACTGGAAATCTAAGTATAATTGAGATATGTACTATTTTAGATGGATTTATGTAGAAATAAGGGTAAATATGGATCAATAACCTTAATTTTCACCATTATTTCTGAGCTTGTTCATGATAATTGCCATCTAAGGGATAAATGAATGAGAGTGGTCTTTATATAGTGTTTTAATGCTATCAAGACATGAAATGAGTATAGGCCAAACCTAAGATGCTTTGGGGAGTGGAAATATGTCCATTGGGGGAAAAGGAAGCTAAAGGTCAATAGCACTTCCCATTTTACCAATAGTTCACTATGTTATAGACCAAAGGGGTCACATTATTATGTAGGTGGTCGGCACATGTGAAGAATGATTAGGGATGCCTAGATGATGGCTTAATATGAATTTTTGTGTACCTGAGCATGGGTTAGATGTGCATATAAGCTAGAAAAGGATCAAAAGAGGCCCTAAGATAGGTTTAGGGTTAAGCTAAGGTTAGGGTGGTCTCAAGTGACCTTATTGCATTAAATGACATTTTAGATGACTACAGAGGTAAACACTCAAATGATGCTCTCCTTCTATTCAGTTTTCAACCATTTGGGATTATGCTCATCGCATTATTATTTGATGGATATTCAACACTACAGTGGCTATGAGATTTGTAATTAATTTTGAATATTATGACAAAAGAGGTTGTATACTTATTTATAGCTGTAATGTGGATTATATTAGTAATTTATTATACTTGAGTCCTACTATTTATATTAGTAAATTGTTATGGGTTTTTTGAAAACTAAACGGGTCATTTTATTAACAAATGGGTTAATAATTTTATAAATTTATTGCTTAGATACATTTATTAGTCAAATAGTGGTTTTACAGATAGTTATAGATGATTTCATAAGTAAACCATTTGGACAAAAAATAAAATAAATTAATTAATTAATGTAACTCTTGACTAACCCAGTGAGATATTAACATGATATGAGTTTTAAAATGACTAAAACATAGTTTCTAAAAAACAAAGGAAATAATGACCCGATGGGGATAGCCTTGTGGTGTGTGAGTTGAGTGTTAGAAGTGGGAGGTTTTAGGGTCCATTCCCCAGACTGACTACCTCGATAGCATCATTCTCACACTAGGTTTAGGCAATTCAACTATGAGGGTACCAAATGTAATGAACTAGTGAACTCGGTGTTTAATGCGATGGGGGTTGGCATGTAGCTTGAAACCTATGTTCAATATAACAAGGCAAGTCCATAGTCTATGGCTAGGGATACTCTTCATAGCCAGTTCTAAATTCAGTCAATAAAGCCTTTTACCCAATATTTTTTTGACATGGTAGGGATGGCCTTATATTGTGTGAGTTGCATGCTATAAGTGGGAGGTATTAGCATCCATTCCCCATATTGACCACCTCTATAGCATCATTCCCACACTAGGCTCTAACTAGTTAGTCGTGAGGGTACCCAATGCAGTGGAATAATTGGTTCAGTGTTTAATACAAAAGGGGGTTAGTATATGGTTTTGAACATGTGTTCAATGTGACGAGTCAAGTCCACAGTTCATAGATAAGGCTACTCTTCACAACTAGTTTTGGCTCTAGTTAAATAAAGTTTTTTACCCAACATTTTTTTGACTCATTGGGGATTACTTACTAATGTGTGAGCTGAGTGATAGAAGTGGGAGGTCTTGGGGTCCATTCCCCAAGTTGACCACCTCTATAGCGTCATTCCCACACTAGGCCCTATTAGGTCAATTATGAGTGTACCTAATATGGTGGACTAGCCAACTTGTTTTTCAATGTGATGGGGTTGATATGTGGCTTGAAATATGTGTTCAATGTGATAAGGCAAGTCCATAGTCCATGGTTAGGACTACTCTTCACAACTAGTTCTGTCTCTAGTTAAATAAAGTCTATTACCAACATTTTTTTACCTGATGGGGATAGCCTAGTAGTTTATGAGTTGAGTGGTAGAAGTGAGAGGTATTTGGGTCCATTCCCCATGCTATCCACCTTTATAGTTTCATTCCCAAAATAGGATCTAATGGGTCAATTGTGAGGTTAGCCGGTGTAGTGGACTAATTGGATCGATGTTCAATGCAACAGGAGTTGGCATGTGGTTTGAAACATGCATTCAATGTGTCAAGACAAGTTCATAGTCCATGTTTATGGATACTCTTCACAATTAATTTTGGCTCCAATTAAATAAACATTATTACCCAAATTTTGGCCAATGAGATTTAGGCAAGTTGGTTAAGTGGTTTGGTTGTTACAAGCCCCACCCAGGTTCAAATCTCAAGAATGGCATACAAGGCCAGTTATGATCATTTATATTATTGAGGCAAGTTGTGGTCATTGTTGGTATGATTCTCAGGGCTTTTAAAGGCCCTTGGTATGATTCTTAGAGTCATTCATGGTCGTTGGTGTGATTCTCAAGGTCGTTAGTGGTTGATGGTCGTATAGTTGGTATTATCTGGTTACACCTAATACATGTGGCATTATGTGGTTAATAAAATGGGATCTGGGCCCTGATTGTATCCAAATTAATTTCAAGCTCTAATAAAAAACCATCACCTAGCAAAAAAAATAAGGGAAATAAAAGAAAAAGAAAATTGAAATCCAATAAAAAATAAAGATTTTCATGTAAGGAAATAAGGAATTTTGAAGCCCCGAGGTCAAAGAGTTTTTTTTTTGTTTGAAAATCATAAATTCAACTAAAACCTTAGGATTTTTTTTTTAAAAGAAAGCAATGCTCGAAAAAATGTATAGGGTCACCAATATCATAATTGTTAATTAATATACATCTTTAGCATTTTGATATTTATCAAGTTTTACTCCTACTATCATACAACATATTTATTATTAAATAAAAAATGTTAAAAAAACTATACAAATTTTTACAATAAATATGTTTACTACATACACTTATAAAACAAATATATTTAGCACATACATTTACAAAAAAAATAGACAAGACCGGTTGTTGTGTGACATTGTTAATATATTAGTATAAATATCTTAAGTGCAATGAGAGATATAAATATCAAGGTCCTTATCTTATTTTTTTCACATATTATATTGATTAATAAATTCATTACTTTCTCTACTAATTTCCCATTCATTAGCGATGATTGACATTAATCTAGGTATACTAGTGTGTTGAGGCCAAAAAATTCTTTATAGGTAAAAAAGGGTTCCAAACTCCACCATATGACCAAGATATTATAATTTTTGATTGAAAAGTGCACTTTCATTAATATAACAAGATAAAATTCATCACTAATCATACCATATGTAGATCCTCCTAGACCATTGGGGAAATGCTCCTTGTGTGGTCAGTTGTGAGCCTCCTAACCCCCCCACCACCATTCCCCCCAGGAGACGCGGGCATGGGGGAGGGCATCACCAATCTCACAATCAGTGGTTTCAAAACTAGAAGAGCATCTTTCCTCACTCTTGTTGGCCATCTCCTCTTTGAGGATCTGACGGGGCAGTGGGTTGGAGGCCCCCTCCATAGAATGAGTTCTTGTGGATGGATTTGGTCATTTCTCCTTCCAAACAATATTATAAGCAGTAGGATGATACTAAAAATAACCAACATATTGATGCTTGGGACCTTGTCCTTGGTGACAAAGGCCACTCTGCTCAAGGCGGGTGGGAAGGGAACCATCAGGATACTCTGCCTTCTCTGATTCTTTGCCACTGACTTTAGATATTATAATTTTTTGAATGACTTCGACAAGAAAAAAGAAAATGATTTTAAGTAATGGTCAAATTGATGTTAAATTTAAGGGTGAAATTCCCCTATGATGGTCAAATGGACATCAAATTTAAGACCGATTGTAATTGTAAACAACTCACACCATTCCACTTTATTGTGGTCATTGTAAAAATTCCTAGTACATATATCTTAAATATATTTATTTGAAATACCTTGAGAGATATCAACATCAAGGGTATTATCTTTGATTTTGATATCAACCTCAAGGCTCTTATTTTGGCTTTTTTACATACCACATTGATTTATAATTCCATTACATTTTTTGTCGATTTCCCATTGACTGGTAATAAGTGGTATCAATCTAACTACACCATTGTATCAGGGTTAGAAAAATATTTCAGGTAAAAATGATCTAAACTCCACTATATGGCCAAGATATTATGGTTTTTTATTGACTTCTCCAAGAAAAAAAATTTTACTTCTAATTGATGGTCAAATAGACCTTAAATAACCAAATGGACATCAAATAGGTCAAACATAATTGTGAACAACTCATGTCATTACTCCCTTATTACTATTGTAGAACACATATTTTCGTAATAATTTCTCACTCACTAGTGATAAATGGCATTAATCTAGCTACACCACTAGGGTCAAAAAAATCTTTCAAAAAAAAAAACAATTTCCAAACTCCACTATATAAACAATATATTATGATTTTTTGATTGACTTCTCAAAACAAAAAAGAAAAACCTCTAAGTAATGATCAAATGAACTTGAAATTGAAGGTTAGGTCCTTAATTGATAATTTATTTATTTATTTTTGACATAAGGGAAATCAGCTGGGCCTTTCATTTTCATTTATCACTCCATCCCTTGGGGCCTAAACCCTTCTCTATATTATTACTACATGATACAATATGTACTATTGTAATCACCTCAAGTTATTAACCCATTAATTTATAATAAAAATTGTGCAATGTAAATATTTTCAATTTTTTTAAAGTTTAAACATTATTTTCTTTAAATACATTATATTTTTGAAAAAAAAAATTAGAAAGATTTATTTTTATACATTTTTATTAGTAAGTGGTCAATGACATGACAATTTCCTTGGGGAAATTCAAACATTTAACATTAATAAATTAGATAAAAATAAATGTCATGTCAAAAACAAAAAAACAAAATTAAACTTCTGTTATTTAATTATTTTCCATAAACATAAAAACTTGTAAAGTACTATTATATACTTTATTTGTACATGTGTAGCAAGTATCTATTGTAATCGATTCAATCTAATAATTTGCATAGGCCAATGTGCAGCCAATGAAAGTCGAGCACTTTTTTATTTTAACATTAGGTTTGAAAAATTAAATTTTAATAAATGTAAAATAAAATAGTTTATTGTATTTCTATTGGTTAATATAGGGTGACGTGACTAATTTATTGGGAAATTATTGTATTTTACATTAATAAAATGAAAAATACTTGCATTGTCCAATAAAATTGAAGCAGTCTAAAAAATTAAACATGGATTATAATCTATTTTATTTAGCATGCAATATTTTTTTGTCCTTAAAAAGTGAGATAAAATAAATATGTGGGTCCTAGTGGCATGCGAATGTGTTCAATAGTCTATATCATTTTCTTCTATCGGGTGATGTGTTTTCTAGGGACACAGTGTATGTTCTTATAGACCTTCAAATATCATATGTACTTTATTCTGAGTTGGGTGAGGGTTGTGGTGGTGACGAGTTCATCCACATATTAGTCAATGTGGTGCCTCTTCATTTGATCATGTTTTTCCCAGTTCTGACATCTTTGGTAGGTTTGGGAGACTAGTTACACTAACAACTGGTTGCATGGCATTTTTTTATTCAGCTATATCTCCCTGACTCTAACATCCTAACAAGTCTAGGGGGACTCACTGTATAGATAGGGCATTTTCTAATTTTTACATCGAGTTTGAAATATTTACATTTTAATAGATACAAAATAAAATGGTGTATTATATTTTTATTGGTCAAAGTGGCATATATATGTGGCTCGATAATTTATATCATTCTCTTAGAGCGGGTGATGTATTGTCTATAACACAAGGCATGTTATTATAGGCCTTCAAATTTCATTTGTACTTTATTCTGAGTTGACCAAGGTCTTGGGTGGTAATCAGTTTACCCACATATTAGTCAAGAGGATGCATCTTTGTTGGGCCAGGTTCTTCCAGGCCTTGACATATTTGATGGGTGCATGGAACTTGTGATGCTGACAAGTGGAAATGTGTTGTATCCTCATTTAATGTAGTTGTCTTGAGGCTTAACATCTCTAAAATGTTTGAATGACTGGACATACTGATAAATGGTGATGTGGTACCTCTTCATTCGACTAGTTTTATCCTAGTTGTGACATCTCTACCAAGAGGGGGATTCGGCATAATGATATTTAACAATGTGGCACATCTTTGTTTAGCCAAGTTCTCCTTAGATCTAACATCTCTACCAGGTTGGGGGAACTCTTCATATTGATAACTGGTGATGTGGCACCTTTTCATTATGTTGGGTTTTACCCAATTTTATCATCTTTTTTAGGTTTAGGGAACTTATCATAGTGATAATTGGTGATGTGACATCTCTTTATTCATCTAGGCTCTCCTTGTCCATGAAATATTTGATAGGTTTGAGGGACTCATCATACTAATAGATGTTGAGGTGGCACCTCTTCATTTGGTTGGGATTTCCTCATACCTGACATCTCTAGGAGGTTTGGGGGGTGGTGACATTAACAACTACTGATCTAGTGCTTCTTCATTTATTTGGGCTTTCCCAAGCCCTGACATCTCTAAAAAGTCTTGGGGACTGGTCACATTGATAACTAGCAACTTGTCACCTCTTCATTCAACCAATATTTCCTGAGATGTAACTTTTGTGATAATTCTCAAGGACTAGTTGTATTGATAGTTGGTAACATGGTGTTTCTTGATTTGCTTGAGTTCTCTTGGGCCTTGAAATCTTTGACATATCTGGGGGAGTGGCCATGCTAACAATTGGCAATGTGTCACATGTTCATTCGATTGATCTCTCCACATCTATCGAATATCTAATAAGTGTTTATTATAATTGATTTAACCTAAGATAATTACTAGTACCTGCATAACATCGTGGTAGTATTTATCCAAATGGGTTTAACTGATTACAAGGAATAAAAGTTGAGAAATTTTTTATTTTAACATTGGGTTTGAAACATTTTGATGTGAACATTAATCAACAATTAATTACTTGCACATGCGGTCACTTACAAGATATTAATAAAAAATGTTTGTCTTAATTGAGATAATTAAGACTATTTATTACATTTTGATATGAACATTAACCTAGGGAAATATAGAATTCTTGTGTTGAAAATATAGATTATTATTACCTACGTAGGGGAAAAAACATAAAGACATTAGAGAAATAATTTACAATAATAATTTTTGTCACATAATAGTGTTAACCAAAATAATTACTTGCATGTGTGGTCACTATTAAAGATTTAATCAAACATGTTTGTATTAACTAATAAAATTAAGACTATTTATTAATTTAGAGAGTTGTCGTAGAGGTCTTAATCCAAACATGAGGGGGGGTTGATATTTAATAATGCATTGTTGTTCTATTTATTATTTTTGTTTTGGTTGCAGCTTTATTTGATAAAAAAGGGGGGGTCACTTTCAATCTACACTAATTTGGGCTAATTTGAGCTACTTTTTTTAATCAATTTTCAAGGTTTATGCAATTTTTTGCATGGTTAGGGTTTGAGTTGAAAAGATATGTAATGTGGATGTTTTGGGTATGGCATTTGCTCATTGATGATTTTCTTTGGAGCAATTGATGGAAAAAAAATGCATGTGAATATTGGTTGATTCTAGATTATGACATTAGGATTGTTAGATTTCAAATTATACATAGATATTTGTGAGCCTAGGTTGGTTTTTTAGTATCTTATGTTTCTATTTGAGTTTGTAATTATTTAATTTTGATAGGTTTGGTTTTCGATTGTGTTTTATTCTCATCAAATCTCTCTGTGTTTGCTAATAGGCTCAAGAGGGCATTTTTACTATAATGTTTCAGGTGCTTTTCTGTGGCAGGTTTTGTGGCTTTTTTGCTTGCCAATCTTATCACCAGTCTCTTTATGTGTAGTTTAAGGTGTTGATTCAGTTTTAGACGTAGTCTGGGTGTTATTTTCATTGGGGCTCTTTGGTGGGTTGTTGGGTTGATTGGGAAACATTTAATTAGTTTCAGTATGGGTTTTCTATTGCTCTGATAAACAATAATTGGAATTAGTTTCACTTTCTATTTTCTGTGAAGTTGAGGAATGTTATTTTATTATATTAGAGACTATTTGTCTATGTTTTATTTCTTAGAGTATGGTTATTCCCCTATTATTTTCTTGGGAGTATTGGCTAGTTCTCATTCTTTCTTAGACCTTTTGATGGTTTACTTTGAATCCATGACATTGGTAGAGATGGATTTAACAGTTACAAGTTTTTATTCAGGACTTGGTGCTGAGACAGAGATCGAAGTTGATTATAATGTCTTTGTCTATGAAACATAGTATGTAATATGTTTAGGAATATAATAAGTTATATATTATTGTGGCAATCTAGTTATAAAAATATATAAATACATGTTCATATGTGTATGCATGTGTGATATAATAATGTTTACTTGTTTGCATATCTAATGCATTCATTTATTAGTGTGTTAATATGGTGTGCCTGTGCTTCAGTTTTATTTTGTGTATGATTGAAATCAAAAAACAAAATAATGTTAATTATATTAATTTTTTTAAAGACTAAAAAGAGAAAAAAACAACATTTCATGTGGTTTATGTTCTTTGTATAGTACTTTTTGAATAGTTGATTGGGTTTTCATCTAGAAAAAAAAGAAAGAGAGAGAGAGAGAATGAAAAAAAAGAATTATGTTTTTTTTCTCTTCAGTGGCAACCAAATTATGCATGTATTAGTCAATGTGGCACCTTTTCATTCATTCAGGTACTCTCAGGCTCTGACATATATGGCAGGTTTGGGGACTTACCACATTGACAATTGGTAACATGTCACATTTGCATTTGGACAAGCTCTCTCGAGACCTAACTGTTGACCATTTTTTGCCCAACAAGGAAAAAATTGGTCCCCTTCTTCCTCTGTTGTTTCAGGCCAATTCATTTTTTGATTTTGCACAAGTCCTGGAAATCTACGGACTCTACGGGTGTAATCTTTAATAAATCGAGAACCAATTTAGAGAGTACTGGGTTTTACAAGGCTTCTTCGAGCTCTTGTCTGAATAAAATCACAAGAAGAGTTGGCACCTTTAAACCGTTGAACTAGTTCAATGCATTGGTTCATCACTTAGTTCGATGCCTAGTTCAATTGGCCTAAGTTTAGTGCAGGTTCACTACTTGTTTCAGTCAATCAGTTCATCGATGCGCAGTGATTGAACCATTGAACCGGTTCAATCATTGGTTCAACACATCGGTTCAATGCGAATTAAGAAGCTCAGCACACAGCGTTGAACCGTTGAACTGGTTTAATAGATTGGTTCAACATTTTGGTTCATCAGCAAGTTCAAAAGCTTGGTTCAATCAGCTCAGCGCGTAACGTTGAACTGATTGAACTGTTGAACCAATTTTGGTTCCATGGGTTGGCTCAACGGCTTGGTTCAAGGGTGTGTCCCAAAGCTGAAGGGCAGTGTTGAGTCCAAATTCCCTTGTGGAGGGTAAGAAACATTTCAAGGTAGCCAAATGATTTTTCAAAGGTGCAAAGAAGACTTAAAGGCCAAAATTCTTTCAAAATTTTGTCCGAAGGAATTCCTTTGGACAAAAAGTCTGAAGAAATTTGGAGGAGGGCCGCCACCCGACAAGAAAGCCAAAGGGCCCGAAGCACAAAAGCTACAGAAAGGGGCCAAAAGAAAGAGCCCAAAACAAAGGACAAAGACTGGGACAATTCTTGCATATTTTTTGTCTGCAAGAAAATCCTGAAGAAAAGACTTGATGACTTTTGCCAAGGACGGTGACGTCTTGAAAGCCTTCAATTTTAAAGAGACGGACTAGACGTTGGGTGATGGCTACACGAACATCAAATTTAACACAGTGAAATAGCCATTTGCTTTTGAATTAAAAGAGCGCCAACCATGAAAGGAGCCCAAGGAATGTAGCGACCTACCAGAAGATTGCCCCTGAGGGCTAAAGGAGCAGAAAAAGACAAAATAAGAAGAGGAGGCAAAATCGCTAAGCGCAGAAGCAAATGGAGTGATCCAAGTGGCACAAGAAAGTGTCGATTCAAGAAGTTATTTTAGTGGTTGGCACACTACCTACCATGCGATCATCAAAGAGGCACAAACAGTGATCAACGCGACTTGTTTTTCTTCAATATGCATTGAAGAGCAGGCAAATGGTGCGGCTCATAAATTCAAAGCCTAACAGGAGCTAACACATCATTATATTCAAATGGCTTCCTCATCCCAATGCTCGAAAGGCATGTGGGTCACTTGTAAAAAGGGCACCAAAAGGCCTCCTTTCTTCCTCTATTTATTGGAGACTTGTCATTTGAGAAATAATTTTCCATATTTGCTAAGGCGGAGCCCTAGCAAATTTTTCACCTAAAATCAATAAACACATTTTTACCTCTATGCTGGTTGGATATCTTTGCATGTGTCTGAGTGTTAGTCTCTGTTTAGTCATTGCTTCTTAATGTTTCCATAGGTTTAACACCAACACACCTGGTGTTTATAAGGTGTCATTTTGTAGGTAACAAGGAGAGCTGTACTTAGAAGTGCAGAGACAGAAGAAGCTACTATACAATGTGCCTTTCTATAGCACTTTTGATGTGTCTCTATTTTTTATGTGTTTCATTAAGGCCTCCCTGTTAAGTTCTTGTAACCTAGCCATTTTAAAGTGTACGTATGTGTTTGTCTGACTTCAAGTGTGAGTGTGAGAAGGTCAAATCATTTTTTGGTGCATCACCTCTCTTTAGAGTATATTTGTTTTCCTGTAATCCTTCTCCCTTTTCAACCCCCCCATTATATATATATATATATACACACACACACACACACTTGTATTAGCACTTATTGGAACAACTCAGATGCATCAAAGGGAGCTAGCCCTTACCTAGAGACTCTTTCCTCAAGCTTCGCCAGTCCCACAGGTGAGAGGGGAGTTTTCATTTTGATGAGTGGAAGGTAGGAGCTCGGCCTCCTGCCCCAGGTGCAAATCCACATCGTCAACAGTTTTTGGCACGCTTGGTGGAATTGAGAAATTTTTACACTCAGTAAAGTTTTAAGATTGATGTTGGTCCTATTACAGTAAGTTAACTATTTTCAGCATCTGGCGACTCCACTAGTAAGAACTTCATCTCCTAATCAAAGACCAGTCTGACTTCCTATGCTTAAAGTCACCACATGATCTGCTTTAAAGGGCATCCCTTTCAAATTTGTTGAATTGCCTTTGAACTCAGTAAAAAGACTGAGGTTTGAGAAGACCCATCCTTATTCAGTAAACCACCCTCCCAAACCTATTGTAAGGAATGCATATGCACCAAGGCCGCAGTTACATCCCATCCCACCTATGGCATTACCCTTTGCAGCTTTTCATGGTCAGAGCCCCTTGAATCTCCCACATTATGACCCAATTTTGGGAGTAACCCTAAAAAATGTGCCTTATTTCGATGGAGAGGGCCCCATTACAGTCATCGAGCACATCAAAAATATTGCTAATCTCTACAATATTCACAATGTCACTAAAGAAAATATCATAATCAGATTATTGGCATTGTCTCTCAAGGGCAAAGCTCTTGACTGGTATGGGACTTTGGCTATAAATTCAATCAGTTCTTGGAATGAAGTGGGTACTCACTTGACAGACTATTTTAGAGAAAAGAGCGACCACCTCTCACTTGCTGAGTAGCTGACTACCATGAAAAGAGCCCCACATGAATACATGCAGGATTTCAACATGCAGTTTTAGAAAACATGGGATAGAATTCATGTTCTGGTAAGACTGACTACTAGCTATGCTTTCCTATATTATTTAAGAGCATAAAAAGTGATTGTTGTTATGATACAATCCATGGGAGGGCATGTGCTGCCTGCTGCCTATAACATAGCCATAGCAGCGGAAAATTGCTTAGTACAGGCTAGGAAAATAGCCCCTAGACCCCATATGCCACTTTTCCCAGAAATGCTACCTCTAATTCAAACCACTGCTCCCACATTAGCTCCTCTGCCTAGCATAGAGAAACCAATTTCTACTCCATCTAATGAGCTTCATGAAGTTAAGAGTCTGTTGCAAAGTATGTCAAATGAACTTGTAGCTCTTAAAAGGCAGCAAACTCAAGGCAACAGACCAAATCAGGGATACCACCATTATGTTCAAGCTCTTAGACCCCCTTTCCAAAATTATAATCAAGGATAGGGTCAGGTTACTCAGACCAGACCTTTCCAAGGCTAAATCCCAAGCCCCCCTTCATCATTTAAGGTCATGGTGCCCATTCAAAACAATCTGGTGCAGGAACAGCCAAGTTGTTCAACCATGGGATATGGTCAGGAGCAAGCTATTTATACAAATGAGTTATTACCCAAATGTGCAAGAGAATTAGGTGGCCTCCCATTCCCAAGTCTTTAAGGCTCAAATGCAAGCCAGCATGAGTAGCAGTCAGGCCCAGCGTGATTCTACCCACATGAATCATCTGGAAGGAGAATTCTATTTAGTGAATTATGTGGATGCTGCAAACAATTAGGCTGATTTTGTTGCAACCAACACAAGATTCAAGAGGAGAGTAATGGGAGAAGCCCAGGCTACTACCCAAATGGTAGCAGCACCTTCTCTATCACACTCAAATCAAAAGGTCCCAAGCTTCAAACTGTCGGTTGTACCTCCAGCGCCTCAGCCTGCACCTCAAGCTATAAATAATTCTAAAGAAATTTTGAAGGAAGGAAACCCTCGAGTCAACGTGGTTGATCAGATGAAGAAGCTACACATGAACATCTCCTTGTGGGATTCACTATCAATACCAGGGCAAAAATACTTGCTGCAAAAGGAATTGCATGAGCTAGATGAACGAGTTGTCCCAGCAAAAGCTGACAACATTTTGATGATGAATGGACAGCTTTCCACCTCAAGTCAGTCCCAAAAAGAGGAGAAGGTCCCTCCTTTTTATGTGTCCTTGGTCATTGGATATTTTTTGGTGCACAATTGCATAATTGATAGCGAAGCAAACACCTCGATAATGCCCAAATGCATAGCCGACAAGCTGGGCTTGAAATACAAAGAAATGACCAAGGGAGTCATGCAGCTAGATGGAACTCTAGCAAAGACAATTGGGGTGGTAAGAGGTTTGAGCCTGACGCTTCATGTTTTCCCTACTTTCTCAGTTCTTCATTATGTGGTAGTGGCAAATTTCCCTCCCTACTTTGCCCTCTACTTGTCCAGGGATTTTACATCCAAGATAGGTGGCTACTTGGCAGCAAATTAGTCTTATCTAGTTTTTAGAACCAAGTACGGGACTAAAGTCAAGATTGAATCCGAGCCACTCCACATAGATCATCTGGAACCTTATTCACTGAAGGTAGCAAATGTCAGTGATGCCATCATTGACCAGGAAGAGTTCTAAGAAGACCAATCTCCATCCTCTGCCCTTGAAGGAGTTGCAGACCTGCTCTTAGATGAGTGGGGAAGTGACAACTTTGAGCATGACCCCTAAAAATACATAGAGGAGGAGGGCCTTGGAATTTATTGCATGTATGAAGAGGGTACTTTTGTATCAAATTTGATGACGGCTAGCTAGGAAAGTTCAGGTCTATGGCAGCTATTCTTTGATGGTTCGAGGAGTAAGTTGGGCGCTGGTGGTGGAGCAGTGCTGGTCTCTCCTTCAAAAGAGAGGTATTTTTTGGCCTTCTAGTTCCAATTTTCCTACACATGTAATGTTGTAGAATATGAATCCCTCATCCATGGCTTGGAATGGGTGAGGAAAAGAGGAATCAAAGAGCTGCAAGTGTTTGGTGATAGTGAGCTAATTGTCAACCAGGTAAGAGGCCAGAATTTGATGAAGAATTCTCTATTGAAGTCCTACAAACATAGGGTATGGGACTTAGTGGAAGATTTCTTTGCTTTCAATATCACCTCCATTCCTAGAGAATGGAACAAGTAAGCAGACAGGCTGGTAGTAGTTGGTGCCCAGTTCGATATTGCTCAGGAAATAGGCCGAGGCCATAGCTCACCTCACTTGAAAGTAGTGATCTGACCTTCTATTCCTGACATCACCAACTGGCAAGTTTTCAACAGTGATCAACAAATTGCACTTTTCTTGTAAGAAGAAGTGAAATTCACTGTAAAAAACTAGGCAAAGCTATAGCAGCAATATGGCAGCCAAGTTGTTCAGTTGAAGAACAATAAGCTCCCCAAAGGTCTGGTCACTCTAGAGAATATCTTCAATGGAGGTGACCAATTGAGAAGCGACAAGGTGTGCATTGCAAAAAAATAAGAGCACCATGAGAAGGTGGAGATATTCAAAGACAAGTTGCTTGCACTTGGAAAAGTGTGCACAGACCGAGAAAGGTAGGCCTTCATCTTGTTCTGCCAACAGTTTGCCAATATCTTTGCCTAGGAGTATAGTGATTTGAAGAGTTTTTACTCAAGCTTAGCCCAGCATACCATTGAACTAAAAGAAAGTGCCAAACCAATCAAGCATAAGTAGAGGCCTATCAACCCAATGATTGAGTCTCTCATGCGTAAAGAGCTCACCAAATTGATTGAGTCTAAAATAATATTTCCAATCAAACATTCTTCTTGGCTGACAAATCTTGTTCTTATTTAGAAAAAGAATGGGGAGATCAGACTATGCATCAATTTCAGAGATCTCAATAAAGTCTCTTTGAAAGACCATTATCCTCTCCCAAGCATGGAGAAAATCTTTTAGATGGTGATAAGCAGCGAGCGTTTCTCCCTCTTAGATGGATATTCAAGGTACAACCAGATTTTGGTGCAAGACTGTGACCAACACAAAACAGCCTTCACAACCAAGTGAGGAATGTTTGCTTATAATAAGATGCCTTTCAGACTGTCTAATGCTAGTGCTACTTTCCAACAAGCAATAGACATGGCCTTTCAAGGCCTGATAAACAAGATAGTATTGGTATACCTTTATGATGTGACAGTTTTCTTCAAGGAAGTGAGCCAGCACATGAAACACCTCAGGCAAATCTTTAAGAGGTGTAGAGAGTTTGGTATCTCTCTCAATCCTAAGAAATGTGTGCTTGTTGTCCATGAGGGAAAGCTCTTTGATCACATTATTTTTTTGAAAGGTCTAGCTATTGATCCAGAAAGAGTTCGCTCCATCCTAGAGCTGTCCTTACCCAAGCACAAGAAAGGCCTACAAAGTTTTTTCGGTAAGATAAATTTCATACGGAGATTTATCCCAAATTTTGTGGAGGTGGTCAAGCCACTGACCTCTATGCTGAGGAAGGGTGAGGAGTTCACATGGATAGTACAAAGAAAATATAGTTTTGAAGAGATCAAGCAGGCCATAGCCCAAGCTCCCACTTTAATCAGCCTTGACTTCACCAAAGACTTCAACCTCTACACCTTTGGCAATGAAGAGGTAATCTCTGCCATGCTTACCCAAGCAAGTGATGATAACCTTGACGAGCCAATTGCATTTTTTAGACAAGGCCTAAAAGGTTTTGAAGTCAGATACACATATGTAGAAAAGCAAGTCTTGGTGGTCATACAGAGTCTAAAGAAATTTAGACACATGTTGTCCAATAGCAGAATCCACCTCATGGTTCCACATCCTGGCATCAAGGATTTTTTAATCAACCGAGATCTAAATGAGAAGAGAGTAGGGTGGATCACTAAGGTGATGGAGTATGATGTAGATATCAAGATCACCAAACTAGTAAGAGGGAGAGCCCTGTGTGAACACCTTGCTATAGACTTTTGGTAGCAAAAGGAGGATAATCTGTTAATCTTTGATGCAGCTACAGTGGAAGAACCAGCTATCATGAAGGATTGGACATCAAATGTGAGGCACTTCCTTCTCACTGGTGAGTGCCCACACTCACTTGACAGGACTAAGAGAAGGTATTTCAAACTCTAGTGTCTCCCTTACGCCCTGATCGATGGAGTGATCTTCAGGAAGGATCTCTCAGGAGTCTTTTTAAGATGCTTGGACTCAAGCCAGGCTGATAAAGTGTTGTATGAGTTCCATGATAGACCAGTCGATGGTCATTTCACTCCTAAGGCTACTGTAGCAAGGATAATGAGAGATGGCTATTTCTGGCCTACTCTTTTCAAGGACACCCATGCTTGGGTAAGGAAGTGCCAAAAGTGCACATTTTTTTATGGGAAGTAACAGTTGGCTGCCATGCCTTTATAGCCTATTCAAGTCGAGCAGCGATTCATGCAATGGGGCTTGGACTTCATAGGGATTATCAATCCTCCCTCTAGTACTGGACACAAGTGGGTCCCGACTACCACAAATTATTTCACAAGGTGGGTAGAGGTTGTTGCTCTAAAGGAGGCAAACGAAAGTGCGGTCCTGGATTTTTATGATGACCTGGTGGTGAGGTTCAGAGTTCCAGCAACCATAATCTCAAATAATGCGTTAGCGTTTCTGGGGACCAAAATAAGTGAATCGGCACTAGGATATGGTATATATCTCATCACTTCATCAGATTACTACCCACAGGGGAATGGACTAGCTGAATCTACAAATAAGAACCTGATCAGGATCATCAAGTGGACCATGGAGGAAAATCAGAGGACTTGGCATGCCAAGTTGAAAATAGCCATGTGGGCAGATAGGGTCACCCCAAAGAGGGCAATTAGCAACTTGCCATACATGCTCATCTATGGAAGGGAAGCTAGGCTCCCCATTTCACTCGAGTTACCAGCCTTAGATCTCGCTTGGTAGTTGCAATTAGAAGAAGGAAATAGCATGGAAGTTAGGCTATGCGAGCTGATGGAACTCTAAGAGACAAGGGACCGGGCTATGGCTTCTATGACCAGCCACTAACAGCAAGTGAAGAGACACTTCGGCAAGAAATCTTCATCAAAAGGTTTCTTTGAAGGAGACATTATCTTGAAATGGGATGAAGATCGAGCTAAACCTAGAAAGCATGCAAAATTTGATGCCCTATGGAGTGGCCCATATGTGATCACTCAGTGTAAGCAGCATAATGCATTCCAACTCTCTAGGTTGGATGGTGAAGAACTGTATATCCCAGTTAATGGGATACATCTTAAACATTACCACTGAGCCCCTTCTCCATCATGTATATATTTTGTTAGGTTGTGGAGCTAAAAGCTTCAACCAATGCAAACATGGAGGAGGTTGTTGAGTTCCAGGCAACCGGCGTCGGCAGGTATAGTGCAGAAGGCAACCGACTTCAGCACGTGTGAACTAAAAGGCAATCGACATTGGTAGGAGTCGACCGACGTCGGCCACCTCCAGGCAGAGAGGGACCAATGTCGGTTTCCTATGGCAGTTCCAGAATTGTTTGTTGCACAGACAGTTAATTCGTTGAACCGAGTGTTTGCATGTTAAGGGCTAATTATAGTCTCGAGCTGCATTTCTAATTATTGTAATTAGGTGTCTAATTATTGTTTGCATGGGATCTATATAATAGACTCATGGGTTGTATTGTAATTAAGGATCAAGGATTCAAGGAAGAGATTCTTCAGAGTGCAAAGAAAGGAAGGCAAGGAAGTTCTTTCCATAAGTGTAAGATCATTTGAGTTGTAGGTTGTTGCAAGCTCATAGGAGAAGATCTACATGGTAAGTAAGATCATTTGAGATCTACTTGAAGTACTTTGAGTGCTTAGTGTACTGGCAGGGTCATTACTGACCAGTTGGAGGTGAACACCAATTCTGTGTGTGAGTTGTGTGTTGGGACCGTTTTGCTAAGAGAGTGAACTTTTGATTGAGAATAGCTGTACACTTGAGGTGTGGGAATCCTCTGAGAGGTGTGGAGAAGAAGTGGCATCTTCTTTATTGTATTTTCTTTCTATATGAGTATTAATACAAGATAGTGTATTATCTCTCATATTCTGTGTTATGTGTGAATTCTAGTTACTTGTTCAATCTGGAATAATTTCGTGTTTAGTTGATAATTCAAGGTAATCATATATACTCTTATTGCTGGATTTGGATCCTAACAGTTGGTATCAGAGCTTTTGGTTGGGTTTACTAACAGGTTGTATCAGATCTGTTTAGTGTTTGTTGATTACAGGTTACTCACAGGGGTTTCTGTTTGAGTGGGAGTATAGCAATGGCAGAAGAAAGTAGGCTATGAATGGAGAAGTTTAATGGCAAGAACTATCAATTATGGAGGATGCAGATTGAAGATTATCTATATCAAAAAGATTTGTACTTACCGTTGGGTGGGGTTGCTAGCAAGCCCACAGATATGAAGGATGAAGAATAGAACATTCTTGATCGGAAGGCTCTGGGATCTATAAGATTGAGTCTTGCATCGTCTATGATTTCAAACTTATCACAGTGTAAGACAACGATAGATTTGATGGAATATTTGGCAAATTTATATGAAAAACCCTCCGCTTCGAATAAGGTATTTCTTATGAAGCAATTATTTAATTTGCAAATGTTGGATGGTGGATCTGTACATAGACATCTTAGTGATTTCCATGGTTTGGTAAACCAATTAAGTTCAGTCAATATTGTTTTTGATGATGAAATTAAAGCTCTCTTAATCTTGTGCTCATTACCTGAAAGCTGGGAGAGTTTGGTAATGGCAGTTAGCAATACTGCGTCTACTTCAAAAATCTTAAAAGTGGATGATGTTGTGAGTGTGATCTTGAATGAAGAGATACGTAGGAAAAGCACAGGTGAATCATCAGGGATTTCTTTGAGTGTTAAAGGCAAAGGAAGGCAAAGAGAGAAGATCGAGCATGGGAGATCAAGGTCCAAGACAGGCAGGAGATCCAAATCCAGGTATGGCAGAATAACCTGCTGGAAGTGTGGAAAGCAAGGGCACTTAAAGAGAGATTGCAAGTTGGTTGTAGATCAGCAAGAAGGACATGAAGAAGAAGCAGATGTTGTAGAATATGTTACACAGGATGCTCTGGTATGTTCTTTGGATAAAGTAGAATCTTGGATTTTAGATTTTGGTGCCTCTTTTCATGCATCCCCAAATAGGGAATTTTTTCATGAGTATGTCCAGGGAGACTTTGGAGAAATTTATTTAGGGGATGGTAAGCCTTGTCAAACAGTTGGCAAAGGGAAAGTGGAGCTGAAATTGCAGACGGGCAACATATGGGTGTTGAAGGAGGTCATGCATGTCCCAGTCCTAAAGCAGAGTTTGATTTCTGTTGGAAGTTTGGGTGATGAGGGTTGCACAGTAACTCTCACAGCGGATTCTTGGAAAGTTTCCAAGGGTGCACTTGTTGTAGCTAGAGGTAAGAAAGTAGGTACGCTTTATATATCTACTTGTATTACTAATTCTTCTTCTGGTTTATCTACTTTAGCTGTAGATTCAGAGTTGTGGCTTAATAGGCTTGGTCACATGGATAAGAAGGAGATGCATGTTCTTGAGTCAAAGGGTATGCTTTCAGTTTTGAGAAGCATGGATCATGATTTCTATATGCAGAAGAATAAAGTTACATTTCTTAAGAGATCCGATGTTAGTGACAAGAACAGGAAAGCCTTGGTTTTCAAGGAGAAGATGACAGACAGGTATCAGTCACAGGGGCTGAGGAATTCTGAGCAGAGCAAGGGTAATTTGGACAAGGTTTTATTCCAAAAGGAGCTCACGGGAAAAAGTCATTTCTCACAAGCAAAACACAGAGACCGACGTCGGTTAGAAAACCGATGTCGGCATCCAGACAGGGACCGACGTCGACTATGTACAGACCAACTTTGGTGACTCAGGGCAGGTAAAAACCAGCGTCGGCTAGGGAAACCAATGTCGGTAGGGTGGCAGTCGCATGGAACTGACTTCAGTCATGTGTAGACTCAGATGTGACCGACATCAGTCACTGAGACAGATTTTGGGCAGACAGCAAGCTGTCAAGGAGTCTCAAGCGCCCATATGGAGGACTGAAGTGGTAAGTAAGTCTTAAATTTGTCATTTCCCTTCTTTACACTACTTGTTTCTCACTGATGGTCAAGAACTAGGAAGTTGTTAAAGAAGCAGAGTAGGTAGATCCAGGATACAGTGGGAGCATGGCATGACTCAGGGATGTGATTCCTTTGAGAAGGACCAAACGGGAATGTTTGGTATAGTTGTAAGTTGGAAGAAAGCATTGAGAGATGAATGGATTTTAAGGATGAAGAAGACTGGAAATGGACATGTGAGACAGTAGGCCAGAGTATATGGTCTTGAGTAAGCTGCAGGACAATGGAGGTTTGACCATTGTGTTTCTCTTTACCAGGTTAGATAATATTAGCTACATTATCCTATTAATGTATTGTGTGCTTGTTGCAGAGTCACATATGCAGGGAGTTGCTGAACTAAAGGTAAAGCTAGTTCAAAGGTGTGTCATGAGGAATCTGGGAGCAGCAAGATTCTTTGGCATGAGTGTGTTCTAGGGACATGGAAGGTCACAGGTTGATTTTGTTTCAGGATGATTGTGTGAAACCGATTAGCACGTTGATGGTTGGATAGTTCTATGAATAGTGTTCTGATTCACATAATGAGGTTGAGTACATGTGTACTAAACCTGGGTTTTTCCCAAGCAGTGGGAGCTGTCAGAAAGTTTGGAGCCAATCTGAGAAAGAAACACTGGAGGGTAGTTCAATGGATTCTCAGGTATCTGAGAGGGACCAGCAGCAAGTCGACATGCTATGCAGGGTCAAGTTCTTTTCTACATGGTGTGTAGATGCGGATGTGGTAGGTGATTTGGATGACAGGAGGTGCACCACAAGTTTTGTGGTGGTTGGTCTTCAAGGTTGAACTTGAAGAGGGATACAAGTTAGAAAACAAATTAGATGGGGTACAGGTATAGGTACAGTTGCAGTTGTTTATCTCCAAGTGGGAGATTGTTAGGTTGTGGAGCTAAAAGCTTCAACCAATGCAAACATGGAGGAGGTTGTTGAGTTCCAGGCAACCGGCATCGGCAGAGTATAGTGTAGAAGGCAACCAACTTCGACACGTGTGAACTGAAAGGCAACTGACATCGGTAGGAGTCGGCCGACGTTGGCCACCTCCAGGCAGAGAGGGACCGACGTCGGTCTCCTATGGTAGTTCTAGAACTGTTCGTTGCACAGACAGTTAGTTCGTTGAACCGAGTGTTTGCATGTTAAGGGCTAATTATAGTCTCGACTGCGTTTCTAATTATTATAATTAGGTGTCTAATTATTGTTTGCATGGAATCTATATAATAGACTCATGGGTTATATTGTAATTAAAGATCAAGGATTCAAGGAAGAGATTCTTCAGAGTGCAAAGAAAGGAAGGCAAGGAAGTTCCTTCCACAAGTGTAAGATCATTTGAGTTGCAGGTTATTGCAAGCTCATAGGAGAAGATCTACATGGTAAGTAAGATCATTTGAGATCTACTTGAAGTACTTTGAGTGCTTGGTGTACTGGCAGGGTTATTACTGACCAGTTGGAGGTGAACACCAATTTTGTGTGTGAGTTGTGTGTTGGGACCATTTTGGTAAGAGAGTGAACTTTTGATTGAGAATAGTTGTACACTTGAGGTGTGGGAATCCTCTGAGAGGTGTGGAGAAGAAGTGGCATCTTCTTTATTGTATTTTCTTTCTATATGAGTATTAATACAAGATAGTCTATTGTCTCTCATATTCTGTGCTATGTGTGAATTCTAGTTACTTGTTCAATCTGGTATAATTCCATGTTTAATTGCTAATACAAGGTAATCATATCTACTCTTATTGCTGGAGTTGGATCCTAACATATTTTTCCTTGCTTTTCTCCTATTTTCCCTAAGTGCTTTATGCACATGTTAGTAGTTTTCTTAGCCTTGTGTGTTTTCATTTTCCTTTTAAGGTAAATCTTCGTGTTTAGTTCTAGATTTATCAGAGCTATTGCTGATCTTTAAGTCACAATCTGACCCTGTGCCCAATAGATTTTGAGGCATCTGGTTTTTAAGCATAGCAGGCATGCTTCCCCTAGGAGTCGCCAATTTGTTGACCATTTTTTGCCCAACAAACAAAAAATTGGTCCCCTTCTTCCTCTGTTATTTTAGGCCAATTCATTTTTTGATTTTGCACAAGTCCTAGAAATCTATGGACTCTACAGGTGTAATCTTTGATAGATGGAGAACCAGTTCAGAGAGTACTAGGTTTTACAAGGCTTCTTCAAGCTCTTGTTTGAATAAAATCACAAGAAGAGTTGGCACCTTTTAACCATTGAATTGGTTCAACACGATGGTTCATCACTTAGTTTGATGCCTAGTTCAATCGGCCTAAGTTCAGTGCGGGTTCACTACTTGTTTCAGTCAATCAGTTCATCAGCGCACAGTGATTGAACCGTTGAACCAGTTCAATTACTTGGTTCAACACGTCAGTTCAACGCGAAGTAAGAAGCTCAGTGTGCAGCGTTGAACCGTTGAACCGGTTCAATGGATTGGTTCAACACATTTTGGTTCATCGACAAGTTCAAAAGCTTGGTTCAATTGGTTCAGTGCGCAGCATTGAACCGTTGAACTGATTGAACCGTTGAACCAATTTTGGTTCAATGGGTTGGTTCAACGGCTTGGTTCAAGGGTGTGTCCCAAAGCCAAAGGGCAATGCTGAGTCCAAATGCCCTTGCGGAGGGCAGGAAACATTTCAAGGCAGCCAAATGATTTTTTGAAGGCGCGAAGAAGACTTAAAGGCCAAAATTCTTTCAGACTTTTGTCCAGTCTGAAGAAATTCAGAGGAGGGCCGCCACTTGACAGGAAAGCCAAAGGGCCTGAAGCACAGAAGCTACAGAAAGGGGCCGAAAGAAAGAGCCCAAAATAAAGGACAAAGACTGGGACAATTCTTGCAAATTTTTTGTCCATAGGAAAAGCCTGAAGAAAAGACCCGATGACTTTTGCCAAGGACGGTGACGTCCTGAAAGCCATCAATTTTAAAGAGACAGACTAGTTGTTGGGTGACAGCCGCACGAATGTCAAATTTAACACAGTGAAATAGCCATTTGCTTTTGAATTAAAAGAGTGCCAACCACGAAAGGAGCCCAAGGAATGTAGCAACCTGCCAGAAGATTGCCCCTAAGGGCTGAAGGAGCAGAAGAAGACAAAATAGGAAGAGGAGGCAAAATTGCCAATCATAGAAGCAGACAGAGTGATCCAAGTGGCACAGGAAAGTGTCAATTCAAGAAGTTATTTTAGTGGTTGAAACAGTACCTACCATGCGATCATCAAAGAGGCACAAATAGTGATCAATGCGACTTGTTTTTCGTCAATATGCATTGAAGAGCAGACAAATGGTGTGGCTCATAAATTCAAAGCCTGACAGGAGCCGACATAGCATTATATTCAGACAGCTTCCTCATCCCAATGCTTGAAAGGCACGTGGGTCACTTGTAAATAGGGTGCCAAAAGGCCTCCTTTCTTCCTCTATATATTGGATACTTGTCATTTGAGAAATAATTTTCCACATTTGCTAAGGCGGAGCCCTGGAAAATTTTTCACCTGAAATCAATAAACACATTTTTACCTCTATGCTAGTTGGATATCTCTGCGTGTGTCTGAGTGTCAGTCTGTGTTTATTCATTGCTTCTTAATGCTTCCATAGGTTTAACACCAACACACCTGGTATCTATAAGGTGTCATTTTGCAAGTAATAAGGAGAGTTGTACTTAGAAGTGTAGAGACAGAAGAAGCTAATATACAGTGTGCCTTTCTACAGCACCTTTGGTGAGTCTCTATTTTTTATGTGTTCCATTAAGGCCTCCCTGTTAAGTTCCTATAACTTGGCCCTTCTACCATTTTGAAGTGTACGTATGTGTTTGTCTGATTTCAAGTGTGAGTGTGAGAAGGTCGAATCATTTTTTGGTGCATCACCTCTCTTTAGAGTAGATTTGTTTTCCTATAATCCTTCTCCCTTTTCACCCCCCCATTATATATATACCTATATTAGCACTTATTGGAACAACTTAGATGCATCAAAGGGAGCTAGCCCTTACCTAGAGACTCTCCCCTCCAGCTTCGCCAGTCCCACAGGTGAGAGAGGAGTTTCCATTTTGACGAGTGGAAGGCAGGAGCTCAGCCTCTTGCCCCGAGTGAAAATCCACAGCGTCAATACTAACATCTCTAATAGGTATGGGAATTGGCCACACTGACAAATATCGATGTGGTGCCCTCTTAAATTAGTTGGGGTATTCTCAGCTCTGACATCACTATTAGGTGTGAGGGATTGGCTAAAATGAGATCTGACAATGTGTCATGTCTTCAATTGGCCAGGTTTTCCCTAGCTCTAACATTTCTACTAGGTCTAGGGGATCGATTGCATTGACAAATGATGATGTGGCATCTCTTTATTAGGTCAAACTCTTCCTAGCTTTGATATCTCTGACAAGTCTAGGGGACTCACTATGGTAACAACTGATGATGTGATGAATTTTTATTCGGTCAGGCTCTCCCAGGCTCTGACATCTCTAAGAGGTTGAAGAGATTGGTAAAAGTGGGGAGTGGGTATATTGTGATCAATGTGACCAATTTTTTTTGCTTTTTTTTGGTTTTTTGGTTTTTAGTTTTTGGTTTATTTTGAGACAAAACAATAGTGAAATATTTTTTAAGGTTTTTTTAAATTTAAAGGGGCATTGACATTGTAATTTTTTGAAACATGTAGGTTTTCTTCTCATGGCAGACATCCAAGGCTTTTGCTAAGTTCTGGAAAAACATGGGTGAGCATCTTATAAATATGTAAATATAATGGTCATTGACTATTTTTTTTAAATTTTGCAATGATAATGTAAATATCTTGTTGGGTAGTTTCTTTTTCCTGTAGCAAGTGAGATTGATAGAAAATTGATGTTGTTTTGAAGTTGGTATTTTATTACTTGATAGTTTATCATGTTCTATGTTGTGAGCAAAACAAACAAAAAATAAAAAAACATTAAAATAGTAAAATGAAAAAAAAGGTTGAAAAAAAGGAAATAAAAGTTAAAAATAGATAAAACAGTAAATAGTCATGAAAAGAAAAGCAAATGCGATTGAACTGGGTTGTCTAGACGGAATTATTAATGTAGACACATATTAGCAAAAACACATAAGCATTTATAAATGTTGATGATGCTTTGAAATATGAAAATATTTTTTAGGATTGCATCATTAAATTATGTTGTTGGTGATTGCCTTTTTGATACATTTCAAGTGTTATTGCATTTCTATTACACGTTGAGAATACTATAAACTGACATCATTGACTATTTTATGGATTCGCTAATCAATGGAGATGCAAAGCAATATACTCATATGCAAATCAATTACATTCAGATATAGTATATGATTTGCATTGAATACATGATAAAAGCACATACTTTCATCAAATGAGAGTTTCTATAAATGAACTTATAGACTAAGGTGAGACTAGTCTGTGCGCTGACATATTTTGTATTCAGTGGTTATGCAAATGGTTTAACATTCATGTTTTTGTATGGTCTGTGATGAGAAGAAAAAGGAATCTACATTTCAAAAAAAAAAAGTTATATTCCACTATATTCAATCTTATTCCATGATATAAACCTCGCGCATGGACATTTTGAGCCATTGTTTTGCAAAAAAATTATAGTCAAAGCATGATTTCTAATACAAAGTTATGAAATATTTGTAAAAAGTCTTATTTATATTAGAATGCTATTTTTCATGACCTGAAAGCATATGGCATGTATAAAACAAATAATTTAGGCTCTAGCTGTGGTGAAAGCTTATTTGATGCTATTAGTTTGTTAACTGAATATGAGTTCGATGGTCATGCTCTTCACTGATATATGGCACAATATTTTTTGAATGGTATTGTAGTGTTAAATAGCTATTCAATGACTTGTTTAGGGATTTATGAATAGGAATTGTGAAAATTAGAGCCTATAATGTTTTTTGACTAAAAAATGCATGTTAAAATATTGGAATGCCATATCAAGAAAGCGGACTTGAAGGTAATGACTTTTGTTGTTAATGGATTTCAAACATTCTACAAAGCAATATTCGATCATGGTTAGTAAAAACTAAAAATATTTCAAAAATATTTTTGAATTGTTCTGCTCTAGAGAAAATGTATACCATTGTTTTTTTGAGATAAATACATTTCATATTCATTACAAGTCATTGCAAATAATTTGCATATATCAGGTTGCATATGCAATGTCAGTGGATATTTTAATAGGGTTGTTAGATAGTGATAGATTCAAAGGTTAAACAAGAATGGGGTCTTTTTAGATTGCCAAACAATATGTAAGGGAGCCTTCTGTTAGAGAGGAGTCTAAGACTATAAATAGGTATCACACTTCTCTATGTTATTTAAAACAAATAATGCGTGAGAAAAAAATAAAAAATAAAGTAACAAAAACATATAATATAAACACTAGAAAAAAATAGCTTAAACAAACACAAAAAATCATAGCGGTTGGTGAAAGCAATGATACATTATCACAAAAATTAATAGTTGAAATGCACACAACATGATCAGTGAAGTATCAGGATAATAAACAACTATATAAAATTGATCAAAGATATGTCGATTCATTCTTGCATGGTTTGTGAATAGTTACGTTTCAAAAAGGATATTGTCTTGGTTAACATTGACATTACCAAAGCATTTGATTGTGCTTTTTCACTTCAACATTGAAAAAACTTGCATCATGTGAAAAATATGTAAGAAATGCAAGAGATCTCTTGTAAATTGAAAAGTGCTAACATTTATTGTTCCTTTCAATGTTAAGAGAAACAAAAAAAATGTTATTATGAAGAAACTAACACTTTTAAAAGAAAGATTGGTTACTTTGCAAATGTCATTTGTACAAGTGTGAGAGCTTGGCTACAAATGTTCACAATATGGCCTCACATGAATGATTATAAATGTCCTGATGGACTTTGATCAGGTGCAACAAACATTTCCTAAAGAAATGAATAACACAAAAACAATTGTAATAAAGATAAAACACAAGCTAGAATATAAAAATGCATATTTAACAAGAAATATGAGGCCTTCATATGTGATGAAAGCATTATCTCAACTTTATCAAGTGTCATTGTATAAGAAAGCAAATATTACTATTGATAGGAGTTGGTAGAGTAGCTTTGATAAAATAAGAGAGAAAAACATTGGTGAGGTTGTGCTTCTTGAGGATAAGAGATCTGATACTTAAGAAAATGAATTGGAGTCTATTACTGAATCTTTAGTGCGTGTTTTTAATACACAGTCGATACATGATATCCAAGATCAGATAATTGAAATTGCTCATCGAAAGGACTCAAACCATTAGGTATATTTGAAGACAAATTCTCAGAGGAGATGAGCTTTCCAACTTTGTTATATGGTTTTAGTCACCCTCAATATATGATAGACAAAGTGTCATACTAGAAAATTGCAAAGTGGGAGATTTTGCATAAGGAAAATGACATTAAAACACATAACTAACATCTTTTCAAATCTATTAAAATCATTATACATAAAGTGTCATCTTGTGCTTGGATATGCATACACAAAAACAAATCGAAAGACAAAAAATTATATGCCAAATATGTTTGAAACAAAGCTAGCATAGAAAAGATCTTGAGATCACCCATAGCTTATAGAGCTTTCAAAATCATTCAATCATCACTTGACTATTTTGAAAATTCAAGAAAAAATATTTTTGTAATGATTAGGCAATTGGGACCGCCAATATTTTTTGCAACTATAACAAGTGTTGAACATTATTGGGAGCCTTTGTGTCATGCATTATAGATAATGACTCTAGTGACAAATAATAAACACAGAGAAATTATTGAAGAAGATAATATTGATACGATGATAAGAAAAAACACATTTTTTTTATAGTCACTATTTTAACCATAGATCTAATGCATTAAAAAAAAATGTTATTGTAGGATGAAGAATTATTTGGAAAGGTTTTGGATTTCTTTTTTATGATTGAATTTCAAAATAGAGGAAATGAGCATTTACATTTCATGCTCTGGGTGTAGGATGCACCTATATGTAGGGATTGTTGTGATTCTAAAATCTAAGATTTTGTAGACAAATACATATCTTGTAATTCAACATTACTTGATAGAGATTTGACTAAAATGCAAACACATCATCATACAAGTACATACAAAACATATAAATTCATGTTGCAGATTTAATTTTCCATTGCCTCTAATGTATAAAACGAGAACATTGAAGCCATTAGGCGAAACTAATGAGCTATACAAAGAGAATGCCACAAGATTTTTTTCTCGACTTGAGCAAAAAATATAGCAAAGATAGCATTTCATATGATTTTTCAAGAGGTAAACTTGTCTGAAATAGAATACATACTCTCATTGTGATCTTGTATTTTATGGTCGATTATAGTGCTAAAAACACATCCATCTGATGCTTGGGTGAATCCATTTGCAAAAAAAAACTATCAAAATTATGGTACACTAACACAAATACATAATTCATTTTTGATGCATACGTTGATGCAACATATTGCTGCTCTTATATGAAAAAAATTGATTGTACGTTGACAAATGTATTTCAACAAGTTCATACTGAAATTGTCCATAATAAAGACAACAAATTTCAAGTCATAAGAAAATTAGGGAATACACTCTTATAACATTAACAAATGTCTAGTCGATAGGCCAGTCACATTATATTGTCATTGCTTTTACATCATAGTTTAAGGAAAATAATTTTCATAAACACATCATCATAGGCAAAAAGAACATACATTTTTAAAAGTTCAAAGTTATTAGCATAAGAACTGGACACTTCAAAAGAAGTAATATGTGTTTCTCCTATAGAGAAACATGTTGTGAGACCAACATAGTTAGAACATATATGCTTGGCTGAATTTATTGCATATTACCTGGGTAAATGCTCAAATAACAAAAACCATAAAAAATTGTGCATCATACGAAATGTTAGATACAATATCCATGTGGATCCTAAAAACTACTATAAATAAAAGATGATATTCTTTATACCTTATCGTGACAATGAAGACACACTGAAGAAAAAATTTAACACATGGAATGACGCATACCTTGCTCATAAAAAATAAGTAATAATGATTTAAAGCATGTTTATTGTAAATTTGATAACAAAATGGGGTGACATTGATATTGCTATAGAGAATATAGATATTGCTTCTAATTAGCTATTCACTATTTCTCAGGATGTAAAGAGCGATCAGATCAAGAATGATTTTCATACATATGATGTAGCCTCTAATTTACATTGCATAAAGGATCATCAACTAGTTGATACTCAACCTTCGATAATGTTTCAGACAACCAAACATCTTTTTTTGATAAGCAAATAAGAATACCTTGATATGCAGAAGTAGTTAAATATAAAACAAGAAGCAATTGTGAAGGACATTGCAATCAAAAAAATACTAGAGCCAGACAAGCTAATCTATTTATTCTTAATAGGGGGAAAAGGTACAGAAAAAACATTTACCATGAAAGCCATATATGAAAATTTGATGTGCATCTACAATAAAGAGCTTGAAAGTGATCCTTTAAAAATTAAAGTATTGATTATTGCATACACTGGCAAAGCAATATACAATACAAATGCCCTAACTGCACATTATATTTTTCAACTTCCATATACATCTACTTGAATGTTGTCATTGGATTCAAACAATTTTGATACATTGAGAAAATGCTATCAACAATTACGTGTGTTGTTTGTTGATGAAATATCTTTATTGGGAAGTTGAATGTTTGCAATATTGATAAAATATTTCAACAGATAATGTATACACCCACAAATCCATTTGTAAATATTGATGTTATATTTGTCAGTGATTTTTACCAAATAGAGCTTATTCAAGATAGATGGGTTTTTCAAGAGTAGGTATTAAATGGAGAAACAACTTCATACACTGTTTGACTTGATAATGTAAATTGTTTTCAGCTTCGATAAGTTGTTTGTCAAAGCGATATTCAATTTGTTTCCATCCTAAACTGCATCAAAACTTGTCAACAGATAATATCGGACATTGAATACTTGAATAATCTATGATATAGATTTCCTCCTTATGAACCAACATTTCCATTGTTGTTTCATAAGAATGGTGATGTTAAAAAACATAACATGAAAATATTTACACTTGTCAATGAACAGACTTATACATTAAATACTATTGACAAAAAAAAAATTATCTGATGAAATCATTACAAATAATAAAAATTATTACTTGTTTGTTTCAAAAACCTAACATATTGGTGGAATTGATTGGTGGAAACTATGATATACAAGATGGATTAGTGAATGTTGCTAATGAAATTATCAAACATTAGACACCTATACAAGTAGACATAGTTTAGACAGAATTTAATGACATTAAAATTAGAGCATTGCAATGCAAAAAATGTAGAGTTTTTACAATGATCAGATTATTAAAAATTGGACTCCAATAATAATAATAATCTTGAGGAAAATTTACATTTAAAAACTATGGCCATGATACATGAGTAGTTTCTAGTACAGATAATATGTGTTTGAACAATACATAAATCGCAAGGACTTACAATGGAAGTATTAGTGTTTGATCATGCCAATGTCAAGTGGCATGGACTTGTCTATTCTATGCTTTCACAAGTAAAAAACTTTAAATATTTGTATATGGAAAACAAATTATAACCTGACAATTTTGTGATGTGCAATAAAGTAAATGTTGAGATATAAAGACTAGAATCTTTTGTATAATGGTTGTCACTTTTTGTAAATATTTCTCAAACATGTGATAGCCTCACTATTTTCTTATTGAATACATGGAGTTTACAATTGCATTTGGAATGTATCGCACATGACTATGAGTTCATGGATACAAGAATTTTATGTTTCCAAAATATGATAATTATGCATGTAGAAAAAACTTCAGTTCTTACACAAAATTTTGACCATCACCTATCAATGGATGTGCATGAAATATTGTCATGCTTTAGAAAAACATTGTATTAAGAAATAACAAAGTGTTTGATACACTAAACATGGAGACTATGACACATGATATATCATATTTAGGTACACTAATACACATAGTAAACATTTACTTGGTACCAAATGCACCAATGGATGATGTATTATTATTTATAGATACAACAGTTGTTGGATTGCCACCTGAAACCAATATCATATTTTATGGTGATTTCAATATTGACATGTTTCAGGAAAAAATATCTAGATGATGACTGATCCAGGTGGATCATTGTACCATTCTATTTTGCAAAAGTCTTCAAAATTAGTTCAAATCATTTGCACATTGTGGTACTCGTCGAGACCTTTGCAGCACTTTTTGCAGTTTAGAAAACGGAGTTCGAATTCTCAAGATATAGCCAGTTGAAGAAATCATGTGACAGGGATGTCAAAAGTGACGTGGAATAGTTGAGGAACGCCAAGTGGACCAATCTCCATTTGACACATGGAAAATAATTAGAGGGCAAAAAAAATATTGGTTAGGTGTTTTTTTATGCACATGGTATTTGATAAATTCAAATGTATTAAAGGTGTCATGTCTATCATGCCACCCAAGGAAAATTTCAAAGTCCAAGGCGCCAAAAAGGAGGGAAGAAGAATTCAAAGCATTCAAACTGCATGCTTGGCACCTAGGGAGGAGAGCCTGAGCACGCCCAACAAGGAGAGGTCGATTCATACTCAGTCAAGGCGCTTAGAAAGGTGGGAGGTGGTTTGAACCCTTGACTTGCCACCCAAAATTGAATAGCCTTGACCGCTTCAGCCACAGTGGCTGAAATGTTATAAAAGGGAGTTATTTTTACTTGTATTGACATGGATTTTTGACTGTGTAAAGAGAATTAAGAGGATTAGAGCCTTGTTTTTGCCTTGTACGGCTTTGAGCTTTTGTTTTCAAGTCTAAAAAAAATATTTGCAGGCATATAAAGATCAGAGAAGGTGAAATTGAAGATTTGTAAAGGTTTTGAAGCCATTTGTTGCAGCATTTTAATAAAATGGTCCTCACTATTGGGCGGACCCAGAGATGTAGGCTATTGAAGCCGAACTCTGTTATCAACTTGTTGGTGTTATCTTTGATTTTCTCTGATTATTATTGCATTCTAATCTTCATTTTAATTCTGATTTTACTTTCTTTATGCAAAATTAAAAAAAACAAGAAAGTGAAAATTTGAAGGATCTCATAAACATGAACAAGTGATTTTCGAATGTAATACACTTGTATTTTCAGTTTACAGATCAAATTTTTTGTATCAGAGTGGTTATTATTTAACAGTGATTGCTAGCGTATGTTGACAAGGTCTAAATCCCAAAAGGGTGAAGGAAAACTCATTGAGTATAATCCAGAGATTGGTTCAAGGCGTGCTTCAAGGATGGCCGAAGAAGAAATGGAATTCGAACAAGCTTTCTGTTGAGCTTTCATGGACATGAGAAGCATGGTTGAGGAACTATACCATGACAAACAAATAAAATCTGAGAATGAAAAAGAAGGTGATTCATGAGAATCAAAAGGTAAAGAAATCGAAAAACCTTCTCCATCAGATGACGGTAAAAAAATTGTGGAATCTCTCCCTTCACTAAAATTGGATATTAAGTTTAAATTACCAATGTTTAATGGCAAAGTTAATGCTGAAAAGTTGGATAATTGGGTCAAGCAGATTGAAGTTTATTGCAGGGTCCAAAAGATTGCAGGGGATGAGTCAAAAATTTATTTGGCTACTCTTTGTATGGGAGGTATAGCTCTCATCTGGTGGGAGAGTAAGTTGAAGAAAGCCAAGCTTCAAAAAGGTAACACGATTTCTACTTGGAATGAATTTATTGAAGATCATAATAAAGCAATTCTATCCTTTAGGCTATATGCAACAAACCATGATGGATTGACAAAGTTTTAGACAAGGAAAAGGCCAAAGTGTTCAAGATTATACACAAGATTTTAGGAAAAAAGCTTTACTTTTGAATGTTCTTCTATACACACAAGAAACACTGCTAAAATATATAGGTGGGTTGCATAGTTACTTAAAACATATGATTCTTATGTTCAATCCCACTAATTTAGATGCAGTGTGTGTTCAAGCCACTCATTTAGAGGCTAGAGAAAAACAATCAAAAGAATCTTTTCCTAAAGTAAAAAGTAAGCAATCTAATGTTAAGCATTCCAAAGGGGAAAGTTCATCAGGAAAAGGTAAACAGAAATCCACTTATACTATTAAAAAAGAAGAAGGAAAACTATTTTGTAATCATTGCAAGAAAAATCATGATGAGTTTAAGTGTTGGAAACTACGTCCTGAGTTAAGGCCTAAAAAGTTTCAAAAGAAAGAAAAGAAGGCTAATGCTATGGTTCATGTTGAGTTGTGGAGCTAAAAGCTTCACTATTGAGCTCATGTGGAGGTTGTTCGGCTTAACCAGTAATCGGCATCGGCAGTATCACCAACATCGATCAGGGAACCAACCGACATCGGTCAGGGATCGGTCAATGTCGGTCATATGCAGACCAACAGTAACCGACATCAATCACCTGTGTGCGTGTGTTTGCATGCGTTTCCAAAATTAGATTTGTTCTAATTTTAGGAGGACCGAGTGTTTGCATGTAAAGACTTATTTGAGTCTTGAGTCTGTGTTTCTAATTATTGTATGCCTTAGATCCTATTTAAGAGACCCATGGGGCATGTATTATAATTAAGTTGTAAGTAAGATCAAGTAGATCTGTAAGGTGTAAGATTAAGAAGATCTACTGAAGAGAAGGGAATAACAACTCAGTTATTGAGTTGATTGTAATTGATTAAGAGAGAGAACTCTTGAGAGAAAAATACTGTACACCAAAGAGATGTGGGAAGAGTGAGATTTCTTCATTGTATTCTGGAAGAGTTTAATACAAGATTGGTTGTTTCTTGTATCTCCGATTATTTGTTATTTCTGATTTCTAGTTACTTATTACTTCTGGTTCAATTCTGTATTTAGTTGCTTATACAAAAGTAATCAATTGTACTCCAAGTTCCTAACAAGTGGTATCAGCGTGAGGTTAGTGTTTGTTGATTACAGGTCACTCACAGGGGTTTCTGATTGAGTGAGAGCAAAGTAATGGCAAAAAAAAGTAAGCTAAGAATGGAAAAATTCAATGGCAAGAATTATCACTTATAGAGGATGCAGATAGAAGATTATTTGTATCAGAAAGATCTATTTTTACCGTTGGGTGGGGTTTCAAGTAAGCGCACAAATATGCAAGATGAAGAATGGAATGTTCTTGATAGAAAGGCTCTTGGATCTATAAGGTTGAGCCTGGCATCTTCTGTAATTTCTAACTTATCACAAGCAAAGACAATGGTAGAGTTAATGGATACTCTGGCAAACTTATATGAAAAACCCTCAGCTTCAAATAAGGTATATCTTATGAAGCAATTATTTAGTTTGCAAATGTAAGAAGGTGGATCTGTATATAGTCATCTTAATGATTTCTATGAAATTGTAAATCAATTAAATTCAGTCAAAATAGTTTTTGATGATGAAATTAAGGCTCTCTTGATCTTATGTTCTTTACTTGAAAGCTGGCATAGCTTGGTAATGGCAGTTAGCAATACTGCATTTGCTTCAAATATCTTGAGAGTTGATGATGTTGTTAGTGTAATCTTGAATGAAAAAATTCGCAGGAAAAACACAAAAAAAAACATTAAGTAATGCTTTAAGTATTGAAAGCAGGGGAAGGCGAAGAGAGAAGGGCAAGCAAGAGAAATCAAGGTCAAAGATGGGAAGGAGATCCAAATCCAAAAATGGCAGAATAACCTGCTGGAATTATGGAAAGAAAGGGCATGCAAAGAAAGATTATTGGTTGAAAGATAACAAAGAAAATCAGCATGAAGGTAATAAAGAAGCAAATGTTACAGGCATTGTTGCACAGGATGCTCTTATATTTTCTTTGGATAGTCAAGTAGAATCATGGGTTTTAGATTTTGGTGCTTCTTTCCATGCAACCCCAAATAAAGAATTTTTCAATGATTATGTCCATGGAGACTTTGAAAAAGTTTATTTAGGGGATGGTGAGCCTTGTCAAATTATTGGCAAAGAAAAAGTGTAGCTGAAATTGTAGAATGGCAACACATGGGTGTTGAAAGATGTCATGCATGTACCCATCTTGAAGAGAAATCTGATTTCTACAGGAAAGTTGGGTGATGAGAGTTGCACAGTAACTCTCACAACTGAATCTTGGAAAGTTTCCAAGGGTGCACTTGTATTAGCAAGAGGTAAGAGAGTAGGTACACTTTATCTATCTACTTGTGTTACTGATTATTCTCCTTCTATTTTATCTACTTCAGATGTAGATGCAAAGATGTGGCACTATAGGCTTGGTCACATGAGTGAGAAGGGAATGAATGTTCTTAAGTCAAAAGGCAATCTTTTAGATTTGAAAAGCATAGATCTAGATTTCTGTGAGCACTATATTTTTGGGAAATAAAAGAAAGTAAGGTTTCTCAAGACTGGGTCAACAAAGAAGAAGCACAGATTAGAGCTTGTTCACACAGACGTGTGGGGACCAGCTCAGGTAGCTTCTATTGGAGGATCACAGTATTATGTTTCTTTCATTGATGATGCTACAAGAAAGATATGGGTTTATTGCATAAAGAGGAAATCTAATATTTTTGACACATTTAAGAAATAGAAAGCTTTGGTTGAGAATGAAATAGGTTTGAGATTGAAGTGCCTTAGATCTGACAATGGTGGTGAGTACTATAGTAATAAATTTAACAGTTACTATTCTATGAGTGGAATACGTAGGGAAAAGATGGTTCTAAAGACATTTCAGCAAAATGGAGTTGCTGAAAGGATGAATAGAACAATAATAGAGTGTGCACAGAGTATGAGGTTGCATGCTAGTTTGACCTTAAAGTTTTGGGCATAAGTTGTGGATATTATGGTTTACCTGATTAACAGGGGACCTTCTACTACTCTAAATGGTGGAATTCCAGAAGAGGCTTAGACAGGTAAAAAGGTAGATCTTTCAATTCTTAGAAATTTTAGTTCTGAAGCTTTTGTGCACATTGATAAAGAAAATAAAAAGAAGCTGGATGTTAAATCTATGCGGTGCACTTTCATTGGTTATGGCTTTGGAGATTTTGGATTCCAATTGTAGAATTTAGAAACTAACAAAATTATTAGAAGTTGTGATGTAGTTTTCAATGAGAAGGTGATGTACAGTGATCAGCTCAAGAGGCTAAATAATTCTGAGCAGGGCAATCTTGATTTAGATAAAGTTATGATCCAAAATGAGCTTGCAGGTAAAAATCATCACTCACAAGAAAACACATGAACCAACATCGGTCAGGCAGGAACTGATGTCGGTCAGGCAAGAACTGACGTTGGTCAGGCAGGAACCGATGTCGGTCAAGTAGAACCAACGTCGATTAGGTACAAACAGAGAGATGATCGAGATCGGTCACTGTCAGAATGAAATTTAGGCAGACAACAAGCTGTGAATGAGTCTCAAACGCCCATAAGGAGGATTGTAAGGGTAAGTAAACCTCCAGTTCGTTATTCCCCTTCTTTATATTGTGTTGATCACTGATGGTGGAAAACTAGAAAGTTTTGATGAGGCAATACAGGTAGAATCCAAGAAACAGTGGGAGCATGGCATGAATAAGGAAATTGATTCCTTAGAAGAGAACCAAACGTGGGATTTGGTTGAGTTGCCAGCCGAAAAGAAAGCACTAAAAAACAAATGGGTATACAGGTTAAAGGAAAGAGAGAATGGACAAATGAGACACAAGGCCAGGTTGGTAGTAAAGGGATTTATACATAAACTAGGTATTGATTTTCGTGAAATTTTTTCTCCTATAGTAAAGATGAATTCTATTCAGACTGTATTATCTTTAGTTGCTATTGAAGATTTGCATCTTGAGCAGCTTGATGTTAAGACAGCATTTTTTCATGGAGATTTGGATAAAGAGATATATATATGGAATAGCTAGAAGGTTTTGAGGTCAAAGGTTCACACATGCAAAAAATTACTGAGCTAAAGGTAAAATTAGCTCACACATTTGCCATTAAATATTTAGGATCAGCAAAAAAAATCCTTGGCATGAGTATTAAGAGAGACAGGAAAAATTATATGTTGATTTTGTCTCAAGAGGATTATGTGAATAAGGTGTTAAAGAGGTTCTATATGCAGGATGCAAAACTGGTAAGCACACCTATGGTTGGACACTTCAAGATGAGCAAAGAATAGTGTCCTAAATCACATGATGAGGTTGAGTACATTAGTAAAGTTCCATATGCTTCAGCAATTGGGAGCTTGATGTATGTAATGGTATGTACTAGACCTGATATTGCCCAAGCAGTGAGAGTTGTCAGTAAGTTTATGGCCAATCTAGAAAAAGAGCAATGGAAAGTAGTTTAGTGGAATCTCAGATATCTGAGAGGGACCAGCAGTAGGAATTTATGCTATGGAGGGTCAAACACTTCTCTACATGGGTATGTAGATTCGGATAAGATAGGTGACTTGGATGGTAGGAGAAGCACCACAAGATATGTGTTCACTGTTGGTGGAATGGCGGTTAGCTATATTTCAAAGTTGTAGAAGGTTGTTGCCATGTCTACTATAGAGGCAGAATACATTGTAGTCACAGAGGCTAGCAAAGAAATGATATGGATGACTCGGTTCATGGAAGAGTTGGGAAAGGAGCAAGAGAGTTGCAAATTGTACAATGATAGTCAAAGTGCAATTCATTTAGCAAATAATTCAGCCTTTCATTCAAGAACCAAACATATACAGCTTAGGTACCACTTCATTAGATAGGTATTGAAGGATGGTCAGTTGAAGCTGGAAAAGATTCATACGGATAAGAACCCTGCAGATATGTTGACAAAGACGATAACAAACGAGAAGTTGAATCTTCATTCAACTTGTGTTGGTCTTCAAGATTGAAATTGAACATGGGGAAACAAGCCAGAGAAACAAGACAGAGGATGTTGCTGTACATGTACAAGTGCAGTTGTTTATCTCCAAGTGGGAGATTGTTGAGTTGTGGAGCTAAAAGCTTCACTGTTGAGCTCATGTGGAGGTTGTTGGGCTTAACCAGTAACTGACATCAGCAATATCACTGACATTGATCAGGAAACTGACTGACATTGGTCAGGGATCGACTGACGTCAGTCATATGCAAACCAACAGTAATCGACATCAGTCACCTGTGTGTGTGTGTTTGCATGCATTTCCAAAATTAAATTTGTTTTAATTTTAGGTGGACTGAGTGTTTGCATGTAAAGACTTATTTGAGTCTTGAGTTTGTGTTTCTAATTATTGTATGCCTTGGATCCTATTTAAGAGACCCATGGGGCATGTATTATAATTAAGTTGTAAGCAAAATCAATTAGATCTGTAAGGTGTAAGATCAAAAATATCTACTGAAGAGAAGGGAATAACAACTCGGTTATTGAGTTGATTGTAATTGATTGAGAGAGAACTCTTGAGAGAGAAATATTGCACACCCAAGAGGTGTGAGAAGAGTGAGATTTCTTCATTGTATTCTGGAAGAGTTTAATACAAGATTGGTTGTTTCTTGTATCTCCTATTATTTGTTATTTCTAATTTTTAGTTACTTATTACTTTTGGTTCAATTTCGTGTTTAGTTGCTTATACAAAAGTAATCAATTGTAATCCAAGTTCTTAACAGTTCAGGACTTAGGATCAGATTCAGGTGATGAAACTAAGATCACAGTTATGGGTTTACATAATGATTTTTCTCTTTCAGTTTCTAGCACTAAGTCATCAAATGATGCATCTTCTTCTAGACAAAATTCTGTGCATGTTGATAACAAAAGAAATGAATTGTTCCACATTGGATTTGTTTCAAAGCATACTAAGATTGACACTCTATTTGATAGTGGTTGACAAGCAAATTTAATTTCTGAAGAGGTTGTTAAGAAGCTAGGCTTACAAACCAATCCCCATCTGAAGCTTTATCCACTAGGTTGGGTGTGTGACAATGCGAAGCTACAAGTCTCACAAACTTGTAGGCTAAGGTTTGCCATCACATCCAAGTTCGTAGATGAGGTTGAGTTGGATGTTGTTCCATTAGACATATGTGGGATTATTTTGGGAAGCCCATATCTTTATGATAGAAAATCAATCTTCTATAGAGAGGAGAATAAGTACTTGCTTGTTAAGGATGGCATTGAATATATAGTTAGAGCGCATCACATTAGAACAAGTCTTTCCTTGGTTACAGCAGGGCAAATGAAAAGACTAGTTAATTCAAGCAAGACTTTTTGTCTCATGTTGATTAAGTCTAAGGAAAAAGAATATTCTCAAGCTTTGGAAAAATGTGATCCTAGTCACAAGAATGAACTGGTTGAAATCATTTCTACTTATAATGATGTATTTCAGGATCCTAAGGGCTTACCTCCTAAAAGGGGAGTTCAACATGAAATTCAGCTATTGCAGGATTCTCCTCTCCTTAACATTGGCATGTACAAGTTATCAGTGGTAGAAAATGAGGAAATCAAGAAACAGGTAATGGATCTATTGGATAGAAGTGTTATTTGTCCAAGTTCATCTCTTGTTGGTTCGCCAATTATTTTGGTGCCAAAGAAATATGGCACTTGGCGAATGTGTGTTGATTTTCGTGCTTTAAACAAAATTACTATTAAGAATCGTTACCCTCTTCCTCATATAGATGATTTTTTGGATCAATTAAAACATGCTATTTATTTCACTAAGCTAGATTTGAGAAGTGGATATCATCAAGTAAGAATTAATGAAGGTGATGTATGGAAAACTGCCTTTAAGACAAAACAGGGATTGTTTGAATGGCTTGTTATGCCTTTCGGGTTGTGTAATGCCCCAGCTACATTCATGAGATTGATGAATGATGTTTTTAGACAGTTCCTTGATGATTTTTTTATAGTTTACTGAGATGATATATTGATTTTCAGCAAGTCATGGGAAGAGCATGTGATCCACATTAAGAAAGTCATGGATGCATTACGAAGGGAAAAACTTTATCTAAAAATGTCAAAATGTGAATTTGGCAAGACCTCTTTGATATACTTGGGTTACATTGTAGGACATGGTAAATTGAAAATTGATCCTGCAAAAGTGGCAGTTATTGTTAATTGGCCTACACCCACTAACACAACTGAGGTTAGGAGTTTTCTTGGTGCAGTACAGTTTTGGAGGAAGTTTATTGCTCAATTTTCATATATTGCATCACCTTTGCATTCTTTGACATGTGTGAAATAGGTCTTTCAGTGGGGAGGCAAACATCAAAAAGCCTTCGATACTTTGAAAGAAAATATAAGTATTGCTCTGATCTTGGCACTTCCTGATATACAACAACCATTTGAGATTGAGACGGATGCAAGTGAGTATGATATGGGAGCTATTTTATTGCAAATTAAGAAACCAATTTGTTATCATTCTGAAACCTTTACAAGTGCAGTAAGAAAATATCCAACTTATGATAAGGAATTGTATGCATTGGTTCAAAGTGTTAAAAAATGGAAACATTACTTAATGGGCAAAGAAATAATAATACATACAGATCATCAGCCCTTACAATATCTCCAATCACAAACTAAGCTACAACAATCTAGACATTTTGATTGTATGGGTTTCTTACAACAATTTCACCTTGTGATCAAGTATAAAAAAGGTATTTAGAATAAGGTTGTAGATATGTTATCTAGGCCTCATATGGTTGTTGCATCTATTCTTTTACAACATGGTTCTTTGTCTCATGAAAGTTATAAAAAACAATATGTGAATGATCTTGATTTTCAAGATGTTTATAAAGACTTGATGAGTAGTAGACAAGTAGAAGAATTGGACTATCATGTACACAATGATCCTTTGTATCATTCGGGTAAACTATGTATTCCTCAAAATGAGAGGGTGCACATGATTAGAGAAGCACATACTTCTCTTATTTCTGGTCATTTTGGAGTTGCTAAAATGGTTGCACATTTGAAAATGTATTGTTATTGGCCTCGTATGCAAGAAAATGTTGCTAAATATATAAGGGGATGTACTCTTTGTGCCACAAGTAAACCTATTAATAGGAAATTGGGACTTTACACTCCTCTACCTGTTTCTACTCACCCTTGGGAAAGTATCTCTATAGATTTTATGGAGGGATTGCCTATGACACAAAGAAAACATGACTATTTATATGTGGTTGTGGATAGATTTAGCAAAATGTGTGTTTTGATTCCTTACACTAAGCAGATTACTGACGAAGGCACTGCATATTTGTTCTTTAAACATGTATGGGTTCATTTTGGTTTGCCTACTTCAATTATTTATGATCAGGATTCTCGATTTATTGGGGAGTTTTGGTCAACTTTATGGGGACTAATGGACACTAAATTAAAAAAGAGCACTGCATTTCATCCACAACCCGACAGACAAACAGAGGTTGTGAACCGCACTGTGGTACATTTGCTTAGGGGTTATAGTAATAAAAATCCAAAGTTATGGGATGAACAATTGTGTTACATACAACATGCATATAATCGGGCACTTCATTCTTCTATTATGAAATCTCCATTTGAAGTTTGTTATGGATACTTGCCTAAATCTCCTCTAGATGTTTGTTATGGGTGGGATATAGCTGTTGGTGAACCAAAAGAAGCCATTCGAGCTAAGAAGTTCATTGAACAAATACAACTCATTCATCAGACTGTTCATACTCAATTAGAGAAAAGTCAAGCCAAGTACAAAGCCAGGCATGACAAACATCATATTGATCACCAATTTGTTGTAGGTGATATGGTATGGCTTCACATTAGTAAGGAAAGACTGACAGGTGAAGGTAAAAAGTTAAAACCAATTCGGTATGGTCCTTTTCAGATAACGGAAAAATTTGGCACAAATGCTTTCCGATTAGATTTACCATCTTACATGCAGATTTATTTAGTTGTAAATGTAGAAAATTTGAAATTGTATGAGCCTCCAATGATCATTGATCATGATGAAAGTGTATCCATTCCTTCTGTTGATGATTTTTCTCCTGAATATCTAACAAAATTGTAGGAAGATACTATACTTGACAGGCATATGCAGACTTCGCAAAGAGGTAATGTTGAATATCTTCATGTTGGTCTCAAAGGGATGCACCCAAGCAAGTCCAGATGGATGGAAGTTGAAAAGGTGAGGGAAAAATACCCTCACCTCATTACCAATTAATTTCAACTTTCAGAGGTCCAAAAGTTTCCAGTGGGGAGGAATGATCCAGGTGGATCATTGTATCATTCTATTTTACAAAAGTCTTCAAAATTAGTTCAAATCATTTGCACATTGTAGTACTCATCGAGAACTTTCCAGTGCTTTTTGTGGTTCAAAAAATGGATTCTAAATGCTCAAGATATAGCCAATTGAAGAAATCATGTGACAGGGATGTCAAAAGTGACGTGGCATAGTTGAGGAATGCCAAGTGGACCAATCTCCATTTGACACATGAAAAATAATTAGAGGGCAAAAAAAAGATTGGTTAGGTGTTTTTTTATGCACATGGTATTTGGTAAATTCAAATGTATTAAAGGCGCCATGCCTATCACGCCACCCAAGGAAAATTTCAAAGTCTAAGGTGCCAAAAAAGAGGGAAGAAGAAGTCAAAGCATTCAAATTACATGCTTAACACCTAGGGAGGAGAGCTTGAGCGTGCCCAACAAGGAGAGGCTGATTCATACTCAGTCAAGGCGCCTAGAAAGGTGGGAGGTGGTTTGAAGCGCCTAGAAAGGTGGGAGGTGGTTTGAACCCTTTACTTGCCGCCCAAAATTGAATAGCCTTGACCACTTTAGCCACAATGGCTGAAATGTTATAAAAGAGAGTTATTTTTACTTGTATTGACATGGATTTCTGACTGTGTAAAGAGAATTAAGAGGATTAGAGCCTTGTTTTTGCCTTGTACGGCCTTGAGCTTTTATTTTCATGTCTAAGAGAAATATTTGCAGGCATATAAAGATTAGAGAAGGCAAAATTGAAGATTTGTAAAGGTTTTGAAGCCATTTGTTGCAGCATTTTAATAGAACGATCCTCACTATTTGGTGGACACAGAGATGTAGGCTATTGAAGCCAAACTCCGTTATCAACTTGCTGGTGTTATCTTTGATTTTCTATGATTATTATTGCATTCTAATCTTCATGTTAATTTTGATTTTACTTTCTTTATGCAAAATTAAAAAAACAAGAAAGTGAAAATTTAAAGGATCTCATAAACATGAAAAAGTGATTTTTGAATGTAATACACTTGTATTTTCAATTTACAGATCAATGACTCTTAAAAACAATGCATAGGCAGATAAATTTTTTTTGGATTGGCAAGAAATTTAGCTAGAGCGGGTGGCATGTGGACAATATTTGAAACTAGTTTTTTCCCACTTAGCTGGGCCCCCTGAGTGCGACTGGTGGGATCACAAATCCAATGGAGGTCACTACGAGTGGCAGTACCTCTGGGGATCTGTCCAAGAATCTGGTGGTGGATAGTCCATCCAATGGATGGAAGAAGGCACTCACAAGTGAAAAGACATGTCCATCGAAAGGTATGTCGAGCCTCCCTATTATCTCGGAGGGCAAGGCATTGAGTATCCCAGATGATCTGGTGGAGGAAATCATGGCATCCATGTACCTTACGCTGGTAGGTAATTTTTTTTCTTTCCATCCTAATATTGAAATGGTTAGGAAATGGATTCTGTCTAGGTGGAAAGTAAAAGGTAGTGTTTCGATCACTGCCATGGCTAGAGGGCTATTTCTCTTAAGTTTTACGAATAAGAAGGACATGATCACTACCCTTGTTGGAGGACCCTAGCTGTATGGACCACATTCTCTTGCCTTATGCTTGTGGAAACCAGGATTTGATCCCAACTCAGACCTCAATAAGATTGTTCTTGCTTGGGTAAGATTGCCAGGGTTCCCTTTGGAATTTTGGGATGAAAAAATTTTCACAGCCATTGGCACTTCTATTGGTCAATATGTCACCTCAAATCATATAACCAGAACAAAGTCCAGATGTGTGTATGCTAGACTTTTTGTAAATGTTGAAATAAATAAGACTCTCCCTACGACCATACAACTAAACTCTAAATATGGAACCTGGACTCAGCCAATTACTAATGAAAATGCTACCACTTTTTGCCAAATATGTAAGAGGAAGGGACATCTAATGACACAATGCACAGTGAAGTAAAGGGGGATGAAAGAGGACTCCCAGAATGTAGGGTAAGAGCAAGCAAACAGCAAGCAGGAAATGGCGAATGATGTGGAAATTCTCGACAATACGGAAAAAGGAGAGGAGGGGAAGGGAAAGGAGGATATCCCTAGTAGGGAAGGAAAAGTTGTCCCAGAGGAAAATATAGTATTAGATAATAGTCAAAAGGCTATAGATAAAGGAGAGGAGGAGAAGAGAAAGGAGGATAACACTAGTAATGAGGGAAAGCTACCCCAAAGGAGAATATAGTATCTGATGGTAGTCAGAAGGCCATATTTAACACAGTTAACACTTTAGAAAAATAGACTAATGTGTCTAAGGAAGGGGCAGGAGGTAACCTTTTACTAGAGGAAGTCAATGAAGATGACAAAGTTCCAAGGGTTGGAAAGGAAGAAGTAACACCCGAAAATCACACTAAAGGAGTAGCAGAACCACAGTTAAACACAGACATTTTCCATGTTCTGGAAGTCGAAGACCAGTTAGGAAACTACTTAGCAACAGGGGTAGCAGGACAAAGTGGTAGTAATGAACAGGAGGAATGGGTTACCCTAAATAAAAAGATCTGAAAAGGTAAGAAATATGTAGATGTTGGCAATGAGCCCAAACAAGGGAGGCCAACCATAAGAGAAACAAGACAGAGAGATTACTAGGGAGATTGCCAGTGGAAAATAGAAAACACTGGAGTCCCAACCCCCCAAACTCTCTAAATGAGAATATTATCCTAGAATTTGAGGGGCTTTAACAGTCCCTCAAAGTAGTTTAAGGTTAAAAACTACATTTTAGATAATAAATTAGATGTTTTATTACTCCAAGAAGTCAAGATGAATGAGAAAATTTTTGCAAAAATTGCTGACTATATATGGCCTAAGACGGCTTTTTGTATTAGTCCTACTAAATGGGCTTCAGGAGGGATTGTCACTATGTGGAATAGTGCTAAAATCCAAGGATATCTTATGGCCCATAATAAGCACTTCTTGATTATCAAATTTTCCATGAATTCCTTGAACTGGACGTTGGTCAATGTCTATGGACCGAATAACAGAGCTCTGAGACAGAAATTATGGATAGACTTGAGCAGCTTCAGGAATAATCTTCAGAACACTAAATGGATGTTAGCCAAATATTTCAACACTCCTCTATACCCTTCTAAAAAATTGGGTGGAATTATTGATTACTCAGACAGCATGTTCAACTTTGCTGAATTCATCAATGATTGGGGATTATTGGACATAGAGCTGTAGAACCAAAATTTTACTTGAACCAATAGAAGAAGAGGAGATCAAATGATTTAGGGTAAATTAGATAGATTTTTGATATCAAGCAACTAGAATGATTATCAAAATATGCAGGCACAGGCTTTACCTAGAACCATGTCTGACCACTGCCCGATTGTCCTCAATTGGAGGGAACAAGGACATCACGGACCTCCCCCATTCCATTTTGAAGCTATGTGGATTAAACACAAAGGTTTTAGACAAATGGTGGCCCAATGGTGGAATATTCCAATTCAAGGTACTCCCATGTTTAAAATAGTCAAGAAACTCCAGCACATTAAACAAGAAGTTTATGGCTGGAATAGATACAGCTTTGGGCAGGTCTTCCAGCAGAAAAAAAAATATAATGGGAAAACTCAAGGCTATACAGCAACTGATAGATCAAGGGGATGACTCTGAGGACACCTTAGAAGAAGAGAATATCCTATCTTCAAAATGGAAGAATCTTATGGAAAAAGAAGAGGGTTTCTGGAAACAAAAATCCTGTGTTCAGTGGCTTAAGGAAGGGGATAGGAACACTGTCTTTTTTCATCTCTCAGCTATGAAACATAAGAAAGCCAACTCAATAACTAAGCTTGTCTTGGATAATGGTGACATTATTACTGAGGATAACGAAATAGGGGAGCAAGCCAGGGCGTTCTTTCAGAACCTGCTTACGGAAGAAAACAATAATGATATAATTGATAGATTTATGAATCAATTCATTGATAAAATCCCCTATTCGATAACAGAAGAAGATAATATAGAAATGTTAAAGCCTATATCTGAGGAAGAAGTCCATGCAGTTTTATTCTCCATGGGTGCTTTTAAAGCCCCGGGTCCTGATGGCTTTCCTCCTATATTCTTTCAAGAATATTGGGAGATTATAGGAGCGGACCTCACGGCTGTTGTTCGTGATTTTTTCAGATCTGGAAAACTTTTGAAACAAGTTAATAATACCTTCATCGTACTTGTTCCTAAAAAATCTCAACCTTCACACCTCACTGATTTCAGACCCATTAGTTTATGCAACACTGTGTATAAGATATGTACTAAACTGTTGGTCATGAGGATTCAACCCTTGCTTGACAAAATTATTTCTCCTGCTCAAAAAGGTTTCATCCTAGGCAAACAGATTCTTGATGCTGTGATCACCACACATGAGACTATTCACTCCATGGATAAGAGCAAAATCTGTGGGATGGCCCTCAAGCTTGACATTTCTAAAGCCTATGATAGAGTTTCATGGACTTTTCTATTCCAAGTGATCAGAAAATTTGGGTTTAATGATAAATTATCTTACTTATTATGGAATACGGTCTCTTTTGCTAAATTCTCAGTGTTGGTTAATGGTGTTCCTAGAGGGTTTTTCTCATCCTCGAGAGGAATTCATTAGGGAGACCCTCTCTCCCTGTACCTATTCATCATTATGGCTGAGGCACTAGGAAGATACATACAAGTTGATATAGTCTCAAAAAAGCTAGTAGGCATCAAACCTGCCTCTTCCCTTCATCCTATGGTTATACAACAATTTGTAGATGATACCATCTTATTTGGCATCTCATTGGTGATTGAAGCTAGAAGATGGAAGAATATATTAAATGATTATGCTAGAGACTCGAGACAAAGCATAAATTTCCAGAAAAGCAATGTGTACTTCTTCAACACTTCCAATGAACTTAGACATATAATCATTGATATATTAGAATGTGCTGAGGCTGGCCTACCAGCTACCTACTTGGGTCTCCCACTCTTGGTCAAAGAGGTATCTCCAGGTTTTTGAAATGGAATTGTGGAAAGAACATAGAGGAAACTTCTTGGGTGGAAGGGGAAGCTACTCAGTAGTGCTGGTAAGCTGTAACTTCTCTGGGCATCTTTGCAAGGTATTCCTACTTACTTCATGTCTCTTTTTAAAATTCCAACATATTTTGCTGAAAAGATGGAACAGATCCAAAGGAAATTTTTATGGATAGGAGTGGAAGACAAACAGAGAATGTCTTTAGTCAGATGGGAAAAAGTGTGTCTCCCAAAATCTCATGGTGGACTTAATATAAGATCCATCAGGAACATGAATAAAGCCCTTCTCTCAAAAGTTAGTTGGAACCTGATCCATAACAACAGTTAGTGGGGGGAAATAATATATGCCAAATACATGCATAGTATTGATGATTCCAACTTTCTTCAACAGGCGAGATTACCCTAGGGGTCTGTGATATGGAATAAAATGCTAAAAAGTAGAAGCCTTCTCAAATAGGGAATTAGGTGAAAGCTTGGAAATGGCCGGTAAATTAAATTCTGGGAGGATACCTGGTTAAGGGACAAGGCTCTCATCTCTCAAGGAAACTATAGAGAAATTGCTGACTTGACTACCCAATTCTTTGGAGATAGGGTCAGTGATTATATGGAAAACAATAATGGGATAAGGAGCTAGAAAAACCTTTTGGATTGTTGTGTGCATAGGCCTGAGCTTCTCCCAAGAATCTGGGAGATTTAGCAATGTGTTCAGGAGATCAGAATCCCACTCTTCCCTCGAGAGGATGAACAATACTGGTGGCCGAATAAGAATGGATCGTTCTCTGTCAAATCTGCCTACCATCTACTTACTCCTGAAGCTCATAATAAGGAGGTATGGAAAAAGGTTTGGAATCATAAAAGTATTCCAAAGATTAACTTGTTTTGGTGGGCTGCTGCCCATAACAAAATCTTTACTTAGGATAACCTTCAAAAGAGAGGGTTTACTTTGGTAAATAGATGTTTTCTATGTGGTTCAAAAGAGGAATCAGTTTCACACCTACTTATCCATTGTGAGTTTGCCCGAAATTTATGGGGCACAATACTTAACAACTTTGGTATTGAATGGGTTTGCAATTCTGACCTTAAAGAAGTAATTATTAGTTGGAGCTCAACCTTCACACATCCTTGGATTAAGGAATTATGGAAGCAAGCTCTGCCATGTTTAAGTTGGACTAAAAGGAAAAAGCGCAATCACAGAATTTTCAGGGACTGCTAGAAATGCTTCTCAAGTGTTTAACTCCTTTGCTAGGACTATCTTGGAAAGTGTTACAATAGCTCATATTAGTGTTGCGGAGAAACCCCTATCTCAATTTGAAAGACAAATTGCAGCCAAATGGAAGGTTTTAAACCTTATCCCTGGGCATGACAATTCCAAAATTCTACAGAGACTTCATACTAAATGGATACCACCTAAACCCAATTGGATGAAACTCAAATTTGATGGGGCATCCAAGTTGAATGGTAAATCTAGTAGAGGAGGAATTATAAGGAATGAAAAAGGATGGATGTCTGTTGTCTATGCTGGTGGAATTGGTTGCCAGAGCAATAACTACGTTGAAGCTATGGCTTTACTATGGGGATTAAAGTTAGCTATATCCCTAGGAATAAGAAATTTGAATATTCAAGGAGATTCTAAGATGGTCATAGATGTCGTTAATAAAGCATCTAACATTGGAATCCAGCTAAAAGACATCATTACTGATATCTAGTTTCTTTTACAAAAAAATTTCAAAGTTGAGATTACCCATACCTACAGAGAAGGCAACAGGGTCGCTGATGCTTGTGCCAACCTTGGTCAACAATTCTCAGGATGGAGGGTATGGCGACAAGATGCTCATATTCCCCTAAACATTAGAGAGATCATTCAGAAAGAGATGATGGATTAGCAATGATGCACATTGATGACAAAGATAGCTTTAGAAGGCGGTCCACATGGAGAAGGCCATCAGGGATCTCAAAAAATGATAACCTTAGTACTTCTTTGAGTATCATTATTAATTCCTTGTATCATGAGGGGGAGCCGTGAGAGTCGCATCATGAAAACCAAGGGGAAATTATTTTCAAGCATGGGAGTAGACATCACCGTGGTAGAGCATTTCATAAAATGAGCCTTCACATCTACATTCAACGCAAATGAAAGTGAGAGCTAGCTACTTGTTTGAAGCTCAAGGTGGAAATTGGGAATTTCATCAGCTGGGTCTGGAATCACAGAATGGGGGGAGACCATATTCGAACTGAACCTGTATCTTGCTGTGAATTTAAAGACAACCCATTAGTCTGGCATTATTGTAAAGAAGGAGGTATCAACTCGTATTTGGAAAGGCTGAATGGTTATGACAAAAATTTATCCGAGCAGTTTGCGAGATCCTGGTTGAATAGGCGGGTCACTGTGGGCGGTATTAGCTTTGAAATATTTGAAAAGGTGATTTCTATGGCCACGAAAATGACCATGCAGGGTTTAAAGCTCCAAAGGAAAACCAAAATCATGGATTTAGCTAGTCACAAACTGTTTTTGGGTGAAGGAGAGGAACTTGTCCCGTATCAAGGAGGGTTCGATCACGCCAAACTTCTAGAGCCATGGGATGGAGTCTGCTACATTCTCATGAAATACTTCACTCTCGAGGGACGTTATACCAGGTTTTATAACTACCACCTTCCTTTGTTAAATCATTTTAGACATAATGCTATTATCAGCTTTCCTTTCTACCTGCTTTCCTCATTGGAACACTCTATCCTAAGGGTGAGAACCAAAATGGCCAAGAAGCTAGACATAAAACCTATTCCCCTACACCAGGGGCTTATTTTTTGTCTCTACAATTTTCACTGTGCCCTTGAGCCAAACAAGAATATCAGAGGTGTTAATGAAGACATTCCCTCAAATCCGGTGTCTAGCGATGCAATTAATGAATCAGGGGTTTCCCCTGCTCCTACCAAAACCAATGATGCCCCTTTCTCCACCCCCCTTAAGACACCTATTAATACCCCCAGCTCCCTTGCGAGTAAAAAGGGAAATAAGAGGAAGGTTGATGGAGAAGAAGAAAATTTTGAAGAGAATACGGAAGGGACCCACAGGAATCTAGGCAGGGCCACGGGGGGCCAAGGTGGCAAACCTCACAAGCCTTCTAAAATAAGTAAGGAAGGTTTCCCTTATGGAGTGCACAGGTCAGGGAGGATCGCTGGCAAACCAACCCTGAAGGCCAGGCTAATTGAATATTTTGAAAGTGCTTCAAATGAAGCAACCCAGGATGAAGAGACTGAAGAGCTAGAAATTCTGGAAATTTTGGAGGACACGGGAGGGAAACATGCTTCTCAAGTTTTTGACGTCATTGAAGAGCAGGGTGCTGACTCTATGGGAACTACTAAAAATAAGGGGAAGATGCATGTCGAGGAAGCTGGTGAGGGTATGGAGAATGAGAATGATTGGAAAACTGAAATTGGGGCCTTGAAGGACCGAATTCAAAAGCTGGAAAAGGTCTTCGCCAAAGGCCTTCGAAACACAATTCTACTGAATATGTCTATGTTGGAAGTGGTGGGCAATCATGGGAATGCTGACAATGTGGAGAATGAGAAACTTAAGGATCTTGTTACTTCTATAGTTATGTAGTTTAGACCTTTTTGACTCTGGTCTTTCTGTTGTTTTTGTTTTGCTTCTGACTGTGTTTCTCGGTTGTGCCGTTGTTCCTTTGCTAGCAGCTTTTGCTTGCCTGCCTTCTTATCTTTTTTGAGTGTATAGGGTTCGGCCCCTGGTTTGTCGCCTTACTTAATCAAAAATAATGCATAGGCATGGTTATTCTTTAATATCAAATATGCCAACAACAAATACATGCACTTTAATATATCACTTTTGGACAAATGTGAATATTCAGAATACTCAATTCAGTGTTTGTGATGCATATTGGACAGACCATCATGCATGTTGCCTTCAACTTTTTCTTTGATAAAATAACAATAATGACTTTGTAAATATAAAAACAAAAATTGTGTTATTTATTCTATGTAATGTCAATTGCATACGCTAAGTATAACTATAAAATGGAATTTGTCACTGTCGATAATCAATAGCAAATTAAAGCAGTAAAAACAAAAGAAAAGGAATAAACATTTGAAAAAAAAAAGTGTTGTGTGCCAATTACATTATGTATAGGCCAATTGTCTTTGTATTTACATGCAATCTTTAGTTGTTGATGCGGTCTAAAAAAACTTGCAAAAAAATGGATATGGATCCAAGCATATGTATTGTTTAATAAATAAAACCCACATAATAAAACATGCTAGAATGGTAATACTTTGTTTCTGGACATGATAAATTATTTTTGATTGCTCATGTTTTTTTTTCCTTTTATTTTTTACCAGTTAGAAATGTCACATATATAAGATCTGAGAGTTTTTGTCATGATATAAACATGAAACTATACATGTAAACAGAGAAATATATAGAGCAATGGACGAAACACATCACTTATATTATACATTGTTTTCTTTTCGTTTGTTTTTTTTGTCTGAGTCAAAAATATACTTATGAAAGTTGAAAAAAAATATATCTAGGGAGGTGGATATGGATCCAACCGAATAAATTGAGTAAGATCTGCAAACAAGAGAAATGAGACCAACAAAATAGTAATATTTTATTTCTTAGATGTGATAAATTGGTTGTCTTCACTTAGTGACAATTTCTTTTTTGTTTCAAATTGTTCTATTTAACAATTAAAAAATATAGGATGATGATAATGTTGGCATGCAGTGAACATAAAATCAGATATGCGAGTGGGAGAAAATGTCAACCAACAAATAGAGGCAAACCAAATAAATATCAAACAACAGACAGAATCAGAATAACAAAGTATAGATCTAGAAACATAACTAAAGTAATAGAGACCAAAAAATCGGTAATTTTTCCCTTTGCATGACTTGTCTGGAGCTCTGCCATTCATAACAAGTAGTATGTTATTTCATTTGCATGGAACTTGTGATTTGGATTTAGTTTTTTTAACAAAATAAAGAAAAAAATGTAATTATATAGTAATATAAAATATTTGTATTCATGAATTTGATTTAAAAACCATTACTGCAGTGCAAATATAGGGCATAACATACCAATGTCAATCATTGATCTCTCAACAAAAAAAAATTGGCAATGTTTTTGAAGGCGATGTATTGGTTGTCTATGGTCCTGGTTTCATAAAGAATGCATATTCATCATCGAAGGCAGAAATAGTGCATGTAGATCTTGTCAACAAATTTGGTCAATTGATAATAACTATAAATATCAATAATAAATTGATTGACAAGTTCTTGCCCTAGTTTTTGGTTGGTAATGGTCTCTACATTATAGACTTTGGGATAAAAAATAGAAGCTGATATGAAAGAGGGGATGTTGAATGTTGTATTGTCTTGAACTTGAAATCAACTATGGAAAACATTGTAATTATGTGCAAAGAGCACAACCTCACTCCAGATATCACCATACATGATCTTGTGCAATCAGATAGTGCACATGTAGTGTGTTCATTAGCTATTATGATAGTCGGGTATTAAAAATGTTACAATCAATATGAGTTTTATCTCAAAGATGATGAAACTGAGGAAGACATGGCAACTATAAATGTTAATGCTAGAAGCTTATAGCTCTTATTTTTTAATCTGTTGAAATGTTATTCGCTTTGAGATAACATATGCATATCCACTTTTTTTTTCAAAATACTAACATTAAACAATTATTTTGTAGCTTGTCATAAATGATCATTACAAACATGCATATTCTCATGTTCAAAAAATATTGCCAACAACAAACACACCAACAGTGTTGTTCAAGAACAATGTCAGAAATGGTATCAAAGGCACCCCTTTGCTTCATGCAAGGCAATCCATGTTTTTGGATATATTAAATGACAAACATACAAAAGTTTATTTGAAAAGTTTAGCAAAAACCAATTTTGAGGCTCGTATCTATCTCTAACCCCTTGTTTATAGTGAGAAAAAAAATGGTTAGAAACAAACAATAGAATTTTAATACTTGAAGAATATGACAATTTCTATTTTTTTTAATTTGAAGGTTAAGGGCCTCTTGAAAGTAAAAAATATTTATGTTTCACCTTTCCAGCCATTCTGCAACCATTGCAAGCTCATGGTCATGGTTGTTACCCCTTCAACAGATGATCATATATATTGCATAAATTTTTAACATAATTGAATGTATTTATTGTAATGCATTGTACAAACAAAAAATAGACAAATAGATTGCATTTTGAATGGAACACTCCTGAGTAAAATGCTATCAGATCTCTTTAAAATATCTTTCAATCGATACGAGTAAGATATATCGATCGTCACATTTTTACTATGATGATTTAAATTGCATGGCAGTTTTACACTTGCTACAAACAATGTCATCAGATCTATTAGCAAGTGTTTCTTGCTTATTATGTTTTGAAAAAAAATGACTTCTGTAAAAAAAACTTAGGCAAAAAATAAAGTAACGGATTTAGTGCTCGCATTGATTACAATCTAGAAATGTTTTTAGAATCAAGCAATACGTTTGTTGCTATGTGTGTGTAGTGTTTTTTTTCTTTTTCCTTTTTTATTATTATTACTATAGTTGGTTTTTTCTAGCTGGTGATTTTAATAGAGACTAATGCTCTCCTTACTTTTCATTTTTTTGCAAGGTACCTAGCAATTGATTATATGCAAGATCATGCATCTAAATTTTAGAGTATATGATACTTATTTGAAGGCATAATCGAAGTGAAGATGTTTATAATTATGAGAATGACAAGAACAACAAATTTAGAGATATTTTGTTTAGTGCAAGCAAGCTTTTCTTACATGTTAATCTTTTTCACCTTTATATATTTGTTCTCTTGTTTGATTAAGTTTTTCAACATCATGACTGATGGATTGGACAATAAAGGCCACTGATGGTTGGATCCATTTTACTCTCCTTTTTTCGTATTTGATTACACAACAAAGTTTTCGGATAGTATTATTGTGTCTTGATTTTTATTGCACATGTGATCTTGTATTTGGTTGAAGCAATGATAGTGTTAGGATGATAATGACCTTATGGGGCATCATATAATTGTTATTGATCTTGTCGAATCTAGAATGATTTAAATTTTATCAATGCTTGCTCTGCTTCACTCTTGATGTGACCATATCAACTCTAGGATGTGGCCCTGTTCTAGTTAGCTTCAGGGATGGATCGGAAGTTGATTGATAGACTAGTATTGTATGGCTTATGTAGTAACATTTTTTTTTTCATCTTGTATATTCTTGTTTTGATCTATAGCAGTGTAAGAAATTGAGCCTTGGTTTAATGTGTTGTCCTTGCTGAATTTTATTCTTGATTTTGGAAAAAATGTGTTAAAATGGTAATGACTAGAATATATTATTTTAACTATGATGTTTCCATAAACAAACTTAGTCTTAAGTATTATCTCTAAATTTTATGTAATGATTCAACTTCTGTGATTTACTTATTATGTATGGCTTTGTACAAATAAATTGTTGGTATAGTTTTGAATGTTATTTTAGGAAGAGAACTCGATTATGAATGACACCCATGAATTATGTCCTTTTATCTTTGACTATGTTAAATTGAACTTTTTTTAATACTTATAGATTTAGTTTTGAATGACAAGGATAGACTTGTAAGTAGTTCCTATAAGATGAAGTCATTTTTTAGTACCATATTTCCAATACTCTTAGTGTAAATTGTATATTTAATATTGGTTACTATATTTCAATTATGGTTTTGATCGTGAAAGAACATTTAATGTTAATAAATCAAGACAAATTTTTATAGGTTTTTGGATGTTTCATTCTTGTTCCCGCATACTCCTTGTATAGTTACAGACATGTGCATGCTAAAGTTTTGTTGTCAAAAGAAAAAGGTCAAGAATAAGCTAAAGCATACATTGAATATAAATAAGTGCAATGAGATTCTTTTAGTTTCATTTATGATTTAGGTGAAACTAACTTCTTTATAGTAACCGTGTCTTTTGGCTTAACTATGGTTTGTGTCATATGACTTAGTTTCATGAGGATTGTTTTAACATTGAACTTTTATTCATTAAAAGTATCTAAAAAATTTATTATGATCCTTAATTCTCATTTCTTTATGATTATCATTATTTTTATAAACTTAGTGCATTCGTTGGAACATTGTTTGATAGGTTTGAAATAGCTTACAATTTTTTTCCAAATGGTTTGTCATGGTCTGAGTAAATTTATGGCATTATTTAAAGGTTCTTGGGTTTGACAAATAGACCAAGAACTTGTCATTCATAAGAAACTCCTTTTTTGTTATTCTAGGAATGTTGTGTGTTTGGATCTAGCATTGCATTTATTATAATTTGTGTAATCATTTCAAGTAAGTAAAGTGGAAATCCTAACTCTAGTTTGGTGGTTGTTATTTCTTGATCTATGTTTAATTTCTTTTACTAGTTTGTATTTTTTATAGGTAATGACCTTAAAGAAGGTCCTTGATTTTGTCATATAGTTGTATCACATCATTGTTGCCATGTTTAAAATATGGGGAATCCCTGGCCAAATGGGCTTATACTATGATATTTGAAATTAGTCAGATCTTTGTATTTAAGTCATGGCTGACATAGTTATTATTGTATTGGTATATTTATGAAGGAACTTGGGTATTTACATTTGTTTTCAAAAGGTTATGTTGTTTGATGAATATATAAATACATGTTTGTGGAGTTGATTACATTCAATTTTGATGGTAATTATCTGATTGAACATTAAATTTATAATTTATGAGGTTATGAAAAAAGAAATTATTTCAATTTCATTGTAATCATGCATAGATGCCAAAGTGCCTTGAATTGCCTATTTGATTAATAGTTGTTTCCAATAATAATATAATTCTATGTAGATATTAGAAAAATCAAATTATGTGATCATCAAATAAGTAAAGTGGATATTGGAATTATTATTATGTTTAAGATAATATTAGCATTCTTCTTAGAATTGGAATGGTTTCATAATTACGAGATGTAAGTTAATTATCTATTTCAATGCAGTAGATAAGGTTAAAGGTTATGATTGAGATTCGTTCTTAAAGGGGGACATGAATGCATTTCAAATTAAAATGCTAGTACTTTGGAAATCTATATTTAAAATTAATTATATTAATTTTAGTGTTAATAGATAAAAATATGCTTATCTAGTTTCGATTAGGAAATACTTGTATACACTTAGAACATGCATGACACTAAGATAACCATACGAATAAAAGATATCTAGGGGATAAGGACTACCTAGCATCATTTTAAATGGGATACCTTGGCATTTTGGTTAAATTTAAAATATAATAAAGTTGTAGTAATATCAAGTGATTGAATAACAAATTGAGGTAATGTATTTCATTAAAGCTAGATTTTTGTGTAAATCTTATTTCAAAAAAGGATTGAAAAGAATAATATGGTTATTTTTTTTAATCTTATAACACCTGATTTTATAGATTGTATTGACAAAGGTGACGAGGCTTTGATTGATATAATTTGTTCATTAAATCTAAACTCAAGAAGCTCCTACCGTCTAATTATATATAGATATATACCTAGATCTAAAAATCTGAGTTGAATGAATGTGGTTGATTTGTAGGAATGAAAAGTTCAACTACAAAAAAAATATAGATAAGACACTAGTTATGTCAGGTGTTGACATCTCTAAGAGGTCCAGATGACTCTATACTAATGACTAATGACATAGCGCCTCTTCTTTAAATTGGGCTCTACCAGGCCCTATCATCTCTGACAAGTCTAGGGTTTTGACCACACTAACAACTGGTGACCTAGTGCCTGTTCATTTCCCTAAGTTTTCTTTGCCTTGGACCTCTCTGATATCTCTACATAACTTGACACACTACCAATTGGTGACCTTGTGCCTCTTCATTCATTGGGGCTTTCTCGAGCTCAAATTTCTCTACAAGTCTGGGGGGACTGGCCAAGCTGACAACTGGTGATGTGGTGCCTCTTCATTTGGCTTGGCTGCATGAAATTTATAAAAGGACAAAATAAGAAAAAAAGGAAAGCAATGCAATAAAATGTACTTATCAGATAGGGAGATCTCAGTTTGTCACAAAAAATAGAGAAGGGTAAGGTAGAAAATAATGCCTCAAGGTTTAAAATGAGATCAATGCAATGGTCATTGAAATAAGTGGTTGTGTCATAACTGTACCTCTATAGACCAAATTTAACTAGATTTCTACCTCCAAAAACATACAGTGAAGAGAGCTTAATGAAAACCAAAGTATGGGTTTAATGTGAATTCCTGCCAAAGATTAACACTAGTGCTTTATTATAAAAAACACATAAACACCATATGTAAACTTGTAGGTAAGTACATGAATGATCACTACTTATCAAAAGAAAAGGAAATAACTTACATAGAGAATATAATAGCTAATCACATCATAATCATGACATACATAAAGTGATAAAGTGTTGATTTAATCAATCATAGCATTATTAATAATTTAAATATGCAAATGAAAGAAAATTAAACACATAAAAGATGTTTTGTAGAAACAGAACTTGTATTTGTTAAAAGAATGAAAAATTGTTATAATAATTGATCTGGATCATTGTTACATATTAGAGCATAGAGAGGAACTAACAATAATCCAAAAGCACTTTTGACCATTTTTTTGGTTGTCCTTAAAATACAATACGACTCTTCTATAAATAGATAAGGATTGAGGCTCACCTCCAAAAAGCATGAGGATCTCATCCTGGGCCATGATGGCCACTCACTGCAATTACAATCATATTTCAAAAAAATGAACCAAAATAAATTCAAATAAACCCACAACAAATATATGAGAATCATCTCTAAACATATGAAGGTGAGTAAGAGGCATCAACTCGCAACTGTCTCGAATGGGCACTTCTAGAATACAGGGTGACTACTACAAGATTAAACTCATTGTCTAGCTTGACCAAGTTCATTGGAAGCTCTCTGAAGATCACCTCTGACAAAGTTACCAATCTATGGGAGACCTAAAAAACTGCATCTATCGAGTCCTAGACTCTTGAAACCTGGTTGATGTTCATAATGTACTGGGTTGATAGAGCCAGCACCACTTGAGGTCCTTCTTAATTCATCTTAATCACTCTCTCCCTCATAACTTGGTTGAATTGACCTAGGTAAACTATAAATTCCCCTTGGTCAAATAGAGTTCCATCTGGGTGGAATAACACTGAGACATTGACCTTCGAGAAGTATGTCAGTATTTTTTTCTTACCATCTTCCAAGGTTCTATGGTAGTGCAGGCCAAGGTTAACTACTCTCATGTTTCTAAAATAATTTTGGTACAATTTCAAATATGAGGTAGGCATTAGTTTGAGCTTCGATAACATCCCCTTATTGACCATGACCTATAACTTCTGGCACTTTCCATCGACCTCTATGATTCTTCCCATATAGGCATGTGTCCTCTATATAATTGAGTCAGTCTCAACCTGAGTCTCTATTACTTTCCCCAAGATTGAGAAAAGCAATAGGAGGGCATCCTTGACCTACACAATTAATATAATCGGGAATGTGCTCTTCACTTGAGCCTCAAGAGTCCAAACTTGGCTCTACATATCCTTGAAGAATTTTTTAGACATGTCATGGGTAGCTTGAAGCATAGATAATGGGTCCTCAAATATTTTCTCTTCCCTAATAGCAGTCCTTACCTTGGTGAGGGAAAATAGATCTTGATGGGTCTATCATATCATTGGGTTCACCTCATGCATAAATCTTTGAGTGAGCATCCTCTTCATGTTAAAGTCTCTGTCAAAACTCCATTGCACATGTGGGTCACCCTAAACATCCATATGTGGAGTATGTGATCTTGACATCATCCCTTGAGCTATTGGGGGTGTAGGAGGTGTGGTTGAAATGGTGGTGAAATGCAAAGGATGAGGCAAAGGAGATATGGAGGAAGTGGAGGTAGTGAAATATGAAAGGAGTGGAGGTGAAGGGGGCATGGGAGTGAAGGGAGAGAGAATGAAAGGGGAAGCCCATAGGAATAATTAAGCTTACCATTATTCTTGGGCTAGGTTGACTTGAAATAGGATTGGTCCAGGGAATGAATCGTGGAATAATAGAGACAAGATGGGTTGATTGAAGGTGAAACCAATGGGGCCTTGGGTGAGGGAGAGAGTGGGTCAGGGAGCCAATCACTGGGCTCCTGCCACTAGATCTGGAGGAGTTAAAGGATGGGTCACCTTTTGCTTCTTCTCTAGATTGGCTATGGGTGTTATGATGAATGGTCTAACTATGATAATCAGAACTACAAGAGTTGAGATGAATGACTTAGATCCATAAAAGGAATCATTGGGTTGACTAGAGTGGAGGCTAGGAAGATCTCTGCTATAGGTAGTATACTCTCAAAAGCTATAGCCACACTTATTGTTGAGGGTATGCCCAAAGAAGGCACCATGTAGACTCCAAGCTATATTTTTTTAAAAAATAAACCAGGGGTAAAAACTTTATTCAAAATCAAGAAAAAACATTACACAGACAATTCCGGCCAAACCGGCCACCACAATACAACAAGACACCACAACCCGATCAACCCTCCCTGTCCTCCGATAGGATTCTTTCTAGATTAATTCTTTCAAGACTCCAAGCTATATGATGGGTGAAAAATGAAGGGAAAATACTAGGAAATGGTAGAGGCAGAGCAGAAGTAGCAGTCATGAGAACAAGTAGTCAAAATAGGACAAGAGCAAGGGCTAGAAGGAAAATAAGAGGAGATGGAAGAGTGAACAGATGACCCTAGATGGGTGTTTGTTGAGTGCCTCATTTGAGGCTCGCTATCAAACTAACCTCGATATCAAATCTCAGAGGCTATGATGTTGTTGGTTGAGTAGACTATGCTTGGGAGGGAAAACAGAAGTGACAATGTTCAGAAGGACTGAGCCCAAGGGTATTTGGGTGAAAAATGAAGGGAAAATACTAATAAATGGTAGAGGTAGAGCAGAAGTAGTAGTCATGAGAACAAGTAGTCAAAATAGGACAAGATTAAGGGCTAGAAGGAAAACAAGAGATGTAAGACTGAATAGATGACCCTAGATGGGTGTTTGTTGAGTGCCTCATTTGAGGCTCGCTATCGAACTGACCTTGATATCAAATCTTAGAGGCTATGATGTTGTTGGTTGAGTAGACTATGCTTGGGCTACCTGGCACTATGTAGTTTGAGATCAGGGTTTTTAGGGCTTGGTGGAAGTCACTGCCAGAGCAAACAAAGTTGGAGCATCAGGAGCATGTGAAGGAGGTAGAAATAGAGGTGAAGCTTGAAGAAATGGGACTACTAGTGGAAGTGAGGCTTGAGGAGCGATTGGAGGAGGTGAAGGGGTAGTTTGAGGGGGAGAAGGTGGTGTGGTACCCTTTAAGATTCTATACGAGATGCCCATAGTAGCATATGAAGGAAATAAAGATGGATCTTGAGGAACTGGGACTGCTGATAAAAGTAAAACTTGAGAAACTAGGGTTGTTAGAAGCAAAGCTTGAAGAGTGACTGGAGGAGGCAAAAGCACAACTTGAGGAGGATAAGGTGGTGGGATGCCCTTCAAGATTCTCTACAAGATGGTTGGATAAGTTGCAATTAGGTCCTCTATGACTTAAGTAAGAGTTGTAATGGTTGCTAAGGGGTTTGTCCAAGCCTTCTTCCCTTTGTTCTTCCTTTTAATCAATATCTATAATTGCATCTCCTACTTATTGACAACATCCAGGTAAATCTCATTATCATCCTTGGCCTAATGGTCATAGTTAATGTTCAACCAAGATCCATACTGTGATAAATGGCCTTGAATCACCCCTCTAGGTTCCCATTGTTGAATCTTGTATTTTGTTAGAGTGAAGGAGTCTCGACCACCCACCATCTTTTGTATGGAGGGAAAGTTCTTGTAAATGTGACCTCGTATTATGATGGGGAGTGGAGGGCATATCTTCTATTAGCACTGTATGTAGTGGTCGTGGATAGCATTCACCAGTTGATAAGTGATCTCCTATTTTTCTAGGAAATCAATCATAGTATGGCAAGTGCAGGGGTTATTGAATAAATCATGTGACTTAGATCACTATGCCCTTTTTATACAACGAATAGTCCCCTATGGTTGTGATAGAGTCCCGCATTGTCTTTGAAAGTTGGGACATGGGAGATTTATTGATCACCTAGTACACCACCAGGTAGAAATACTCACAGACATCTCACATATGCTGGTAGAATTGGTAACCATAGAGCTTAAATAAAATTACATGGACAGTTTGGCCCCCAAATACCCAGGTAGGAAATAGTAACAGGTTGAATGAGAGTGTTCCACATATAACATCGAGTAGATAACTCATCATGTATAAATTGCCTCCATTTTGGGTGTCTATAATGGCCTAAACCAACTTGAATTTGATCAAATCCTCTAAGGTTTGGGATGTTGGAGCTAGTTAGAATCATGTGCAGCAAGGACACTCACAACTCGTTGACATGTTAGTAGTTCGAGTCTCCAAACAACTGATTCAGAAGGATCATGCCTACTCGTACCTCCTCTTGAAAGGTGCATATTATATAATTATTTATCTTTTCTTTGTTCACCCACTTGGAGTCTAAGTTCTCAACTCAATCCCAAAGGACAATGTAGATCTAGTGATCGATCATCCATGCTAATATTATTATTACATCATATGAGAACAAGAAGTCTAGGAGGGAATAGTATGCATTGAAGGCATTCTTGGATATGTTAACAATTTGTTATCGAGAAGTGGGTGAACACACCCAATCATTAACACCATCTTGTACTCAAATGCCCTTGTGAAGAATGTCACCCAGTAGGTCGACACAAGGAAATGTCTCTGGTTTGGCAATGGTTTTATGGAGTTTGCATCTTTTATAAGACCAATGGGAATCCTCATATTCAACCTCCTAGTCATCAACATCACCAGAGTCCCTAGGGACATGCTTGATTGCTTTGGATATGTCATTGCAATGCTTGTATCTGCTTAAACCAGTAGGGAAAGTGGTATCCTGATACTTGGGATTAGGCTTCATGTTAGAGGATGTACTAGCCATTGAAATATAATAGAAAAAGAATTGGGAAGCTTTTGGGTGTTGAAGGTGCAGGATACATAAGTTGTTTGTGGATTTCAAAACAAAAAGTGAAAAAAATCTTCTAAACCAATAATGGTAATCATTAATGAGCTTACTTTAGGCTTTAAAAGTGTGTGTACATGTCTCTGCATTAATGTCATTTGACAACTCGCTTGCCACAAATTTGAACTTTGAATTGGTGGTGAGATTTTCTCCTTCTAATTCTAAATCCAAAATTAGATTTAGAGCACATGATCCTCCATCACCAGATGGATATAACATTGGTGATGGGATATTTTCTCAATCTGTCTAATTCAGTCTAGCTTCCCATTCCATTAATGGTGAGTGCATGGCAGTCACATGATCATATACCTTAGATTTTCTTTGGCTAGTCCCCACTTTTTGACACATCATCATTTAATTAATTAATTATTAATGGTCATCATCTAAACATGTCTTTGCACTCTATGCCTTTATCTTAAACAGGATGATGTGTCACCTAGGGACACATGTCATACCCCTATCAGTCCAGTTTAATAACTCCTACTCTATTTTGAGCTTTCCAAGTCACAAGTGGCAACTAGTTCATCTTTGCATTATGTGATGTGACATCTTCTCATTAAGTTGAGCTCTTATGGGATTTGATATCTCAAATAGGTCTAAGATACTCATTGTTCTTGCTCGCTAGTACATGGAAAGCATGAAATCACATACCTTTAATTTGCCTCGACTAGTCCCTACTTTTTAACACATGTCATTGGTCTATTGGATTTTTATTGGTGATTACCATCTAAGCACAACTTTGCACTCTATGTATTTATCTTGAGCAGGATGATGTGTCACCTGAGGTATACATGCTGCACCTTGATCGGTTCTATTTGATAACTCCTAGTTTATTCTAATTTTTTCAAGTCATAAGTGGTAATTAATTCATCTTTGCATTATGTGATGTGATAACTTTTCATTGAGTTAGGCTCTTCTAGGATCTAACATTTTTGATAGGTCTAGGAGACTCGCCTTTCTCACTCAAAATGACATGTTGATCTGCCATTGAGCCCTACTCTCTTAGTCTTTGACAGGCCCTCTACACTTCCCTCTCTGACATCAAATGACATAGTGAGTGCCCATTACACCAGGGTTTCCTAGGCTCTAACATCTCTGACAGGTGCAAGGGAGTCGCCTTTCTAATTTTGAATGATGTGGTGATCTTTTATTGGCCTGGGTTCTTTTGGACTATGACATTTATGACAAGTCTAAGGGAATGCTCTGTTGACTCTAAATTACGTAGTGATCTCCCATTGGACTAAGCTTTCATGGGCTTTGGCATTTATGACAGGTCTGGGGGACTAGCTTCTTTGACCTCAAATGATGTGGTGATCTCCCATTGGGCCATGATCTCCTAGGCTCTTACATTTTTGCTAGGTCCAAGACACTATCCTTTCTAACTCCAATTGACGTGGCAAGTTCCCATTGGGATAGGCTCTATGAGATTCATAAGACAGTGAAGTAAAAATGACAAAAAAGAAAACCATTCATTAAAGCTTACCTACCAGACATAGAGCACTCCTTGACTACTCTGAATATGTCATTATAATGCTTGCACTTGGTTAAACCGGTAGGGGAAGTGGTGTCTTATTACTCGTGATGCATGAGACCATGTACCTTGGAGTTTCATGGGCTAATCTCTACTTTCTGACATGTGTCATTAATCTATTATTTTTTATTAACAGTCACTATCTAAGCATGGTTTTACACTCCATGTCTTTATTCTAAGTAAGATAATGTGTCATCTAAGAACATGTGACACACCCTAATTGGTCATGGTTAACTGCTCATACTTTACTTTGAGTTTTCCTAGTCATAAGGGGCAACCAATTCATCTTTGCATTATATGACATGATAGCTTGCAATTGAGATAGGCTCTCTTGGGCTTTGATATTTTTGATAGGTCCTAGAGACTCACCATTTTGACTTTGAATGACACACTGATCTCCCATTGAGGTCATCTCTCCTAGTTTTTGATATATCTGATAGGTCCTGGTGACTCCCCTCTCTGACACCGAAAAATGATGTGAGTGCCCATTATGACAGGCTCTCCTAGGTTTTGACATCTCTGATAGGTGAGGGAGTCACCTTTCTAACTCTAAATGACATTGTGATCTGACATTGGCTTGGGCTCTATAGGCCTTTGACATTTATGATAGGTCTGCAAAACTACCCTCTTTGACTTCGAATGATGTGGTAAGTTCTCATTTGGTTGGCCTCTCCAGGCTATGACATCTATGATAGATCCAAGGGACTAGCCTCTCTGACTCTGAATGATGTAGTGATCTACCATTTGAATCATGTTCTCTTGGGCTCCAACATTTTTGATGGGTTTGGAAGACTGGCCTTTCTTACTATGATTGACATGGCGAGTTCCCATTGGGCTAGGCTTTATGAGATTCACAAGACAATGAACTAACAATAACAAAAAATAAAACCATTTATTAAAGCTTACCTGTCAGACATAGAATACTCGATCTTGACATGAAGGATAATGAGTTTCTTGCTCTAGGAAAGAAAATAGATTCTAAAAACATTTTCTCATGAAAATTAATTTGCAGTGTTACCGACATGATATGCTAAAAATGAACAAATACTACTTGGTGCTTTTTAGAAAAGTTAAAAAGGTCTGTTATTGCTTTAATAAAATCAAAGCCATGTTTATTTTGAAATTTTGAGTAGGTGTCGTGGCATATTAGCCACAATAGATATTTCTTGTACAAACCTGGTAATTATTTTAAGTCTTTTTATTGATTTAGTTTCCATACTTTGCCAATTGTTAATAACTTGATCAATCCACTCTATTCATTGTTGTAAAGTTTAGGTTTTTTTTATCATTTACATTTTTAGTTATAGATTTGACTTGTTTATGGATATTTACCTTTTTCTTATAATAACGTTTAAATTTATAATTGTAATTTTTTTAAAATAACACATTATGCTTATACGATACATATAGTTTAATTTTTTTAGTAGTTAAAAAGTGTTTAACTCACTTGTTTATGCACTGCATGGATCTACACGTGGAAAAAAACAAGGCAATGACTGCCTAGATTTTGATATTGTTATTGGTAACCATTAATGGACCTTCTTTAGGCTTTTAAGGCTTGTGCACACATATTTCTGTATTAATGCCATTTGATAACTTACTCGCTCCAAATTTGAAAATTTGAGTTGGTGCTGAGATTTTATCCTTTTATTTCCAAATTCAAAATTAAATTTACAACCCATGATCCTGCACCGCCAGACGAAAATAACAAAGGTGATATGATGTTTTTCAAAACTGTCCAATTAGGGCTACCTTCCCATTCTATTAATAACAAGCACATGGTAAGTATGTGGCCATATCCCTTAGAGTTTCCTTGGATAACCCATGTTTTATGACATGTGCCATCCCTCTATTGTTTATTTTTAATTAATGGTCGTCATTTAAGCATAATTCTATATTCTATGATTTTATGCTAAGCAGGATGATATGCCACCTAGGGACCAATGGCACACCCCAATTAGTTATGGTTAACCACTGGTACTTCATTCAGATCTTTTTGGGTCACAAGTGGTAATTAATTCATTTTTGCATTATATGGCACCACAGTTTCCCATTGGACTGGCTCTCTCATGGTTTGATATCTTTGACAGATTTGAAGATCTTGCTTTTTTAATTCTATATGGCCTGATGATTTTCTATTGGGCCGAGATCTCATTCATGCTCACATCTCTAGCAGGTCTAGGAGACTATTCTTTGATGATGAATGATGTGGTGTGTCCCCATTAGGTGATGCTCTCTTGGGCTTTGACATATTTGATAGCTCCCGTGGACTCATATTTCTGGCTCTAAATGATACCATGATCTCCCATTGGACCTAGCTCCATTAGGATTTGACTTCTCTGACAGTTCTAAGAGACTACCCTCTTTGACTCTGAATGGCATAACAAATTTGTTCAAATTCAATCCATGTTATGAAAACCCTTTGTTACATCATTAAGTGCTAATAAATGAGTGTTATCTAAATTCATTGCATTGAAATCTACCATATTAATATAAACAAATGCCATCACATATGTTATAAATGTCATTGCACATGTTACAATAACATAATTTAATTTATTAAGATTATTAATGCTTTGAAGAATATTGCAATTGATCAATTGATAGATCTTGTCATTGATAATCATAGTTATGCTTCGCTGACAACATCGGGCATTGATATTCGCAATCAATTTCATTTTTCTTTTTCTTTGCCTTTGTCATCATCATATTTTGGCTATGATTAGTTCGTGTCTATTTATTTCCTTCCTAGCATGGTTTTTTCCCCATAATCTAGCTTTAAAATCTTTGTTCTTATCATTTAATTTTACTCAAAGTTCAATGGAACTTGTTGTGCAAGAAGCTTTGGCTCATCCTTTATTTTTGTGCTCCTGCCAAAAACCACAAATGGCTTTCGTTGGCAGAGTCTCACCCTGTTGTCTATAAAATATCTTTTGGATTCCTTCTGAGCAAGTTTTTAATGTTATCCTTTCTATCATCAGGGAAGAATTCCCATTCGCCACTAACATGATCAAAGTTAGTTGGATGGTTGCTTCTATATTTGCTACCAATATAATGTTCTTTATCTCTAATAAGGAGAAGGTAAAATCCTTGGTTGAATTCTTTAGTAATCCAATATTTAGGGGGATGAAGCTATAACAACCCTAGATGGTGATCAAAGAGATCTTATGCCCTTCTCTAATAGAGATAAGTTCAGGTTTGTGCCAATGGACACATTCAGGGACATGGAGAGAAGATTCTCTCTTCTCCATGATTATATTCAGTCCCTGGTTTCTAAGATGAAATCAAATGGGTCGTTCGGTTCTTTGTTTCTCCCCCACCTTTAAATAATGTTTAATCACCTATGCCTACTATGAAACATATGCATTCTATTCACCATTCCAATTAAAGGATTGAATCGGTCACATTCTTGTCTAGGCTAGTGTTTGGTGGCATTTTCCCTTCTCCTCTATGGCTGGTTAGACAGGATTCGACAACAGTTACCACAACGTCAGATGAACATTTGGTTATAGTCAAATGCAAGTCCAAGCAGTTGGACATTCCCTCTGCCTTGATGGTTCTTGGTTCCAATGTGGTAACCGTTGATTCAACTTTTGGGAAATGTCCTTTGCTAGTTAGGGATTGTTCTAGGCCTATCTCACTTTCAAGTTTATCAAAATCATACAAATTGACTAGATTTGTCAATATCCTCTTTTTTTATTTGATATTTTTTTCCCACTATGCTAATACATTTTAAGTTTTTTTGTAACTCGACCTATGTTATGGCAAGGAAATAAAAATATTTTGATTAGTATTTTTTAATATATATTCTTATTTTTTATCGAGCACGGGTCCCATAAACTTGCTATCTATAAAAAAATAAAACAAAACAAACAAGCATAACTTAATCCATTATTCCAAATCTAGTAACTGGAAAAATACAAGGATCAAAATTGACATAATAATATAACAATATAGAGTTTAATCAATGACGTGGCCAATTCTTTTTTTTCTTTTACTTGGACTTGTCAGTAATTCCACCAATCGGTTTTATATTTAGAAGATGATCCTACAAAAACATGTTTTAAAAAATAAAATAAAAAATACTCTTTATTTTTATAAAAAAATTCTAAAATTCCCTTTTGTGATGCTTTATCACTCATTAACTGATCCATGCAACCACTACTATGAATACATGCAGGTACTAAAGTCGCTTCACAACTCTTATTAGTCCCTACCCTACATGGAACTATAGGAATCGATTGAAACAATAGTTCTTACCCTATGGACCAATAAAATGCAAGTTTTTTTATGCATTCTAAAGTTTAAAATCAATTATTAAAGAATATTACACACATGTTCTCATGGAATATTTCATCTACATTTATAAAATCATATAACTAAAAAACACGTGTCCATGAATTTATAAACCATCATCATTTCTTCCAAAAATATATCATCATTTTTCACTTTTATTTTTAATTTAACTGACACTTGGAATGCTTAGATTTTCTATAAATATTATTTCTAATTATAATATAATTAATATTTCTATCCCCTGGCTATCTCTGTGGTTAGTTTAGTTTAAATGGGCGGTAGTTTAGGCATTTTATTTGGAATGCAATTCACTTCCAAAATTAAAGGCTAAGAAATGAAAAGCCAACTTTCATGGAGATAGACACGGGATTATCCATAAACAAATATTAATATGCACGATTCTTTAGTTGGATTTGCTTTGTGAAAGCTACCTGGGCTTCCTTCGAGTGGGTGAATAAATTCCTATAACTTTCGATCTCATTTTCACACACATGAAATATTCCTAGGTGGTTGAGTTGAGCTAATAGATGTGTTTGGCCGCCATCTAAAAGATAGCTAAAGTACACATGTTGTGGTTGCAATACTGGACATTGATGTTGTCGTCACATTTACAATGAGTCAGGCAGCATTGCCATTTTTGAGGAAGGGTGGAGCTGGAAAGCATCCTTCAGATGCTGCTGTTATTTTAAACATAAGTGCTAAATTACATTACACAGGTGCGTGGTATCAAATCCATGTTTCTACAGCCAAGGTTTGTCCCTGCACATTATAGTTTTCTTGGTATACAATGTAAATTCACAATATAACAAATTTAACTATTTAGGCATAAAGGTTAGAGTGACCTTATTTTAAAAAACACAACAAACTATGAGGTATCTATCAGAGATTTACTATGTTGGCAGGTTGTTGTTGATAGTCTCACAAGGTCTTTGGCATTAGAGTGGGGGCGGGGGGCAGATTATGGGATACACGTGAATGGCATTGCACCTGGTCCCATTGAAGGTACTCCTAGAATGGACAAATTTTCACCCAAGGAAATTACATACGATCTTAGGACAATCCAACCTCTTTATGTAGAAGGAGAAAAGTGGGATATTGCCATGGCAATTATTTATTTGGCATCTAATACTGGTTAGTTTCTTTTGAACCCATTTATTCAGGGTTAGAAGTTGGACCTAAGTGCAATTACACCATTAATTCTTCTTTCCTCTTATAAGAGATATTGAATGTGTTTGTTATTTGAACATGCATGCAAACTTTTGGCTATAGTCAATTAATTTGAAAGTTTTTTACGCTCTTTAGCCATTACCTATTGTTCATTTATTTGAATGGTAGTTTTTTCTATTTTTTATTTCTTTTTGATCTTAGACAAGAAGTATCATCGCCATAAGCAAAAATGAATTGTGGCTTTTAGAACATCAAGATAGTATGAAACCTTTCATTGATTGAAAGTAGCTTAGAAATGTATAAGATTGTATCTAATTAAAGCAATGGCTTTTATCTTTCCTTGCAACAAAAAGCCATGGATTTTGACCTTGCATTGTATGATCATTAATAATCTATCAACATTTATGTTATAATTGTAATTTGTAAGTTGCCTATTACCTTAATTGGTTTTGAATTTTGTCAAAAAGCACCATGCATTTGGATGTACATAATTTCTCTTTTTCTAATAATCAATTTTTTTATTCCCTCCAGGTCTATGTCTAAGTTTCTATTGTAATTTTATTAATACAATGTAATACTATAAAACTAGAAATAAGTAGAGTTCCATTATAACTTATATTGTAGAACACACAATAATCCAATCAATTCTTGATGTAACTAAACACTTTGATACATTGATATGATAGATTAAGGATCAAAAGTGAAGTGAAATTTGTTGAAAAAAGAAAAAAGTTATATTAATGTCCATGCATGATCAGATTGGTCAATGTGACTCAAGATTACATTCAATTATAATATAAAAGTAATAAGTTAAAAGAGAATCCTAAAGGTTAAAAAAAGCAAGTAAGAACTAAAATAAAAAAACAAAAACAATGGAAGCAAAAGTAGAGGGGGAAAACCCAAAGCAAATGGCTTTCCATAAATCTTTTTGGAGTCCGACTTGGAACCACATCTTGCATGTGCAGGGCGTTCTAATTAGGCTCAAGCCATTTAACTGTGAAAATATGCACTATATTAAATCCCACTTCTTCGTAGCATTACTATGTGTTTCTCTAGTTTTAGAAAGCTCAAACTCCATTATAACGATAGATTGTGTTTCGCTCGTGAGTACACCTTAAATAACATATTTTGTGAATCTTAAAATCGACATAGACCAAATTTAGAGCAGAAGCTTATTTTAGAATTCAAATTTTCTTTACATTATTATTTTAATTTTTAAATGTATTAATAAAATATGTTTATTCTTTTTATTTTTATTTTTAATTTTATTTTAAATGTCAACTTTTGTAGTTATTTTAGTTTTTATTCTATATTTTGATAACTATTCTTAAAGTTAACTTTTATTCAAGTAGCCATTCCAGTCTACTTTATTTTATTTATTTATTTGATTGAATTATTATTTAAAGATATTATTAAAATTTTAAGAAAAATATTTATCATTTTATAGTAATTATATATTGTAAAATTTAAAATTTATTTATATTAAATTAACAATGTTTTATTTTTAATTTTTATATTGATTTTTATTTATTATTAGCATAATAAATAAATTATACATTTTATTTATTTATAATATTACTAGTGTATTAAGCATGCATTATATCCATTTGATGTTAAAGCAATTTATATTATTATTATAGATACCATAAATATTATAAATTGAATATATTTGTGACAATTTATAATTTAATTATTTTTATTCCAACACCATTAAATTTTATCATAAAATAATCATGACAATTCAATATTATTTTTTAATTATTTCCAAAGATTTAAATAATACGCAGATTTTGCAAATCTCAATATCCAACCTTTCTTTTATTACTTTGCAACTTTACTTCTTAAATATCCCAAATTAACTCAACATAAAATAAATTACAATTTCTAATACAATTGACACATTAGAGATAGAGAATTGTCTTCTCATAAAAAATCAATTTAATTAATTAAACTTAATTTATAAACAATCATAACTTTTCAATAACTACTTTTAATATCATTTCGTTTTCAAATTTCTAAACAATAACATATTATTTTATTTAAAATTTATTTAACATATATTTTATTCATTCATTTATAAATTAATTAATAATATTTAATTTAACTTATTTTTTTTAAATTTTTTTTAAATATATAAATATGAACCGTCTGTCATTGCTTTTGGTGAATTGTTTATATGGTCAAGATGTCACTCCTCACAAAATCTAGATATTCTTCATCTAACAGTTATAATTTCTTCATTTAAAATAAAAAGCTTATAATTATTTTTCACGACAGAATTATAAGCCCCAATATCCAACGTGTTAGGCACCATTCCTCTCAACCCTGCAAAAATTATTTTACTCTGTGGTGGGGAATCTCCATGGAAGAACTGATACTGGAACTCCACAGGGTAGAGGCTGTAAAATTTGGAGAATTCAAGCTGAAGAGTGGGATAACATCTCCCATATACATTGACCTCAGGCTCATTGTCTCATACCCACATCTTCTCCAGCGGGTTTCAGACACTATATGGCACAAAATCTCTTCATTAAAGTTTGATCTGCTGTGTGGAGTCCCCTACACTGCCCTGCCCATTGCAACATGCATGGCTCTGGCCCATTCCATCCCCATGGTGATGAGGAGGAAAGAGGTGAAGGACTATGGCACTAAAAAATCCATTGAAGGGATGTTCTTTCCAGGCCAGAGCTGCCTGGTTGTGGAGGACCTTGTCACAAGTGGGGCATCTGTGATGGAGACTGTGGAACCCCTCAGAAATGTGGGTTTGAATGTCACTGATGCCGTGGTGCTCATTGATAGGGAACAGGGTGGGAGAGAGAATTTGGCCCACAATGGGATTGTATTGCATTCTGCCCTCAAGCTCACTGAAATGGTGGATTTGCTGGTCAGGCATGGGAGGCTCTCTGTGGAGCTTGCAGAGTCAGTGAGCAAGTTTTTGGCGGAAAACCAGACCAGGGTCTTTGTGCCTGTGCCTATGCCCGATGCTGTTGCAAGGAAACGTATTTCTTATGGCGAGAGGGCTCTTTTGGCTCAGAACCCAACTGGAAAGAGGCTTTTTGAGCTCATGGAGAGAAAGAAGACTAATCTGTCTTTGGCAGCTGATGTGTCTACAGCCCAAGAGCTTCTCTGCATTGCAGATTCTGTAAGTTTTTTCATTTATCGTTGCAACATTGTGTTTTGTTTTAATTGTTTTTTTAATTATTATTATTATTCCCTAATTTCTCGTGGTGGGGGGAAAGCTTTGTTAGTTTCCATAGACCAGCCAGGACTCAAACCTAGGACCTCCTATTATCATGCTCGGGCACGCTACCACTCAACTAGCTAGTCTCTCGTACTATTGAACAAGCTTCTTGGAACATGCACGTTTGAGGGCTTGCCCTCACACACATAATTCCTTGTGGCTTAGATGCTATGTCTGAAGGGTATCCATTATGTCAAACTTTTCTGGCCTTGTCCCTTTTATTCACACGCCATTTGGTGGTTAAGGTCATAGTAACCGCATTCGCTGAATTTAATCGTAGAAGTTCGAAACTCGCCGAATGACAAGAAAATCTTTGAAATTCATTCAAATTTGTGATTAAATTCGTTCAAATTCATTCAAATTTGTGATTAAATTCAGTATTCAGTATCCAACGTACTTTTCATAGTTTGTTTATTTCAATCAATTTAGGATAAATTTTGGACAGATTCTGTTCTATTTGAAAATGACATGAAAAACCTGAGTCTGCTTTTCCTTGTATGCTTTTGTTTTGAGTCAATGTGGAATTTAGGAAAGCAAATTATTATTAAATCATTTTGAACAAAACATTAATAACTTTAATGAGATACTTGGTGGAAACTTGAAAGTTATTTTGACATGTTTATTTATATGAAATGTGATCTTTTTTTAATGGTGGATTGCTATATTTTAAAAAATAAGTATATTTCCATCAGCCGAATTTAATCACGAATTTTATCTCAAATTTTTTAGTTCCAAATTTTTTCTTTGGAGAATTCGAACATGAATTCAAATGCAGTGACTATGGTTAAGTTTTCTTGTTTTCATTTGTGCTTGACATTGTATAATAAAATCTGCCACTTCAGTGGCTAATGTTTCTGTTTTCATTTATGTTTTAGACACTATGATAAAATTTGCAATTTGGGCTGCTGATGTTTGTTGTTTTCATGTATGTTTTATACATTGTATCATGTATGTCTTGTTTTCATTTATGTTCTAGTCATTGCATAATAAAATCTGCAACTTGGGTGGCTAAAGTGTCCTGTTTTCATTTATGTTCTAGACATACCATTATTAAACCTGCATCATATGAAACCCAATAATTTTTGATAAGTTTTGGCTTGTAGGCTGTTTTTATATCACTGGCTTGTGAATTCTTTCATTAAGTGCTGCATGATTTTTTTTTTTTTGAAGTTTTTGTTTGAAGAATGCTTATGCTTCCTTACCACTTTCCTAGATGCACGTTCTGAGGGCAATCTACTCTTGTTATCACTTTTATTCACATGCCTTTTTATGTGGGGACAGGCAATGGCTGGAGTTTAAATCTGGTGGGATGCATGGAATGTGCTGAACTCACCATTTTTGATGACACTTCTTTGAGTTTCTTGTTTTGTTTTTTGCATTAGACATTGTTTCTGAAATGTGTATTGTGCTTCTGATCTCTGATTGGTTTTGGCTTGCAGGTTATTTTTATAGTACTGGATTCTGGATGTTTTTTGATTGAATTTTGGAGGAAGATTGTTTGTGCTTCCTTCCCACAGTCATGTTTTAACTTTTAAGTATATTTGACAATGACTATCCAGTGGGAAAAACTGCAATAAATACACCAAAATCTGGCCATATACAGATCTGTAATGTAAATTCAACCAGTTACACCTCTATTTATGTTTAGATTCACGTATAAGTAACTTTATATGGTGGTATTCTGGGATATCTATTGCAGTTTAGTCTCTTAGGTAGTCATCATCCCTTCACCTATCGCATCTGTCTTTTTTTATTAGTTTTAATTGCAACTTTTGATTGCTGTGTTCTGACAATCCTTTCTGTTTACTTTTTATTGTGGGATTATTTATCATCATTCTGCATCTTTGGCTATTTTTCCAATATCCTCTTTTTAATTTTCTAGTTTGTAGGTAATTTGTATTCACCAAATTTCTTACACCATTTTTCTCTTTTTGGAAACCATTTTATGTTTATAGGTTTTTCATTTTCTCTTGAAATTTCCTTTTTTCAATTTTATGTTTTCATGTAAACCTTGAGGCTTTCTATTTGGCTTTGCAGACTTTAGTTGTGATATTTTTGGCTCAATATTAATGCATATTCCATTTTGTTAATTATAATTATTGATATTTTTATTTTGCAGGTTGGTCCTGAGATTTGTGTCTTGAAAACACATGTTGACATACTACCTGACTTCACACCTGGTTTCGGTGCACAACTTAGAGCGGTATTTATTCATGTCTCACTTGCTGTTGATAAGGTTGATTGTTGTGTTTTTCAAGTTAATTTTAGCTGGAGAAATACGGCTACAAATAGAGATTCAAGTAATGTCTTAGTTTTGTTATCAAGACAGAGCAACCTGATAAACACTTTTTGAGGGAGTCTACACCATCACAATTAGCCTTCACATCTACTACTTTTAAAGGGAATTTGGCTCTGACAAAGAAGTTTTAGACCTAGCCTTCCCATTCACTGTTTAAATAGATACAAAATGCTTAGCCTTGACTTTTTTAACCAACCAATAAAATACATTAAATTAGGAAAATCAAGATGATATTTCTTAGGGCTGGAACTGACATGAAGTGAACATAAAAACTCTAATCAGAACATGAGAAACAGTGTTACCAGGAGATGCATCTCTGGGGACCTGAGATGCATCTCGAAGACGAACACACATCTTTGGTACCGATACTGAGATGTCTCCCGATACTTGGAGACTTTGTAAGTTTGTTCGGAGCCTCCCTGCATCGCCTATTTAAAAATGGAAAAGAAAGTGAAAAAAATGATTTGAAATAGGCCAAAGTGGCCCCTATCACTACTACCTAACCCTAATTGACTAACCCCTATTCCCGAATCTCATTTATGCACTTTACATTTTAATTTCTTTTATACATTTTATGTATTTTTAAAGTTGTTTCCTCATGGTAGACTAATATGTTTTTCTATTCTTCTTAATATTTTTTATTTTTGGCACCATCCACTACCTGTCTCCAATTTTTCTGAAAAATGGAGTTTATGTAACCACCTCTCTATCCTTTACCAGTACCTGTATGGGTACCCATCTCCTGGTAACTCTGATGAGAAATCTCAAAAATCATCCAGATTTTTGTGGACAAAGACCTGTTTAACCCACAAAGGCACTCACACCTTTGGTATTCTCATCCTTCACATTTTCTTAACCATGTAAAAATTGGAGTCGTTGTGTGCTGTCCTCCTCTAAAGGAGCGTCATGGAGGACAAAGATTAAACTTTTAATATTTATTGATGATTAGACCACTACAAGAATTGAAGTGATCAAAAGCATCTCCATTGACTTCACGCAGACACCTTATTGCTGCAGAACTTGGGGCAGCGCTGAGATATCTTCTTTTCTAAGTGCATAAAAGCCAACTGATTGTTTACCTCTTTGACAAGATTGATGAGCAAAGACAAGATGGTTTTGAATCCAAACTGGTGCAGTTACATGCAACCTTCTCTTCGCACCCTCACCTTCTTTCCTGTTGCAAGCATGAGACAGGGAGGTGCAAATTAAGGGCAGTCATTAATGTCTGTGTTGCAGGGGTTCAAATTGCAATCCATGACACAGAGACATTTTGTCATACAATTGACATTCATTCAAAACAGAGATCAGTTTGCATAAATAGAGCGGAATGTATTCTGATTACTTGCCTCTAACACAAATTTGGCCTTTAACACAAGTTTGGCCTTTAACACATATTGCTCCAGCACTGAAAATGATGTACACTCTGGATGCAGCCTTGAGAATAGGACCAATATATCAAATGAAGGAAACAATCTGGCAGCCTCAAGCAAGGAGAGGGAGCCTTCAGCGAAGAACGAAGAAGACAAATATCTTCCTCTGACATGCATGTGACTTCCCCATTTGGAAAGAGCGAACCATACCTACCAGCCCTTGCATATTGGGATTGTGCATTTGTAAACCATCAAATTTCTTCAATGTTGAGAAGAGTATGCGATGGATGTTTAGATTTAGACCCACTTCAATGGCATCACTTGCCACAAGAACATCAAACTCGGTACATGAATCATTGGACATTTTATGAAGACCAAATTGGATATAGTGGTCCCAAGTTACAATTGCTATAGACAACTGCCTTCCTCCAAACACACAAACACACCACGGGAAGACGAATGCACACTCTGTTTTTGGTGATGCAAGATTGCTCAAGACCCGGGATGCTCCTGCATCATTTCCTAGAATAGACATGTTCATATGTCAGAGCAGCCATTCCCATGTTTGGGATTTATCGTTCTATCCCAGATCTCTCCTGTTTTATTGATTTTGAGCTTACCTTATTGAGAGAGATATATACAGATTGCAGTCTTAATAGTTCATTTTACAAACTCCTCTATTGAAATATCGTCATGTTGTCTTATTTTAATTCATTGAATGTTTTCTCAGTTGCGTGCTTTGCTAGGAAATATGCAGCAGAGTTTGCGACTCTCAGAACGTGGAGGAGTTCGTTCCTATCAATTTTGGTTAGCATTCCTTTGGCTTTATGTGGCATTGTTTTGAGCAGCAGATGCTTAAGTCTGAAGTTCTTTATTTCCCAGCATTTGGATAAAGTTTTTACAACCAGCATAGGATCACCTTTCATACAGATTTTTCAAACATTCGTCTCCAAAGAAAGTTCCATACCTTTAATAATTGCCAGGAGTTCAGCTTCATTGTTGCTTACCTTTCCTAGGCTTTTACTGAAGCTGACTGTTTCTGTATCCTCGAATAAAATCCATCCATGTACCCTTAATCCCAGTCCTGGATTTCCTTTCGCAGCGCTGTCACAGAAAAATTTGTGTTGCTTTATTTGTCACATCAATTTTTGGGTCCTCGGTAGTCCTTCTGAATTTCAAACAGCTAATTAAATTATTCTTTTTTAATCATCGAAGTTGGCAGGAGTTGACAGAAGGGCGTTCTGTCTCTCCAGCTTTTATGGATTTAATCTGCATACCTTTTTCTTAGCCCCAGATTTTTTCAATTGGCATGCCTTCTCTTTAGAAGCATTCTTCATTTCTGTCCCACCATATTTTCCAAAGACAGAATTTTGGTATGGTCTCTGTAATGAAATTTCCTAGATAAAGCAGAATCATGCAAATGGATTTCAATATAAATATCAGGAGCAGAATAACAGCAATAACTCACAATAATAAGGGCATAAGAGAGCAGATCCACACAATTTGATTGTAAACAGAGCAAAATATTGGGACTATATGAATGAGCCTCTTCAAGGGAAAAACCTCCACAACCTTATAATAAAAATAGAATTTGTAATATAATAATCTAATACTAACCGCTGCCTCCTATATATACCCTATTTAGGCTATGGATACTCCACAACCAGACACTACTATCAATATGAAGATTTATAAATTATCATATGACTAAGTAAAAAGCTATGGTAGCCGCAAGTTGTCCTCACTTATCCCAATACACACTAGTGGTTAATGGCCTAGCATTCTCCCACACCCACGCTAAAATTTCCCTTCCCTTTATAGGAGCTAACCTTCTAGTTCCACCATTCCTGAAACCATTTAACTGTAGATCTGCTGCTCCAAAATTGTATCAGAGGTACCTGCTAAAAGCTTTCTGCGATGCAGCAGCATGGGACCACCAGTTAATAGATAGTGCTCAACTTCATAAATTAGTTGCAATATTGGTTCATTTATTAGGTATAGTTATACCAACCATATACCTTGGAGCCCATGTTGTATATATATGCACTTAGTAATGCACTCAAAGACATTGGCAAAGATTAATTGGGCATTATAGTTGGTTAAAGCTGTTACCGCTTCTTACTCTAGAGAAGATGCACACATTAAAATAATCTTATACAAGAAATAATAATGCTTGCAATAACAGATACTGAGATACATAGTACATCAAGTCAAATACAACAATACTTCTATATATATATATATATATAGTGCAATTTTTATTTTTAAATTTTAATATTTTTAATATATACATCTTATTGTATTTGTAAGTCTGTAATTAAAATGCATTGACCAGATTGATAAGGTGAGTTGTACATATATTGGAAATAATGTTTATTGGAAATTGTAATCCTGGGCTGCCATATGTTACTTTTTGAATGTCATAATTTTACACTACGTTGCTGAGGTATTTCATCAAACAGTTGATGGGAATGCGAATTCATGCAGGCAGGATTGCATTTCAACATTGTAAACATTGTCTATGAAATTATTGAGAAACTCTGTTCTGCCATATCAGCACCCTTCTTTATGCCTCGTCACTTCTGACAGGCACACAGTCGTGTACATGATTTTTAAACATTCTTAAGAGAGAATATAGGATTGATTTTCCCCTGAACCTTTATCCCTTCCTCAGCTGTCAATGTTTTTGTTCTCTTCTTCTTATGATTTTAGATGCATCTTCGGAAATTTTCAATCTGGTTTGTTCTTATAGGTTGTTAGCAGAGGATAGAAGCTTATAATCACAAGGCATAGTATGATTATTTATGAGGTTTTCAGTTTTTGGTTCTGTGACCGACATATGCTGAGTGGAGTTGATGGCTTCATCACAATCTAGTGATACGTTTTAAATTGTTTTAATTCAGGATTAATTGAGGCTTGATTCTTAGTGAGTTGGAAAAAAATAGAAGCTAAAATTGTAGTGACAATATCCTCGCCTTTATGATGATAGACTTATTTTCTGATTGTCATGCCAAGGAAACAAGGTTCTCAAGGGATCATAAAATTTTCTCAATAAATATTTTGCTAGTAGACATATTTGTGTAGAAATATCCTACTTTTGATGCAAATCACAAAATTTTGCAATGATGTTTTGGGTGGGGGAAAAAGTTGAAAACAAATTCAGAGCCTTGATTCTAAAGTTATGGATTGTGTTTTCCCACCACCCTCTTGTTACAGATAAACACAAAAGTATTTTGATTTTTTATGCAATGACCCTAAGAAATGAGGGCTGTAGTTGCATTTATAGTAATAATATATTTTAATTTTTTCAAAGGAACATGAACTAAACTGCCCTTTGAAGTCTATTTTTACATGAGATTCCATGACTAATGTTGGTATTAACTATTATAAATAAACACTGATATGACGTCTGGCTTATGTTCGACATCTAAATGGTTGTGCATTTTGGGGCGTGATCTGACTAAAGTTTATGTAAACATGAAGATTGCAGACAAGCACGATTTTTTAATTTTTGAAGATAGGAAGTTTGCTGACATTGGAAATACAGTTAGCATGCAATATGAAGGGTAAGTACTATTTCTAGACACATTGTAATGTATGGCATTAATGTATTGCCATTGATGAGTTATACATCAAGTTGGTTAAGTTTTCTTTCCTAATACTTTTTAGTCGTGGATACTCTCCTTATAGTTGGAAAAATTTACAATGGTTACAAACTGTGCAGGGGAATTTTCAAGATTGTGGAGTGGGCAGATATTGTTAATGCACATGTTATTCCAGGTCCCGGTATAGTTGATGGCTTGAAATTGAAGGTAAAGTGTTTGATTTATATCTATGATGTAAGTGCATTATGTCATTTGTTGGTTAAAGCATTGGTATTTTAAAATTAACAAAATTGTTGGTTTTATCAAGGGCTTACCACATGGAAGGGGTCTACTGCTACTTGCAGAAATGAGCTCTGCTGGGTCTCTTGCCAAGGGTGAATATACAAATGCAGCTGTGAAGATTGCTTCTGACCATAAGAACTTTGTAATTGGGTTCATATCTATTAATCCAGCAGCATGGTCAGGGGGATCTGGAGATCCATCATTGATACACATGACTCCAGGAGTACAGCTGAGCAATGGAGGAGATGCGCTGGGTCAACAGTACAACAACCCTAACTCTGTAAGTCTTTTAGTTTTACTTATATTTTACTCACCAGAGTTGTGAAGCTGCTTTTCATTTAGTATTTCGGGTGTTCTACTGTCATGTATTGTTTATTTCTCATGTCTTATTCTGATTTTGCTTATTTGTATTTATTCAACTGTTATATTTTATAGATATTCTTCCAAATTTAAATGCAGTTTTTTTTCTTTATTGGTTTTGTTTTGGGGAGTCAGTTTGATTGTAAAAATGGCTGACATAATATGACAGATGAATTGATGTCATGTTCCCTTTATATAAAACATTTTTGGATAGGAAAAACATTTTTTTTATTAATAAGAAGATATAATATTACAAACTGAAAACCTCGAATAAGAACTGTTCTTAATGCTTGTTACATGTGGAATATTACCTTATTAAATTAAAACATTTTTTGATAGGAAAAACATTGTTTTTGATTAATAAGAAGATATGATATTACAAACTGAAAACCTCGAATAAGAACTGTTCTTAATGCTTGTTACACATGGAACATTACCTTGTTAAATTAAAACATTTTTTGATAGGAAAAACATTGTTTTTTATTGATAAGAAAATATAATATTACAAACTAAAATTCTTGAATAAGAACTGTTCTTAATGCTTGTTACACATGGAATATTCTTCATGGGTTTTCAAAATTTACACCTTAGAGATACTGTGCTTCATGGAATCCATGGAAACATGGAGGTCCCATATTGCTTTTCCACAGGGTGAACAAAACTGCCAAACTTTTTCCGGACCTACTCAAATTTGTATCTGGGCATTTGAGCATTTGTTTGGCTCGCTTACAAAATTTGGTAGGACTTCCATGATTGTTCTTACAGAATGACTGAATATATAGACATAGAAATAAAAAGATATACATACCAAACACTATATTGAAAAGGATTATTATACCAGATGCTGTCTTTAAAAGGAAAATTACTGTTCTATACAATTGATATAAATTTGGATCCCAATGTACCAGCTATGTTTGCTAGAGGTTTACGTTATTCCCCATTTATGTAGTTCATGCTTGTGAGACACTATTGTAAGACACTTCATGTTAAAACATCATTTCAGATAAGTTGCAGTGGCAGAATCAATGTGAAGATGATCTGGACATCTTCAAAATGGCGAAGTCAACAATTTGCAGCTCTTGAAACTAAGAGGTTTGTCATAGATGATAGAACTGCCGATCTGTGCAGGTGGTGTTGTGTAATCGCCCCAGTGGTTGCATAACTGTCGCTTTGCACACTGCGACAGTTTTGCCACTGGACAAAACACGGAAATGGAAACGGTTGCAAATGTTTCCACTTCTTCATGACAATTTGTTTGAGTTCTTTGGCTAGTTCCTAGGTGAGAGGGCATAAATACAACCTATGTGGAAGTTAGAGGCAAGCCATGAGAGGACTCGGAATTGGATCCACATTGTAGAATTGCAAGTTTGGGTCCTTATTCATTTTATCTCATTGTTCTCCTAGCTGAGAGTGGTTGTTCTAGTTTTGGGATTGCTCGTGAGGTGTTGTAAGAGTGCAAAGCATTTGTATGCAAGCTTTGTATACTGTACAATGAAGCTTTATCCATGAAAGGCCAAGAAGTGGTAGTAACGTGCACATGTTGCGAATTACATAGTGGAAAGGGGGATACAATTGACTTACCCACTAGAGTTTTTCCCACGTCAGGTTTTCTCCATGTCATATCTTGTATTCATTACAGTAGGCTGCAATTTCAATTCCAGCACTTCATACCTTTGTTTTAACAAAAAAAATAGTTTAGAACATTAATCTTTATATCACGGTGAGTTAGGAGGTTAATAGGACCCGTGTTGGTGAAGCTTAGTGTGGAATATCTACCTAGTTTATGGATCAGATTGGTATCAGAGCTGGGCTTTTCTTTTTGCTGTAAAAGGTTTCTAACACTTTTCACAAGTTGTGTTAGTTTGTAGTGTGTGGTTTTGTGTGCCCTGTGTGTAGTTTTATGTTGGTTACCTGAGGAGCAAGTGTTAGTGGGGAAGGTGACTTGGTCCCCTTGCAAGAAGACATCTCCACAAGGAAGTGGAAGAAAGAAGTGAGAAGCATGGCACGTTTGATGATGAAGAAACCCGAACAACCAAAGAACAGTTTCACAATTTGACAATATTTCTCTTTCCACGAAGAAGCTTGATAAGCTGGAGTCCATTATGGGCATGCTCATGGCTGAGCTAGGTGTTTCTACGGAGGCACCAGAAGAAAGTGAGGAGCTGGAAGCTCTCGGTTATGAGAAGAAGCTCCATACTAGCAAGACTCCACCTCCATTTAAAGTTCAAGCAAAGATTGAAATTCAGGGGTATGAAGGAGAAGTGAATGCGGAGAAGCTAGACCATTGGCTAGCTCAACTTGAGGTATACTTCAATTTACATCAGATTAATGAGTTTCAACAAATCTCTTTTACAAGGTTAAAGTTATCTAAGCATGCATTAACTAGGTTTGAGAATTATGCTCATTCTTTGGTTACGAAGAAGTTATCACCAGTTAGTAAGTGGGACGAGTTTAAAGTTTTGATTAAGAAGCAATTCTAACCTATTTGCTATGAAGAGGAAAGATCTATTTTTTGGCAATATCTTCGTCAACAATTAGGACAAAGTGTGTAGGATTATACTAGCGTGTTTTGCAAGACGGCGGTTCAAATAGGTCAAGACACCTTTGATCGTGACATCTTGATGAAGTATGTTGGGGGATTTTGCACAATCACTTGAGGAGGCTGATGTTGCTTATGAAGCCCAAGGATATTGATGAGGCTTGTTCTCAAGCTTATTATCTTGAGATGGATGAAGACAAGGGTTTGTCTACCTCGTCAAATGGTAAGGAAGGTGTGTTGAATGCTACTTCTGTTTCTATGATAAAATATTTGTGAAGCATTGTGGGGACTGTGATGTTAATGGTCACACTGAGGTGACTTGTAGGAAGTTGCATCTAGAATTACATCCCTTTAAGAACAAGAGGAAGAAGAAAGTCATGACCTTGGTTTTGGAAGAAGAGGATGGGTGCAACCAAGATGGGGAAGAGAGGATGTGCTTTACCTTCCTTCAAGGGAAGGTATGTTTGGGCAATGATGCTCAACAAAAAAGGTGAATCTTCTAAACTTTTCCATAAAAAAGTTCAGATTAAGAAGACAAAGGTAGATGCTCTTTTTTATTCATGCTCTCAAGTAAACTTAATTAGTAAAGTGTTGGTAGATAGACTTAGGTTGGAAGTGTACAAGCATCCAAATCCTTATGAATTAGCATGTAATGTCCCCCAACTTGGGACAAATCAAGAAAAAGGGGGTTTTCAACAAACCTTAACAACAACACAACAAGCCCTAACACCATATGTGCAAACTCTAATTCAAATATCAAACTGTAATCAACAATTATGATTTTTTTGATTTTTTCACTTCAAACCCTAGATAAAAATTACAGAATGCTGGAAATGCATTTTTTCAAGTGCAAAGCAATAATTAACGCTTGAATATTCACCAATAAATTTTGAATATTATTACTAAAATAAATGCCTTGTTTTTTGAATTTTCCTGATGAATAATAGCTGAAAAGTACTAATAAAAATAGCAGAAAATGATTAAATATTCTGAATTGCAGTTTTGGCTTGAAATAACCCTTGAAACCCTCAGATTTGACCCCAAAAGAGGTTGCCCAGCTGTCATAGGCAGTTTGCTGCCTTAGGGCACCAAGTACAACCCTCTAAAAACAATCCACAACCCTCAAAACCCTGCGATGTCCCTCTAAACCAGTCGCTGCCCTAATTTCTAGGCTCCAAACCTTAGTCGCCAGCGCTAAAAATGGAGATAAAATTACTGCCCAAAATATGATGAAGATTCTGTAAAAATCAGATCAATGAAGCTCAATACAACCCTTGAATGAGGATGCCCCTAGTTGAATGTATGGGTTTTTGTCCATACGTCAAACTTCCATTGAAAGGTTTTGTCCTCAATGGCTCAGCTAAGCGTTTTCGTGTTTTAAACTTATAATTTCAAATATCATAAAAATGCATACCTCTCAAATGAAATCCAATCCCCTTTATATACTCACCTTTTTAGTTATGAAGGTAGAGTTAGAGGATTATAAGGTCGGCCATCCTTTAGAACACTTAAAGACTTTTTAAGACCTTTAAGTCAAAATGGGCCCTCCTTAATGCAAAATTGGAATAACTTAAGTGAAAACTCACTTTTACCTTTTAAGGAGGGGAAATTAGTGTTTCCCATTTTACATTTCTTCCCTTAGCCTAGGGAAAGTACCAAAAGAACTAGGCTAAAGGTCATGTTTGTGCTTAGGCCAAAAAGGGGGACATGACATATGATATGTGAAACAAGAAGCAAGGATAAAGGTTTCCAAGCAATGTAATGTCAAGCTTGCAATAAATGAACATTTCATTGACAATGTTGTTGTGGATGTAGTACCAATGGATGTTTGTGGCCTAGTTTTTGGCAGCCCCTAGATGTATGTGTGTGATGTAGTCTTCATGAGAAGGGCAAATCAGTATTGTTTGGTTAAGGATGGGGAGGACTACATTATCCATTCTTATGAAGGGAAATCTCAGATCTCCTTGGTAAGTATGGCCCAAGGAAAAGAGTTGTTGAATGCTAGTGGCAAAATGTCTTTTCTCCTTTTGAAAGATAAGGAAATAAGCCACACAAGGGGAACAAAGAGGTGAATGTTGAAGTTAACAAAGCTAGAGGAATGCATCCAATAGATGCACCTCTAAGAGAGGGCAAGAAAGTGGGGACAAAGATTCTCCACACACTGAGTTCTTGAAGCTTTTGGGGACCAAAAGCTTCAAATTGGGGAGCCATGATCCAAATTTGGATCACAATGTACTAGCCATGTTTGCTATTTGTTTCCACTATTCCCAATTTATGTAGTTCATGCTTGTCAGGCACCATTGTAAGACACTTCATTTCAGATAAGTTGTAGTTACAAAATTAGTGTGAAGATGATCCAGACATCTGTAGAATGGTGAAGTCCATAGTTTTTAGCTCTTGAAACTAAGAGGTTTGCCATAGATGACGAAACCGCCAGTCTGTGTAGGTAGCGGTTGTGTAAACATCGGTCTACATATTGCGGCGATTGCATAACTGTCGGTTTGCAAACTGCCGCAGTTTCGCCACCAACCAAAACATGGGAATGGGAATGGTTGCAAATGATTCCACTTTCTTACGACGGTTTGTTTGAGTTCTTTAGCAAGTTCCTAGGTGAGAGGGCATAAATATAACCTTTGTGGAAGGCATAGGTAAGTAGTGAGAGGTCTTGGAATTGGATCCACATTGTCGAATTGCAAGTTTGTGTCTTTGTTCATGTTCTCTCATTGTTCACAAAGTTGAGAGTGGTTGTTCCAGTGTTGGGATTGTTCGTGAGGTGTTGTAAGAGTGCAAAGCATTGTGTGCAAGTTTTGGATAGTGTAGTATTGAAGCTCTATCCATGAAAGGTCAAGAAGTGACAGCAATTTGTAAATGTTGAGAATTGGAAAGGTGAGTCAAATTGGCTTACCTACTTGAGTTTTTCCCACATTGGGTTTTCTTCGTGTCACATCTTGTGTTCTATGTGGTGAATTGAGACTCGGCGAGTCTTTTGCAAACTTGGTTGAGTTCATCGAGTTTGACCAGACTTGCGAGTTTGGCGAGTCCTGGTGAGGACTCGCCAAACCGAGTTCGAGTCCATCTCTGCGAGGAATTGCCGAGTCTTTTACAGACTTGACTAAGTCCTTGGATGAGTTTGGTGAGTCTGGCTAGACTCGCAAGTCTGGTCAGATTCGCGAGTCCCAGACTTGTGAGTCTTGTCCCTAGACTTGTCGAGTCCTTTCTGTTTCTTTTATGATTTTTTAATAGTTTTTTCCTCTTAAAATTCGGTATTTTTAATTACTTTTTAAAATGCCCCGAGTCTTTTTGCCGAGTCCCTGAGCCAAAAATAGACTTGCCGAGTCTTTGTCGAGTCCGAGTCTCGTTCCTATGGTTCTATGTGCTTTGTGTTGTCTTATGTTTTCTATGTATTCATATGGTAGGCTGTAATTTCAATTCCAACACTTCGTACCTCTATTTAACAAGCAAAATAGTTTAAAATAGTATTCTTTCAGTAATGGTGAGTTAGGAGGTTAATAGGCTCTGTGTTGGTGAAGCTTAGTGTGGAATATCGACTTTGTTTAAGGATCAGATTATCCACCTTCAAGGGTAGTGCTTACATGTACCCAGTTTGGAACAAGGTCTGATGCCCACACGGTGAGGGGTATGGAGCTATGCCATCATTTGCTGCCATAGAAAGTGGTTCACATCCCAAATTGCTATTCTTAAGCAAGTCGATCCTGCTAATTCCTCGTTGCATGGTGCATGTGTGGCTGCTGGTTTAGAAAGCCTCTGGGGGAAGTAAGGCAGATAGATTGTTGTGTAAATACTAAAACTCCTTGGAGCTGGAGAGGGGCTGTGAGTGAGACGATCAGCCCAGGCTTCTTGAGGTCACATAGTGATGCAGACTGAGACTGGAACTCAAAGGCTTTTAGAACTCCCAAAATCTGTGTAGTTCTGCTGGAAACACTAGAACTCTGACTGATACTAGAGGTGCAGTTCTTGAAACTTTCTTCAGTGTGGTTGCCATCCTCTACTAGAAATTGCATGTGGTGTTGATAAATTTCATAAAAAGCATCAAACATGTTAGCTTGTTTGACGGTGTGATATATTTCTCAAGAAGCTTCCTTTTCTGCTGAAAATTTGACGAACCTCAGAATTCTTCCCTTCATCCCAATTTCAAACAGCGGAGTTGGCCATGGGACTTCGCCAAGCTGATGGAGAGAACCATCATTAAGGTTTACCTTAGACTGGACTACCACCAGTGAGGATCCTTTCGGGCATGAGGGTGACAGCTTCAGGAGTCCTTTCAGCAACTCTATTTGTAGGACTGTCTTGCATTCTTTGATGTTTTTTTTTAAATTGCAGCCAAGTACCTTTTTGCATGGTACAGCAATAGCTCTGAACTTGGCTGTCATTTTCGTCGAAGTGGCTTCTCGTGTACCTTTGCCATATATGCACTTTACTTGCTTCATCTTAGAAGTTGAAGAATCACCATGGATGTGGACTTTAAAGGGTTGAAGGTGCTAAAGCAGAGGATGGTGTAGAAACTTTCCTTAATGATGATTGACAAAAATTATCTCTTCTGATCATCTTCTGCAACTGTCAAGGATCCACCAGGGATTTGACACTGACTACAATATCTTTCTCACAAATCAGATACAGGCCCCCTTTTGACAGTAAATATGCTATTTGGATGGCTAGTATTGGGATATGAACTCCAAGGTGATTATGTAATATAAATCTGGTATTTTCCAAGATTTATTTGTTGTTGCAATTGCTTTTCTTAGTTTTACAAAATTACATTGAGGGTGATTTTTGAGTCCCTCTTTTACCGGGAGAAAGGGGACTCTTAAGAGCCTTAGCTAATTTAAGACACCTTTGCAAGACCCAACATTCCACAAGGTTATTAGTAATGTTTGCTGTAAAGACTTCGATTCAGTTGTCTTTGTTATCGCGGATGATACTTCCAATGCCATATATGTAGTGAATCTAGTGACTGTGTATTGTTTCAGGTAGTGACAGGAACTATGAATGGCAACATCCGATATATTGGTAACTAGGGGCATTTTTTTAATTCAAAGTACTAAAACTGTGGCTCTTATTTGGGCTTATAATATTCAATGTGACCTTTGGTGGATTTGATTCATTCCTGAAAATTCCCCAGTTGTGTTCAAGTTGTAAATGTCAACAATCTATTATGGGTATGGTGTGTGCTCAGTTTCATATAATGTCTGACTTAATTTTGGCCATGAATGGATTAATTCTTCAATTTTGTGAAGGTCTTTCATCAAATGTAATATTCCAATACTCTGTTAGATTAAGTGCATTCCAAAAGGAGGTGTAGAGTCATCTCTTCCTTTTGCTTACAAAACTCGCATTGATAGGGGTTCACTTGTCCTCTTTTGTGCAACAAGACTACTGTTAGTTTTTTGTTTTAGGGCTAGCCACATTTGGGCTTTATTTTAATTACCAAGCTTTGTTGTTCCAGAGTTTTTGCCAAGCTTCTTTTGTTAAGACCATTCCTTCTTTGCTTTGCAATGATGTACATGCTAACTGGGTGGCCCATTCTCCACTGCTATCAGAATTACATTTTATTTTATCTGGAGACCTGTTTAAACAATTCCCCTTTGTTGGAGTTCCTTATGAAACTCTATAATTGCTTTGTGTGGCCTTGGCATGTGAATTTGAGTAATTCATATTTCCATCTAAGTTGAATTCATTCTTGATGATTCTGTCAGCAGTTTCTGATAAATGGTATTGTCACTGAATCTCGGGTACCGATACCATGTCTCTCCAGAAGTTTGCACTGTTAGCATGTTTAAGCTCCTAGAATAATGTGTTTAAGGTCCCAGAATAACCCTTTCTCTGAGCTTATATAAATTTTGTCTAATTGTAATGCCTCACCTAGCCTAGCCAATGAAGATAATCATCCAAGAAGGAGATGCAGAAGAATTTCCAGGCACTGCTTATGGCTGGGAATATGAGACTATAAGAAGTGGGAAGTTTCACATGTTTTCTTGGTGTCAAGCTTTCTTTGAATGGATTAGATTCGTAGCCTGTCTATTTGGCTGGACATCCCCGAAATGTTTGCATAATGTTTAGTGGGCTGAGCAGATGAATCAATGGGGGATTATGATAGAGTCCCCATTTGAATCTCACAGTGGTTGGATATACCACAATATATTGTTGCCTTGGCAGACCTTAGTGTATCTCAGTGGCTTCAATATGGCTCGATGGACTGAGCAGATGGAGGATTCCTCGATACCACCTTATGGGCTCCGTGCAAATGCCATGAGGGTGGCCGGGCAGCTCATGGTACCAAATCATCTCTTCATTTGATATCATCTTCTAATCATGTAGAGATCAGCTGAGCAAGCAAGCGAGGCTTATGAAATCAGGTGCACACATTCTTAGCCCTTAAAGCTTTTATTATTTTCTTTAAAAAGAAAACTGCTGCTAGTGAAATATTAAATTTGGGAAAGGAATGATATGCAAGTATGGGAATAATATAAGCAAGGGATAAACAAATCCCCAATAAAAATAATAAATGATAGATTTCCCTTCCTTGTGGAATATGGCTAAGCCATTGCTGCTAGTACCAAGCACATCCTATAGATCCCTTAACTCCCTGCTTGAGAAATGAGAGGATATTGTGAATGATAATCCGTCTCTCGAAAGGTTAGAATGTGGTCACCTACAATAGAAACTAAATTGTAACCTCTTTAGCATATGTGTAAATGTTGAGATTAAAATGTGGCTTTGTATGCCACTGTGTTTGTTTAGGGAACCGTGGTGATTCATTTATTGCAGCCACCATAGAATATAGGTGTGAATTATAGACGCAGGATTTGTTAAATGCTTGAGGCCACGTTGACTACCTGTAGCTTCAATCCCTTATCTATTCGCAGGCCACCGGGTAGAATCTTCAAGACCACGGTAATAAAGTGTTCCTCTTCGATCGCACTTCAGCATGACCAGGCTATATGAACCCTGAGTCACCTGCAACAGTCCTAGTCAAGGCCCTATACAATTGCGATGAAACTTCTATTGTCACATGGCCTGTGAATATTTTGCGTTGGCATGCTTTCTTAGCCATGAGTTTTACTCAACGACTTCATCCCTTTTGACCAAAGTGTGATCTCCATCTCATAGGGCAGTGTGAAACCTGGGCGACTTTTGGAACCGCGAACTAACTTACATGACCAATTTCAATAGTTGCAGTGTGTTTAGGCCTTCAGCAATCCTTGTGTGGAAGTGTACACCATCTCGGTTTCAAGTTAATAATTGGCCGTAGTGTCCCTTGGTGAACGAGTGTGACTTCGCTCTCTACTCCTATGGCTATTGTGAATGATTGTTGTATCTAAGTGTCTCTTCAAAGTGATTATTATTATCGTAGTCACTCCTTGTGACCTTTTCTTGCATTATTTAGGATCGTGCCACATGGCACAAATCTTGCTACTTAGAGTAATGTAGGGATTGCCCTCACTCATCTTATTCTTTGTGACCACTCCATGAACTGCATGGGGTCCATGAGTCTATAACCCGAGGACACAACCAATGTTAATTAACGTGGATTAATAAGGTCACCTCGGTTAATGTGGAAAAAGGATTTCTGCAAGTAATTTTAATTATTATAACGATCCATCATTTGATTCGACATCCTATTTTTGATTTTGGTGGCTATATAATCTTATGGTAATCATGGATGCATGCATTGATTAAAATATATTCAATTCCAACATTTGTGTCTGAACTTATAACAATGTCATTTGACCCTTGGTTGCAGTCACCCGACTACTGGGAGTAAGGGGGTGTGTTGGAAGTAGTGGTTGAGCCGCATCTACTCTAGCCCACCGTCTATCCTTGCCACGCTGTCAACCACCGTGGAGGACCTCAACGTCTATCAATTCTAGCTGTTAACCAACCTCCAACATTTAATTTGACATCCTATTTTTGATTTGGTGGCTATATAATTATATGATAACCGTGGATGCATGCATTAATTAAAATATATTCAATTCCAACATTTATGTCTGAGTTTATAACAATGTCTGATAAAGTTTTTACACGTGGCAAAAGGCATCAAAAGATTCGTGGACGAATCTTGGGTGCCTTCATGCCAATAGAAACGCTCTTCGTTAGGGCATCTTATCATTTATACAAATGAGCATATTGGGTTTGTGTGTTTCTGGCACGTAACACATCACCGACAGGGCTTTATCAGTGTCCATTATTTTTTGCAAGGGTTTTGGTTAGTTCTACGTGCACTACATATTGATAATTGTGGCAAATCTATTGTAGGTGAAGTGCTCTCTCCAGATTTGAGACGGCATGGGAGAAAATAGAGATAAAGAAGATAGAGAAAAGGGCGGCTAGGCATGCCACTTTTTCCAAGCGAATGAAGGGTTTGGTGAAAAAAGTGCATAACTCTCCATTTTGTGTGAAGCGGATATAGGCCTTATCATATTTTATGCAACGGGGAAGCTCTTTGAATTACATGTTGATATTGTTTGGTGATGAACCTCCATATCCAAATTGTGCTCTGAATAGGATGCATCATTGGGTCAGGTCGTGGAAGGCTTGGAGTAGAGCCTAAGATTTCTCAACTGCTTGTCCTGGATATTGTCCATCAAAAGGATCAGTGTCTTTCCAAACCACACTGAAAATCACCGTTTACCTCTTTCAACTACATGTCCATTTTAAAACAACCACATCAGAGATTGAAATCACAACTTCTAAACAAATTTTATACAATGTCAAAGTAAAATTAAATAAAAAAAAAAAGTAGCATAAATGGTAGTATGAAAGCTCCACAATTTTTACATAACCAAATTGCGAAATTTAGATCTTAATCTTCCCTAGCAATGCAAAAAAGGACACAAAAGTATACACAATGCAAGGTTGTACAAATGTCTGATTTTTTATTGTTGTTGGGAGGCTTGGAATTGTATGAGGTAGTTATGTGTCCTCAAAAAGACTGCACGCGCCTTGCTGCTAACAACTACTACATATAACATAGTACATTGTTTATGTGTAGGGCCACTTTATTTCAATATTTAGAAACATGACCAAACCAAAATTGATGCAACAAAAAAAATATTTTATTTCTTATACGGATATGTATGCATATAAGATTTAGGTACAATTAATATTAATATGATAATTATTATTAATATATATATCTTAATGGTTTTCAACAAGCTGTAATATGACATGTAGTGGATTTGATGCGGAAAATGGATATTCAATATTGTAATGCCAAATCTTACCACAATAAAGTTAATTATGCCCGCCACTGATGTGTAACGTGGTCCCAATCTACATCCGACGTGCAACTCGAATAAACGTTGCAATGTCAATGACTTGGGGACAAGACATGGAGGTCCTATAGTCTATCTTGTAGCTTTCGTTAGTCCATGTTGCCAATATATTGACACCTAGAGTAATTACATCAAGGTTAAATACATATGGGAATGCCATACTCGTACCCTTGGAAGAAAAAACAGCTACAATTAGATGTTGTCTTTGTAAGCATCTTTTTTATCCCTACTGGTAAAAAAACATAAAATCTAGGGGAGCACTAGTCAGGGAAATATGTTTTAGAAAAAATTATCAAAATAAATATCATATTATTTTTGCTTAATGCTTCATTACAAAAAATGAGATGGAGTCAATTGTCATGGGTTTAAAGTGAGGTATGACTACCGATTTACACTCCTTACTTTACAAAACCTCGCTTTACCAAAAAAAAACAAGATATAATATAATTGCTTAATAAATATGTTGGAAATATTGTCATTGATGTCAAATAGTAATCGTGAATCTAATTAATGGCAAAGTATTTCAATAAAAGAATTAAGTAAAATAAAGAATATTTAATTTAATTGAGGCAAGTAAACATGCAAATAATGGTCATATCTTTGCATGGAATTGAAGACAAATTATCTATGTTTAAACGGGCTTAAAGAGGCAATTATGGTGAAAGCTTTCAAGGCAGTTTTTAAGGCTAAAACGGTCCCTAACCTTGGCCTCCCTGCTAAAAGACTATGGTGCTGTTTTCTAGGGAGTCGTGCCACCTTTGGGAGGAGTTGTGGCCGTTGGGAGGAGTTGTGACCGTTGAAGAGTCACGATCTTAATTTATGGCTTTCTGTGGGGTATAAAAAGGTGCATAGCGAGTGGCAAAATGAGCAGATCCGAAAGTGAAAATTAATAAAGAAGAGCATAAATATTTAATAGAAAAAATTGTTAGAATATTGGAAGAAAAATCAGTAGGTATAAGGCAAAGCATAGCAGCGAAAACACTCAAGTGTAGATCGGATCTAAAGGAGAAAAAACAGTGTTTTATCATTAGTTGTGTTAGCAACAAATCAGAGATAGAAGAGTGTTTCTTGTAAAAATGTTGGTGCCTTCGTATTGAAGAGATTGGTGTCTCTTGCTGAGTTGGTGCTCAGCAAAAGGGGTTGGTGATCTTGTGGGTTGGTGCCTATGAAATTGTAATTGGGGTTGGTGCTCCAGTAGGTTGATGCCTACGAATATTTATATTGAGAAAGATTTTTTCGTGGTTTTCTCCTGAAAGGGTTTTCACGTATATCTGGTGTCACTTTGCATTGTGTTATCTTGTGTTATAATTTGATTGCTTTGAATATCTTAATTGAAATAAGTGATTAAGAGTTAGAAAAGAAAAGAATATATAATACTAATTGAGTCCCCCCACACTCTCAGTATTACCCTGTGCTCAACAATTGGTATCAGAGCAGGTTCCTTTAGATATAGCTTAACTGCTAGAAGGTAGATCGTACAAACACACATGGTTGAATCACAAGTTCATGATGGATTTTCCACTAACAAGGCACCGTTGTTTAATGGCATAAATTATGCCTTTTGGAGCATAATAATGAAGACATATCTAATGGCTCTTGGGTTTGATATTTGGCAAGCAATAGTAATCGGGTACCAAACGCCACAAACGCCACCAATAGATGCTACTGGAAAGAAGGCTAGAGAGAATAATGCTATAACAATGAATGCCATCCTATGCGGCCTTTCAGAATCTGAATTCGTAAAAGTCATGCAATGTGATTCTGTGAAAGAGATATGAGAAAAACTTAAAACTATTTATGAGGGTGATAGCAAGGTAAGACAAGCAAAACTCCAAACTCATAGGAGACAATTTGAGAGTTTAAAGATGAAGGAAGAAGAGAACAATGCAGGATACCTGCTTTGGGTTGATGAAATAGTCAATGTTATTCGAGGACTTGGATAAACTGTGGAAGAATCTACAATCGTCCAAAAGGTGCTGAGGTCCTTACCGCTAAGGTTTGATGCGAAAGTCTCTGTTGTTGAAGAAATGAAAGATCTGGATAAATTAAAGATGGACGAGCTGCACGAAATCCTCACTGCATATGAAATGAGGACCGAACCTGAAAGACCATAAAAAAGAGAAGCAACGTTCAAAGCATCAAAGAAGGAAAAAGTCAAGGAACCTGAGCCAAGCGATAGCTGAAACAACGAAGATAAAAAGGAGGCTCTATTCATTCGAAAGCTGAAGAAAGGTTTGGGCAAATATAAAGGTAAGTTACCATTCAAATGTTTTAATTGTGGTAAGATTGGTCATTTTGTAGCTAAGTGCCCAGATAAAGACAATAGTGATGAAGAGGAGTGCAAACCAAAATTCAAGAAGGGATTCAAGCAAAATAAAGACAAGAGATTTGAGAAGCAAAAGAAAAACTTATACTCCAGGAGGAACTATAGCTCATCCGAGGAAAGTGGAGTTAGTGATACTCAAAATGATGATGATGAAATATTGTTCATGGCCATAGAAGACAATGCTTCCACAAGCAGAAACACCCTAGAGGAAAAAGAAGACGAAGGTGAGGTAAATCTCGAAGAGCTTACATGTGCCTTAGGAGAGATAAAAGGTATTAAGAAAAAGAACATGAAACAAAAGCTTCAGATTCAGAAATATGAAAAAGAGAGTTAGGTTTCAGAAGTCAGAATATCACAGTTTTGAGGAATCAAAGAAGATAATTGCTGATCTAAAAGTCCAAATCGAAGAGGCAAAGAAAATTGAAGAAGATCTAACGAATTAGCTAAAGAAGAAAGGAGAAGGCTGTGAAAGGTATGGATCTGAGATTGCTGCTTTGAAAAGGGATCTAGAAAAGGCGAATACTAAAATAACAAGTGACTTGAAATCTGAGAAAAGCATCCAAGTTTTGAATAAGATTTTGGAGAGTCAAAGATCACCATCCAATAGGTCAGGCATTGGGTATGAGAAGGAAAAAGAGAAGGCTAAGAGCTATGCTAAAACTCTTAAGGAACCTATGAAAAAAGAGACCAAGAAGGAAGAAGGCCAGAATACAAAAAGCACCGCTATCAACAAAGAAAACAAAGGAGAACAAAACTTCAGGAGACCACTTGCTCCAAGATATACCAATAAAACCAGCGTTGGTAATTATTTTTATGGATATTGTTATTATTGTAATCATTTCGGTCATAAGAAATTAGATTATAGAATGAGAGCCAAGGATATTGAAGTCAGGAGCGAAAACAAAGGAACCTATAGAGTTTCGAACAGAAGCTACAATTCATTTGCTCCCCTATCGAACTTTGATGAAGAAGCTATAGTCTGTTACAAGTGCAACTATGGACATATAGCACGCTATTGTAGAAGTATGTTTGAATCTGTAAGACAAGATCATAAGTTCAACGCTCCAGTGATAAAGAAAAGGAAATCAACAAAGACCTGGAAGAAGAAGCAAGAAGACGAGCAAAATAAGAAAGAATCCATGATCGTTTAAACAACATTCCATGCTAGAGATGAAGGACAACAATGGTTTATTGATAGTGGATGTTCGAGACACATGACTGGAGATAAAACCAAGTTTATCTCGTTGAAAAAAGTCAATGAAGGCATGGTGAAGTTTGGAGACAACACTACAAACAGAATAACAAGAAAAGGTACCCTTAGTCTCGATAATGGAAGAACCAAAACAGAGAATGTGTTATATGTGGAAGGATTAAAGCATAATCTTTTAAGTGTGAGCCAAATGTGTGATCAAGGACATACTCAAGTTCTTTGCTAAAGGTTGCGAGATCAAAAAAGAGACACATGAGAGCTAATTGCAGATGCCCATAGGACAACAAACAATCTATACATGCTTACAGAAGTCGAAGGAGAGAAGTGTTGTTTGAGTCAAGTTGAAGAGAGTTGGCTATGACACAGAAGAATGGGCCATATAAATTTTGATAGCCTTGTGAATATCAGCAAGAAGCAAGTTGTAAGGGACATTCCGAAGATAACAAAGCCATCAAACACGTTTTATAAGCAATGCCAACATGAGAAGCAGACTAGGTCAAGATTCAGAATGAAGGAATATTCCAAATATTCCACCATGAAGAAATTAGAGCTCATTCATATAGATCTATGTGGACCCACCAGAACGCAAAGTATACAAGGTTAGAGGTATTTTATGCTGCTAATTGATGAATACACTAGAATGACATGGGTTGCATTTCTGAAAGAAAAGTCTGAGGTCTTTAGCAAATTCAAAGCGTTTAAAACATTAGTTGAAAATGAAACTGGTTTAAGGATCAAATGCTTAAGGTCAGATAGAGGAGGTGAGTTCATGTCAAATGAATTCATTGAGTATTGTGAAGACCATGGGATTAAAAGACATTACTCCGCTGCAAGAACCCCACATCAGAATGGGGTAGTAGAACGAAAGAACATGACTGTCCAAGAAATGGCTAGGACAATGCTGAACGAATCCAAGTTATCAGACAAATATTGGAGAGAAGCAGTCCACACAGCTATATACATTCTAAATAGAGGGTAGATCAGAGTCAACAATGACAAGACCCCATATGAGTTATGGACAGGAAGACCAACCTCCATCAAATATTTCAAAGTATTTGGAAGTAAGTGCTTTATTAAGAGGACCGAAGATGATTTGGGGAAATTTGACTCAAGAGCCGATGAAGGAATTTTTCTGGGATATTCCACCAAAAGCAAGGCCTACAAATGCTACAACAAGAGAACGCAAACTATTGGAGAAAGTGCTAGTGTCAGAGTAGATGAAACTGGAACTAAGAAGGCAAGTGTTTCATTAAACGAACCGGATATCATTGAAGAAGATGTTGAAATAGAGAAGATGGATGAAGATGAATGGCAAGACACCAAAGCACCATCTCGTTTCATTCAAAAGGACCATGCTGAAAGCCAAATCATTGGCAATATAGATGTTGGAGTACAGACTAGAAGAAGGATTGTAAGAAATTCTGAACAAGTGAATTTTTCTTTGTTATCTAAAATATAGCCTAAGAATTTTTCAGAAGCAAGCAATGATGAACATTGGGTAAAAGCAATGGAAGAAGAGCTAAACCAAATTGAGAAGAATGAGACATGGGAGCTGGTACCCAGACCGAAGGATCAGAGTGTGATCAACACCAAATGGGTATACAGGCACAAACTAAATGAGGATGGTCAAGTGACGCGAAACAAGGCTCGATTGGTATGCAAAGGATATGCTCAAATCGAAGGTATTGACTTTGAAGAAACCTTCGCTTCTGTGTCAAGATTAGAGGCAATTAGAATGTTTCTTGCCTATGCTGTATTCAAGAACTTCAAGGTATATCAAATGGATGTAAAATCTGTATTTCTTAATGGTAAATTAGAAGAGGAAGTTTACATCGAGCAACCAGAAGGATTCATCCTATCAGAAGATAGCAGATATGTATGCAAATTGAAGAAAGCCTTGTATGGATTTAAACAAGCTCTCAGAGCTTGGTACTCAAGACTTGACAAATACCTAAGAGCCCAGGGATTCAAGAGAGGATTTGCCGACAACAATTTGTACATTAAAACTGAAGGTGAGCATCAGTTAATTGTTGTAGTTTATGTTGATGATATAATCTTTGGAGGAGATAGTGACAAGTTGTCCAAAGAATTCGTCGAACACATGCAAAAGAAATTTGAGATATCCATGCTTGGTGAGCTATCATTCATTCTTAGATTGCAAATATCTCAGTCCAGTAAAGGAATATTCATTCCCCAGACCAAGTATGCTAAAAAAATGTTGAAGAAATTTGGAATGGAAAACTGTGCACTAGTTGGCATGCCTATGGCTACAAGAAACAAGTTGAGTAAGGATGATGAATCGCCGAATGCATATCAGTCCCCCTACAGATCAAATGATTGGCAGTCTTTTGTACATAACGACATCCAGGTCGGATATCATGCAAGCAGTGGGTATGGTAACACACTATCAGGTAGCTCTTAAAGAAACATGTGCAAGCGGTGAAACGAATATTCAGATATCTAAAAGGGACCTTGGACTATGGATTGTGGTATCCTATAGGGAAATATTTCACATTGGTAGCATATATAGACTCAGACTGGGCAGGATGCCTAGATGACAGAAAAAGCACAAGCGGAGGAGCATTTTTCCTTGGAGATAGCCTAGTGTCTTGGCTAAGTAAGAAGCAGAATTCAGTGTCATTATCCACAATAGAGGCAAACTACATAGCGGCAGTATTGTGTTGCACTCAAGTTCTTTGGATGACGCAGACCTTTAAAGACATCAAGGTAGAATATGATCATCCAATTTCAATATACTATGACAATACTAGTGCTATCAACATCTCAAAGAATCTAGTGATGCATTCCATAACAAAGCACATTCCAATCAGATACCATTTCCTGAGAGAGCAAGTTGTAGAACAATAGGTAAAATTGGAATATATTGCCACCACATAGCAGATAACAAACATTTTCACCAAGCCACTTCCAAAAGACACATTTGAATACCTACGTGAGAAGTTGGGAGTAAGCATTGCATTTGAACACATTTTGAACACATTTGAACACCTTTTGAACACATTTTGCTTCTTGCCATTGATTAAGGGGGAGCTAAGTATTGCATTATCTAGCCCCTGGGTAGTCCCTTTGCCATTGATGTCAAAGGGGATAAGTGTGGAAAGAGGGAGTCACAAAAAGGGGGAGCTACAGAAAAAGGTCTCAAACAAAAGAAACAATACAACAAGGAGCAGATTTAGTGTGTGGTTGCCATCAATGACAAAGGGGGAGATTGTTGGAAATATTGTCATTGATGTTAAAGGGTAATTGTGAATCTGATTAATGACAAAATATTTCGATAAAAGAATTAAATTAAATAAAGAATATTTAATTTAATTGAGGCAATTAAACGTGCAAATTACGGTCATATCTTTGCCTGGAATCAAAGACAAATTATCTATGTTTAAACGGGCTTAAAGAGACAATTATGGCGAAGCTTTCAAGGCAGTTTTTAACGCTGAAATGGTCCCCAACCTTAGCTGACTTGCTAAAAGACTATGGCATTGTTTTTTAGGGAGTTGTGCCACCTTTGGGAGGAGTTGTGACCATTGAAGAGTCACGACCTTAATTTATAGCTTTCCGTGGGCTATAAAAAGGTGCATAGCGAGTGGCATAATGAGCGGATCCGAAAGTGAAAATTAATAAAGAGCAGAAATATTTAATAGAAGAAATTGTTAGAATATTGGAAGAAAAATCAGCAGGTAGAAGGCAAAACATAGCAGCAAAAACACTCAAGTGTAGATCGGATCTAAAGGAGAAAAAACAATGTTCTATCATTAGTTGTGTTAGCAACAAATCAGAGATAGAAGAGTGTTTCTTGTAAGAAGGTTGGTGCCTTTGTATTGAAGAGATTGATGTCTCCTGCTAAGTTGGTGCTCGGCAAAAGCGGTTGGTGCCCCTGTGGGTTGGTACCTATGAAATTGTAATTGGGGTTGGTGCTCCAGTAGGTTGGTGCCTACAGATATTTATAATGGGAAAGATTTCTCCATGGTTTTCTCCCGAAGGGTTTCCATGTATATCTGGGGTCACTTTGCATTGTGTTATCTTGTGTTATAAGTTGATTGCTTTGAATATCTTAATTAGAATAAGTGATTAAGTGTTAGAAAAGAAAAGAATATATAATACTGATTCACCCCCGTTCGCCCCCTCCCTTCCCCTCAGTATTACCCTGTGCTCAACAAAATATAATATTACTATTATTCGTAATATAATATATTATAACATATATATGTTATATGTTTTATATTATATAATAACATGTTATTAAATTAATATATTATAATTTTATAATTTTTTAAATTAAAAAATTGAATATGTATATATACACATTCTGCACTTTACAAAACCTTGCTTTACCAAAAAACAATATATAATATATAATATAATTGTTTAATAAATATAATATAACTATTATTGGTAATATAATATATAATCGTAAATATATGTTAAATGTTATATTATTAAATTAATGTTATATATTTTATATTATATAATAATATGTTATTAAATTAATATATTAGAATATTATAAATTTAAAAAATTATATTATATAATCGATCATACCACTGTAGCGTTAAGAGAAAGTATGCAAAAATTAGTGGGGATTTGAACCCAGCTCCACTATAAAACTTAAAATTCATAGCGCTTGTACTCCCAGTGGCAGTTTTACCTCTCCTTTATTCACCAAATAAAGAGAAATATTCACTACTGTTACGAATACAATCGTTGTTGGTGTTACTGAGAGAGATAATGGAAAAATCTTGTAAATATTTGTATACATATCTATTTGAATATGGCAGCTTGCATCCATATCTATTTGTATATAGTAGTTCAACTCACCTTGAATTCTTTCACCGCTTTCATGAACTTTATGGTCTTTCCCTTGTCTACCTCTTCTTTATTTCTCAAGCTCATAGTGAAACGTGATGTGTCATCCATGCATAACTCGTCATGTTGTATGAAGTAACACGCTACCTTATTTTCCATCATCACCTCTATTAGAAATATCAGATTATTGTTACTTAATGTTTCGTGCACAAAAAGTGAAATGATTCTCACGGTCATTGGTTTCACATGAATTACTCCTACTGATTTACACTCTTTCAGTTACAAAACCCCACTTTACCAAAAAAATAAATATTATATCCCTTCGGATGTAACCTTGCACCTGTGGGGCAATGCTAGTTATTATAATGAGGTGATTGACTTGAGATGTTTTGATCACTATACACATAAGATTGACTTTAATGCTTTTACTCGCATAAATGTGTGGCGCTGCTATGGAGCTTCCCTGTGATCATGCCATTTGGCAAAATCTCCATTGCTCAAACGAACATGGTGAATACTTATCCCTTGAACCATACTCTGTCAACATTCATGAACTTCATGACTCCATGACCTTTTTGATCTTGACACGTGTCATCGTCATGGAGCCTCGCACTCAAAGTCCTTTTGTGAAAGCCTTCAACAAGTCTTATCTTGGTCTGTGGACGTATTATAAATAAGATCGTTTTTAAACTGTGATTGTGTCTGCAAATACCCTGAGAGCTTTAGTCATGTTGGTAGCAATAATTGTATCGAGGCCATGTGGAATATAGTGACCATATTTGATAACTTGGTGGCCACATGGGTTTGGTGGACCCACTACCTTGTGCACATCAAACGTAGTACTGATTGTTATTAAGGCATGACCCAAACCTATGTATATATATATGTGCACTTTGTGGAAAGTGTCGACTTTGTGAATCGCTGTAACTGTGGACTATGTGAATTTACAAACCCCATGAATATTTGTGCCCTTTGAGACCATTGATACATTTCATGCGTTTATTTTATTTTGGGTCGCAAATTGCATGTGGTCTCAACACGTGACAAAATCTTGGAGACTCGCATCATGCTATTCTTTAAGGCCTTAATCGAGTCACCTCTTGTTGATTGCGTAGATGAGTTACAATTGTTAAACAAATTCCAATTCATATTAAAGTTCACATTCTCATAAGGATACAATAGGAAGAACAAGTCCACTTTGGCCAAAAGAAGGATACTCCTCAAGGTAAAATCCTTCTAAATCATGAGAATCAGGCAATCTTTAAAGCCGCAATCAAACAATTGCTCAGAGATCATGAAGAAAAAACAGCTAACATAAAGAATCAGTTTCTCAGAGAGAACATGCTGATTCCCCTAATGCACAAGGCCTTAAATGGTTGTAAGAGAGCTAGACCCAAGAGAGGAACAAGAAATACTTTCCCGGCAAACCCATGGTTCGACGAGGAATGCAAGATAGCAAAAATAAATCTGCGAAAGAGAGGTATGGACAAAGAGCATAAGGAGTACGCAAAGATGCTATGGAATAAGAAAGAGAAGTATGTAAACAGCAGAAGAATAGCGCTGATTGCCATTGGAAAAAATAGCCCTAAAAGCTTTTGGAAAGAGCTACGTCAAAAGAAGAAACAAACAGAAAACAATATCGCCAGAAACCAATGGCTTGAGTATGCGAAGTTGCTATATGAGAGGGACCAAGATAAATATAGACCCCCATTAATCTATGCGAATACAAAACTTTTCAACACCGAAGACGTCATTCAAGGCATAAAACAATTAGCAAGTGGGAAAGCTCAGGGTATTGATGGGCTGCAAGCAGAGTACTTAAAGTGGGGTGCTGGAGTACTGGCACCTCGTATCAAACACATCTTCAATAGGGTCATCCAAGAGGGCTTTTCGAAAGAGTGGATGACTAGTGTGGTTATCCCTATCTTCAAAAGCGGGGATACCAATAACCCGTCAAATTATCGTACTATCATGGTTAATCCCCTTCTTGGTAAATTCTTCGGAAGCATGATAGAGCGCAGAATTAGCAGGTGGGCAAAAAAAAAAAAAAAAAAAGCTAAGGGCCAAGCTGGATTTAGACCGAAGCACTCTACTATTGATCATGGAGCTACACTTAGGTTCTTGATTGAAAAAATATGGAACACTCAGGGAGACGAGGCCTTTTGCTGCTTTGTCGACTTCAAAAAAGCCTTTGACACGGTTCCCCGTGACAAACTTTGGAATATGATGAAGGCGCTGGGGGTTTCGGATGAGTTTAGAGCGGCTGTCCATAGATTATATGAGCAAGTAAATGCTAAAATTAGAACTAGTGATGGAATGTCAGAGTGTTTTGACAACGATATAGGCGTCAAGCAGGGCTGCCCACTTTCACCAACTTTATTTGGACTGTACATTGATAAATTAGAAGAATGGTTAAATAAAGATAGTGGGGAGGGGATTCAACTAGCTAAGTATGTTATAAAACTGCTTCTTTATGCGGATGACCTCATTTTAATTGCTAGAACAGTCAGCAGCTTGAGGGAACATTTGAGAGCACTTGAAACTTTCTGTCAAGAGGTTGGAATGCAGGGGAACACAAGCAAAACCAAAGTAATGATCTTCTCTCTGAAAAGAAAAAAGAAACAATATACTTTTACCTTTGAAGACAACCCGTTAGAGATAGTCGAGGAGTACAAGTACCTCAGGCTTGATTTTCACCACAAGCTCAATTGGGAAACGTGTAGAGCAAAAAGAATCGAAGGAAGATGGAAAACGTTGTACTCTCTTCAAAATAGGTGCAGGATTGCGGAGTTATGGGATTGGAAGACCAAGAGAACACTCTTCGGTTTGTTGGTTATTCCGGTGATCTTCTACGAGTGTGAAATTTGGGGCAGCAGTGTGTCAGATCAGAAATGGAAACAGAGAGAGAGAATCCAGAAAAACTTCATCATAAGCAGTCTTAAAGTCAAGAATTCGGTGCCGTATGAGATCCTACTTGCCGAAATGGGGTCCTTCCCTCTAGAGGCATCGGCGATGATATGGTTACTAAGCTACCTCAAGAAGATTCTAAACATGAAGAAACACAGGTGGCCTAAACTAATTATGGAGGAAGAGCTAACTAGAAGAACACTTGGAGGAAGCAAAATGACAAATGGGTAAAGAGGTGGGATATTAGCATGTAGGAGTGCCCAAATACTAATGAAGAAATAAAAAAATATGTAAGAAGAAAATTCAAGTGCATCATGTGGACAAAACAAATGGGCCGTAAAAAGGAATACTACCTCAAAGAATTCAACCCCACAGATGATTTTGAAGAAAAAGCCTATATAGGAGCAGACATAAAGTGGAAAGCGAAAATGTTGATTGGCCAACTTAGGATGAGCTCTCATCATCTTAGGTGTGAAACGGGTAGATGGCTAACTCTTAAAGAGGATTGGGAGGAGAGAATATGCCTCTTTTGCAACAAAGGCATGGTGGAGACGGAATGACACTTCCTTTTGGAATGTGAGGCATACAAAGACAACTGATACAGTTATGGTGAAACTTTGAAAATCGCCAACCTGGACACCCTGTTTGAAGCGACAAGGCTGGATAATACGGTGAACCTCGTGATCAAACTTCACAGCAGAAGGGAAGATCTCAAGAAGGAAGTTCAGGGAACTTAGAGAGCGTTTTTGTCGCTGAGGTCTCGTTTTGATGAGGATGTGCGCCACTGATAAGTCCCATATGCTGCTGTGGTCTCGTGGACGTTATTAAAATCCTTCATTTATTCATTCAAACATGGTGGCAAGTGTTATGATGTCTACGACATAATAAATTTGAGTGATATCGATGTATGCATTGGCATTATAGTGACATGTGGCTTGCATGATAATAAGGGATGAGTGTGACCCGTGGGAAATGTTTAAGTATCTCCAATGAGTGTATAATGTGATTTGTGGTCACTCCGTTACTATACATGTATGACGTGACCTTTTGGTCCTCTGTGGATTCGTGGATCCTTGCGATGTCATTATATTTATATAAAGGCATCGTGGCCATTTCTCGTGGTCATGTGGACATTATGTAGACACTAGTATTATAATGTTTTTAAAAGGTAGTCACCAATGCAAATAATATCTTTGCAAGAAATCAATATGGTTATATTCTAATATAATTAGGTACCCACATGTGAAATGAGGATTTTATATTTGATATTCAATTTGGACAGGTTTATAATCACTTTATTGATATTGTTGTGAGTAATTATTCGCGTCAGATTAATTGTTAGAATAATGTACGTGTATTCACCCCTATAGATATTTCTTATAGGGAGATTCCTAAAGTAGTTGAGTGACGATAGAGTTTCATGGAGTGTTTGTAGGGATTAAGGAAGACTTTGTTTATAAGAGGTTCTTACCTATATATTTATAACTCTATGATTGCATATAAGATTAATGTAAATTTTTAATATTATAACCTCTGTATTTGTCTATACTGTTATTTATATTTGTTGAAATTGTCTAAATATCCGACCAAAATAATATTTGGTATCGGGAATGCGTTCTTAAGAGATTATATGAGGCATAACCACTCTAATTTTCTCTGGTTGCCCCTACGGATGAGATATTCGTTGGCTATTTTTTACATTGACATCTTCGGCTCCCTGTGCATCTGCATCTTCACTTTGGATTCCATACAAATCTGCTTAGAATTTCTTGACCTCGCCAGTTTGGGAAATCATCACCGAGCACATATAGCGACGAGACTATAGGTTACGGCTTCGCTTCTGTACTACATTCTACATTTCTTCCATCCTCCTCTTACTGCGAGTTCCGTTGTTCTCCTCAGATCTGCGAGATCTGCCGTCATCTTCCCCATAATTGGATCGAGCACCGATCTTCTCTCTGTCCAAGAACTCCACACGATTGTGGCTTCTGCATTCAACTCCATTGACGAACAGCTCTACACCGGCTGTCTTTGTTTTTGCAACAACACTGCCATCTTTGCAACCAGACTTCATTGGATTCTCAGCGTGAAATACTGCATTGGATTCCTCCCACTGACCTCACTATCTCCGCCATTTCCGGCTGCTATAAAGTCTAATTTTTTTGTTTTTCATACTTTTTAAAGGTGATCATGTCAATAAGTTTTGTTTAGGTTGATAATAGATTTTTTTTAAAGTTTTTTTAATATTATTTATTTATTTTATTTTATTTTATTTTTTTGGGGTTGTTATTGGTCGTTATTTGGAAGTCTAAACTTATGCTTAATGGTTTATAAGTTTTTTTGTAATATTGTTTAGTTTTACGTGTGTATTAACGTCTCGTTTAAAAGTTGTTTAGTGTCATATAGGTTTAGATTTTGTGTATAGTTTTGTATATAGCTTTTTTATGTTGTCAAAAGTGTCAAATATATATATATATATATATATATATATATATATATATATATATTGCCTCGGACATATTTTCGGTGGACCCTGATGTCCAATGAGTGTGTTAAGATTATGGGGGGTTTTCTCCTTAAAAATTTCATGTAACTGAACCTTAACACCAAACTTGTTGAGTAAGCATCATGTCACAAGAGGAAGGAGGCTACGGAGGTTGGAGGCGTTTTAGCGTTCTCTTGTCAGTGACTAACGATGAAGTCGCACAATGATCTGGGGGCATATTTTTTTAGTATTTTTTTGTTGTGTGGTGTGGTAGAAAACAAGAATAGAACATCATCTGGTTCATGTGTGTAAAGCTTCTATTCTATATTTTCCTATGCTGTAAACACATAGTGGAGTACTGAATCACAGAGTATTGCAACATCATGATACTTGTATTGAGGTTGTTGGTTGTCCTATAAAACCATATTTGTAGGTTGTTGGTTGTCCTGTAAAACCATCTTTGTAGGTTGTTGGCTGCCCTGTCAAACTTTCTAGATGTTTGGGTTGTTGGTTGGAGCTATTAGAGTAGGGGTTTTCTTTTTTCCCATATTTATTTATTATGGATTTTTTTCCCTTGGAGTTTTCCCACTTTCGTGGATAAGCTTGCTTAGGTGTACTTGGAATTACATTTTGACCAGATGAATAGGAAGTAACTCCCTTGACCAGCTATTTCGGGTATAGGAGTTACTCTTCCATTAGTGGCTCTTTGACTACTTTTTTTGGGAGGAGTTACTCATGCACTCCTATATGTACATCTCTCTTGTTGAACTATTGTTCAATGAAAGATTAGTTTTGCTCTTATCTTGTTTATGCAATATTCTCGTATGTGTGATTTCATTTTGTTGCAGCTATTATATTGTGTACATGTTTGACTTGTGCCTATCACAAACCTCTGCATTCGCTTGATCCAGAGATCTTGGCGTCCACTCCGATAGGGGCCTTTGTAAATCCATTAGTGTACAGAGGAAGAGGATGAACAAAATGTGGGTCCCTATTCATACCTGGGTGGTTGTTGTATCCATCCATGAAAGCCACTTGTGAGAATACAGTTTTGGAGAGTTGTGTGACAATGCACATAGATCAAGATCATGAGCAAGTAGAGGTTGTACATTGTAGTTACAAAGTGTAGTGTTTCTTCCATGTTCACACTAAGGGGGGAATGTTAGGAATTAGTGCTTCATTAGTATTGTTGTAGGTAATTATTATTGTGTGAGATTGATTGTTAGAATAATGTACGTGTAGTCACTCACATAGATATCTCATAGAGAGAGATTCTAGGGTAACTGAGTGAAGATAAGAGTTTCAAGAGTGTTTGTAAGGATTGAGGAAGACTCCTTGTTTATAGGAGATTCTTGCCTATATATTTGTATCTCTATGATTGTATAAGATAGTGTGAGTTTTTAATATTATAACTTTTGTATGTCTTTATTGTTATATATATTTGTTGAAATTGTCTAAATTTCTGACCAAAATAATAGGTTTTGGGTTGATCTAAATCCAATGGTGGGGTCGGGTTTATCTCTTGGGTGAAGTTGCCTCTTGTAAACACACCTTGACATGTGATTGGTGAAATAAATCGAGACTAATTCGGTAATCTATCCATATTAATCCGATAAAATTAATTGTGGATGCATTTGCATGATGCATTGGTGCACATTATATTGGTGTGTATGCGTAGGGATGGGCTCAAACACTTTGCGCAAGCATAATAAAGTTAAAGAAAAGAAAAAAATCGTGGTTGGTTTTGGAGTAGCACATTAGGGTGCTACACTAATGCATACCCAGGTGCCAGAGCCTTCTATCTACCAATAATGCCTTGAAAATGTTGCTCTGGTGTTGTCATTCTCTTCTTGGTTATTTTAGTCTAGTCTTGGTCTTCTTTTTGAATTCATTATAGTTTCATACCTAACACCATATCAACAAGATTCATGTTTTGACGTTTAATCCTTTTGTTGATTAGGGCCTGGTGATCTTTTTCCATTAGATGAGGAAGTTGTAAATTATTATGGTTGGCCTTTTTGTAGGTAGTTCCTCCATAGTTCAAAAACTCGTACTCGACAAGCCAAAATTTTGACTAGGACTTGAGAGTTTCTTGACAATTACTTTGCAACTTTATCGCTACTTTAAAAACATATAAATTTATAAAATAAACTTAAATAACATGTAAAGGATTGTTAAATGACATGAGAAATGAACGTAGAGAATGCCATGATTATATTTTCTATTATATTTTGACCAAAAAAGAGTACAAACTACAAAGTACAAATTTACAAATTATAATGCTCAGACTCATGAAATATTAATTATACATATTACATTTCATCTCTAGTGCATAGAATAAGTTTGCTGCGTCGACCTTGTGAAAGTGGAAGGTAAAGGTTACTCTTTTGCAATACCAATATCGTCATCAAATATATCATCTGGATCTTCACCAACCCCGCCTGATGCCTTTGCTGCCTCGGATGCTTTTGCCTCTTCTGCCTCCCTCTCCAAATCTGCAATCTCCTTTGCGGTAAATACGAGCCTTGCATCATTAGTGATCTAGTCGGCATATGGATCGATCTCATCCAAGTCAATTACATCATATTTTTTTAGCCCCTCCACTTGTCTCACGCGAAGACGAAGATTATGTAACACAAAGACAAGGTTTTTGAGGTGTGTCGTCAACCTGTTACACTTCTTTGTATGAACAACTTTAAACATGCTTCAATTACGTTCACACCCAAAAGAGTTATACAATTGACACAAAATGTAGGTGGATAGCCTCTGAAGATTTAGTGTTTTTGCACCATAATCTTCCCACCACACATTTGCAAATATGATTTATATTTTTGTAAGTCAACTAGGCTGGAATAAATGAAGTCTCCTATTAATATCTATACTTAAATAGACTACGAGTAACAAGATTAGAAAGAAATAATGAATCAATTTGTTTTTACCTAGCTGAGAGGTGTTCTTCTTTTAATGCATAAAGCTGAAGAAAAGAGTCCCTGTTGCTTTTTTGTAAATCTACAACTTCTCAATAATTGCATGTCTAGTCTCATCATGTTTATGCATGTATTAAGGTCATCCATACCACCTTGTCGGCCTTAAATGAATCAAAATAGAAAAACTTGGGGTTCAACTAGTAGGTCATTGTATGAATATGTCGGTGGAGCGTCTTGTACCATCTCCAATCAATTATGCATCGTATGGGTTCATATTTTTGTTGATTTTGCCTATAATATTTTGCAATGCCTCCGTGGCCTCATACAAATAATCCATTGGGTTTCTCTCACCATCCACACTGTAGAACTTGCCAAAGAAAAGAGTCTCCCTATTGCATTCTTTTAAATTTATAGCTTCTCAATAACTGCATATCTAGTGTCATCATCAAGGATCATCTTCTCTATGCATGTATTGAGGTCATCTATAACCTCCTCATCGACCATCCATAACCTCCTCATCGACGTTAAATGAATCGGAATAGAAAAAATTAAGATTCAAGTAGTAGGTTGCTACATGAATATGTCGGTGGAGCATCTTGTTCCATCTCTGATCAATTATGCGCCATATGGGTTCATATTTTTCTTGATTTTGCCTGTAATAGTTAGGTATGGCCTCTTTGGCCACATCCATGGCTTTATACAAATAACCCATTAGGTTTCTCTCACCATCCACCAACTGTAGAACTTGAATCATACTCTGACACCTAAAACAAAATAATGCACATTTAAAATGCAGGGTAAGATTTTTTTTATAACATATAAATTATAAATAAAAAAATAATTAAGTTTAAGGTTACCTTAATTATTTCCTCCATGTGTTTCAAAAACGTATCATCAAAAATGGTCTTCATGACCTTTTTCCCTTTGGCTTTCTTAGCATTAGAAGACTCCAACCACTGGTGACTCACAAACATCTGCTTAAGGGATGTTAGTGAGGCCGCAATGCTTTGCAATGTGATGAAGTTTGTGGCAAATCGTGTGACTCCCAATCGCACAAGCTCCTTTCCATTGGTGTGCCTTTCTCATAAGTGTAGCACCCAAGTGTGATTGTAGATAAACTTGGTAATATTTCTTGCTGCCTCAACCACATTCTTCACCCATAATATCTTTCTTATGTCCTTTAGTAGATCAATGCAATGGGCCTCACATGGGGTTCAAAAAAATGTAGGGTGCCTCTTTTCAAGAAGTCTCCTTGTTGCTACATATGTTACGTTGTCTGTCAGAACTTAAACATTCTGCACACCTACTTCCATGACCACCTTATCTAGTGTGTTACACTAAGTGTTTGCATTTTTTACTTAATGGAAAACATCAATTGACTTCAAGAAGACCAACTGCCCACTTGAAGCCACTAGAAAGTTAATCAATGTGTGGTTTTTCCTATTTGTCCACCCATCTTTTTTGCCATTTTTTTTTGGTCTTTTACAAGATCTTGCATATGTTTCACAAAATCTTCAAACAACGGGCCACTCAAATCATGAGTAGGAGCCTCATAGTTCCACGACGTTTCGGGGACGAGGGGATGGGTTTTCGGGACAGGGGGCCTAAGTTTGGGGATGGCGGGGGGCGACGGGGGAGCGGTGCTGAAATACATATAGTACTTGAAAAATTAGTTATAAAAAGATGTATAAGGATTAAGTATCTGTATATTGCATTGAACATCAACAATTTAACATTGTGATTTAATCATTTAAGTTTTTAGTTTGATCTATTGAACAATGAACATTAACAATTTGAATTTAACATTGAACATTAAACAATAAACAATAAACATTGATGATTGAACATTGAATTTTCAAAATTTCATAATACAATAGTGAAGTAAATACAAATGACCCAATGAGTTAATGGCTAATCATCCCCAGTGTGGAACTCTTCATCACTAGAACTGTTGGACTCCACACGCTCAAGCTCCTCCAAGCTAAAATACCAACCAGCCCTGTCTATGTAGCATCATCATCAATCTGTGTTGGCCCCTGTGGCTCTACATCCCATCTGGCTGTTGGACTCTCCTTGTACACAAGTGTGTTGCGGTCAATGAGATGCAAGGCACTATGTACAACCACAAGCTTCTCTGCCCTCTTAGAGGTAAGCTTGTTCCTTTTCATGAAGTGGATCCAACTACAAGTAGACCGGTTCCTCTCAGCCGCAGAAGAACTAGAAACTTGGGACAACAAACGAATGGCTAGATCGGTAGTCAAAGAAGCAGGTCCATGCAAAGTCCACCACAAAATTGGTTCCTCCTTTGTCATTGTCTCCCTATTTATTTCGGCCTCCTGTGAATATCCCCTAAGAGTGGCAAATTTTGTCCACTCAGTACGAATGATGTTGGCCTCTGTAGAATCATACATTGTTTGAAAGGCCTTCATGAACCTTGCCTTCACCTCAGCATCCTGTATGGGTGTAAGTCTACCAGGGCTTTGCACATACCACTTTGGGTTCAATGCATAGACAACCATGTGCAAGAGAGTGTTGAGCTTCTCCCATCTGCTATGAATGATCCACTGAATATGCTGTGTAGAATGTCAATATGGGGTCCTCTCGTACAACCTTTATTTGATCAAGCATATTATCAATGCACTCATACACTTCTCCCAAGTGTAGGTGCATTAACATCCCCATATCTAATCACTGTGAAGACTAGAGTAATGATGGAGACAATATATTTGGCATCAGCCCAAAAAACATTATTCTTCACCACGTCTTTCACCCTCTTCCCCTGCTCTATCTTCGACTTAGGCCATCGATTCCATTATACTATCATAGCCATTAGTTGCAATGCCTCTTGCAACTCAAGCATCCTCTCCAAGAGAATAAAGTATGATGCATACCTAGTCTCTACAGCTTTCAAAAATTCCTTCTTGGAGAAGGCCCTGAAGAGTGCATGTGAAGTGTGGTGGTTGCAGATAAACCTCTGCACATCTCTAGCATCATTAACCATTGTTTTGATCTAGCTAATTTTTCCCATGTCTTTCAGTGCATTATTCATGGCATGCACACAACAAGGAGTCCAAATATGTCTATAGGCTGTCTCAATTAACTTTCCTGCTGCTCTACACACATGGGCTGCATTTGTAACTACTTGCACCACATTCTATGGCCCAACCTCTTCTATAGCATCTTTGAGGATTTGGAATTGAAAATCAGCATCCTTGCGATACCTGGAACAATCAATAGCCCTAAGAAAATAAGGGCCAGCTGTACTTGTAACCATGATATTGATGAGTGGACGATGCCTAATGTCCGTCCACCCATCCATGACAATGCTGCATCCACTAGAGACCTAGGTTTGCTTCATTTTCTCCATTAAAACATTAATTTTGGAATAGCTCTTATCCAAGATTGTTGTCCTCAATTTAGTCTCTCCTGGTGGCACATATGATGGCCCTGCTTTTGCTATTTTTGCCACGGCCTCCTTATAATAAGGAGAGCGAGCCACATGGAATGGAATGCCATTGGCAAAGAAGAATTTGCCAATGGCATCATCTGCTTCATCCTTTGCTTGCACATTGAATAAATCCGCCAGTGGATTTGAAGTATCACTAGTCATCTTTTGTTTCCCCTTAGTTCCTGTTGCCCCTGAACTAGATGGATTCATTGCCATTGGCTTCTCCAAAGTATTAGAAGTAGAACTGTCTCTGATGACCCCTCCCCCTTGGTGGCAAAGTAGTAGATGAAGGTGCATCTTCTTCATTGGCACCCCATAATTTACATATTTCAGCGCTCAATTTCATATTCTTTTCCACCTTTTCACATACATCTACGCCTTTGCCTCGGATAAGGAGGTGAGCATTTGTTTTGGTCATGCTGCCAAACCATTCAATGTTACATAGGTTGCACTTCTATTTCCTAGTGCCCTAGGCTGTCCCAGTCTTTGAAGGTACCTTGCTTGCAAATTATTGTAAATGTTTCTTTGGATCAAAGGGACCCTTAGCATATTGTTGAAGGGCAACTATAATTGGGACTCCCAACAGAACTAGTTTGCCTTTCACGGTCACTCCTCCCTCCTAAACTAGGATCATCATGTGAATAATTTGAATCATTGTCACTTTCAACTTCAACCCTAACCCCTTGAGGTTGAACCTCCTCACTCATGCTATGAGAACTCATAATGACACTGCAAGAAACAATAATTTTTTTTCATTTTGTAAGTTTATAAATTATAATTTAAAAAATTAAATAATAAAATTCAAACCATGCATAAATTTAAGGGATTAAAATTTTAAATTTAAAATTAAGACAAGGATTTTCTTTTTGTTTTTCTTACTTTAGTTCGCTCGAAGTGCAGAAGCAGAGGATACACAAATAGGAATCCTTGTTCTTAAAATTTAAAAATTAAAAGTTAAGCATTTGATTTGAATGAAGATTTAAAAAAAAATAATTTTAAAATTAAGATTTAAGACAAGGATTTTCTTTTTGTTTTTCTTACTTCAGTTCGCTCGAAGCGCGGAAGTAAAGGATACACAAATAAAAATCCTTGTTCTTAAGATTTAATTTTAAACATTAAAAATTAAGCATTTGATTTATCATTTATCATTTGAATGAACATTGAAAATTTAAAAATAAAAATTTATTTTCAAGCATTTGAATTTTGAATGAATGAGAATCACAAATAAATATTTTAATATAATTATTTTTCATTTAGAAATTTGAAATTTAAATGATTCAATGAGATGAATGAAAGAAGTAGAACAAACCAATTTGAATTTACAAATGAATAATGATTCAATGAAACAAAAATAATAAAATTTAACAATTAAAAATCAGAAATTGAAAGAATCACAGGGCCTACATTGTGGGTGAAACGATGAAATTGAATAGGCTTGAATCTTTTTGGCAATGGCTTCTCTATCCTCTTCTTTGCTCTCTCACTCTTGCAAACTTCTCCCTCTTAACTTGCTGCCTCTACTTCACTCAATGAAGTTTTTGTGTGATTTGGAATGAGAGAGAGAGGGCTTTTTATAAGCTTTTGGGAGGCCTTGAGGGGTGGGGGTAGGTTCCACTAGCAATTAGGGTTAGGGTAAAAAGCATAAAAATCCATTTTTTTTAAAATTGAAAAAAACAAAACACTTTGACTTTGTTTTGTGTGGGGGATCCTTGGACGTCCCCTCTCAGAGGGAGACGTGCCCGGGACGGTAGCGGAACTTGGCGGAGGTGGTGGGATGGCTGGGGGATGTCCCCCTGACGTCCCCATTCCCGAAACGCGGGTTTTTTGGAGGGGGGGGATGTGTCCCCGTGGAACTATGAGGAGCCTTGAATCCATTCCCGGCAATGGTCAATATAGTGACCAAATTCTCTCAATATGGATTTTTTTTGTCACATTGAAAGGAATGTTGTAGTACAAAAAGTTTGTCATAGCTATCTTTGTTTCATTGTGCAGTTCTCAGTTGCAAGCGGTACTTTCGAGCAAAGGTTGTGACCCAGGGCTACTTCAAGGAGCAAAAAAAAACAACGGAACTATCTTCAGTGGATGAGCCTCTTCTTCAACCTGGACCTCCTGAAGTTGGGGCAATAGAAGAGGCCTCAATGTCACAATCATCTTTTTTTACCCTCCTATTCATTAGCGCTGCAAGTGCATCAACTTTCCTCTTTTTTCTTTGCATAAATCGCAAGGCAAACGACCATCTCTCTTTGAGCCTCAACTGGTGCTTGTGTGCACAATGCCACATTATTCCTTGACAATAGTGCAATGTGGTATTTCAGGGGATAAAGACCTCCACTCATCTTCATTTTACAATATTGCATATAACACAGTGGATTTCTACCGCCGCTTCACAATGCTTCCAAGAAGAGTCATTGGATTTAAGTTTGTGATGGGTCGTTGGACCAGATGCCGATAGCATTCTTAAACAACAAGCTTAAACCCTATATCAAAATAAAAATAAAAAAATTCATAATTCAAACCTAACTACTAATAAAAGAAAGTAGTAGAAAATAAAGTAGATATTAAATGTCAATTATCATGATTCAAATTTCATGTAAGAAACTAGAAAGATAATGAAATATAAAATAAATACCTGTGGCTGTCGCAGTACGTTGTAGGTTGTGATAGTGTCTGGACTCTAACTGTGTTGCAGTTTTCTTTGAGGTTTGAAAACAGAGTATGTACTTTAAACTTTCAAAGTAAAGTTGTAAACAATAATATCAATTTTCAAATATGTATGTATGACTGTCTCAGACTTGACTATGGCTGTATCAGATTGTATCAGACTATCAAACTTGAATATGGCTTTCATTCATTTATGTATGACTGTATCAGACTTGAATATGGCTTTCATTAATTTATGTATGGCTGTGTCAGACTGAGACGTGACAGTCACTTGAGGGCTTGAACTTGAAAGTTGAAGCCTTGAAGTGACTGTACTGTGAGTTTGTATTTGGGAGAGCAAATGGAAGCCTTGAAGTGACTGTACTGGCCACTAGATGCATAGATTCAGAAATGCATGTATCAGTATGAATGAATTGCTGATATTCAAATTTCACTGTTAGATCGCTGATATTCAAATAGAACTGCTGAATCGCTGATATTCAAATTTTAGATGACAGATCTATCTGTGGCATGAGCACATGATATAACAAAAGGAATGATTGAATATTTTTTAAACCTTGATTCAAATCTTGCTGTAAATGAGTCCCGTAGCCGAAAAAAACGCACAGAAATCACTTTATTTTTTTGACCTGGGTTTTTATTGATGCAGTTGGGGAGTCAAGGGAGATTACTCGGTGATTTTTGCCAAGTAATCACAGTTATTACTAGGTGAAAATCGACGAGTAATCGTAATTACTCAAATCGTGATTTACAGAAAGATGAATCATTGAGCTCTGCTCGTGAGGAATCGTGATTTATCGCCGATTTGTGGTGATTTCTGAATCTGAGGTCCTCTATATATGCTCACCATTTTGTCATGGAATTTATTTGGCAGGGGTAGTAATTACAAGATTTACCCTGAAATGACTTGTAACACTGACTTGATGAACTGAACTGTTGCTGTTAGAGTCAACAGTTCTGTAATCCAATCTCTTTGTTTGCTTTTTCTTTAGCTGTTAGTTCTTTCCAGTCTCTGATTCTGTGCAGTTTGTTGGTTAATGAAACCGATGCTTTGTGGTAAGAGTTGCCTTCTGATTGTGACTGGCCTTTACCTACCTAAAAAAATAATATATGATTTCCAAAAATTAAGCATCACAAATAGGAAAAAGTTCTATTTGAGAATAAGTTGACACAGGAATTTTGATAGCAAAAGTCAATCACTGTATGTAATGATTCAAACAATTGTCATTTGTGCTTTGCTGCAGGTTATTTCTGAAAGGGGCAGTGACATAATAATTGTAGGCCGGGGTATCATAAAAGCAAAGGATCAAGCAATGGCAGCAAAACAGTACCGATCTGGAGGGTGGAATGCATATCAAAAGTCTTTGGGTAGATGATTCAATACACAGATCTTTGTCTGCAGTTAAGTAGCTGGTACTTGAGTTTTTTTCATAATAATCTGATACTGCCATGGGTTACTTATTTTTCTGGCTGTTATTTTGTTGTGTGTCATAGCCGTATGTATTCATCAGCTTGCAGGTTTCAAAAGTATTCTTGAGATTATTTTTTTGCAACAATGTATATCACTCAATTTTGCAGGGATAATAATGGAAAATTTTGATTTATGCGCTATTTTCTCTGAAATTGCAAATGGGTGTGATGTTTATATTGGAAGTATGTCCTATTAATCTAATAAACAATATTATTCATCGGTTTTATATGGTAAAAGCAAAACTTTTTAGGAGCTTTGGTTTATCTTTAAATTTTTTTTTTCTTCTATTTTGTTCTTTTATAATTGAGAATTTCTTTATCGTATCAAAAGTTTTGTCCCTATCATTTTGAATTGCAATTGAAGGTGTCAACGTAAATTATGTTGGAGATGCGTTGTCTTATAGACTGCACACTCTGCCACAATTATGGGATCCGGGGCATTGCCTTGGCTGGGGGTATAGGGTGCCAAATGTTTTTCAGTTCTTTTATGTATCTTCTGATTGTATGGGTGCATTCGGCTCAAGGTTTACGACCTGTGGTTTTTATTTCATTGAAAGATATGGATGGTTTCTAAGCCCATGGTTTGTACTTATTGTATTTGAATGCTATTTGGATAGTTTCTTATTGATGTGCCTATAAATACTCTGGCATGCATTAAGGTGGCACAGAACTTCAAAGTATGTTAGTGTATTGTAAATTGTTGAATTGATGCAGTAAGGAGGAAGGTGGTTGTGATGGCTTTTTCTTTTCTGATTTGATTTAAGATTTTCTTAGCATTACTTCTACGTAAATTTATTTGTTTATTTTCATCAAATTATAATCAAATTTCCAAATATTATAATGAAAGAAAATCAAGGAAATTATATTTAAAATAATAATGAGCTAATATTTCATATTTGAAAGTTAAGTTGCAGACGTGCTTGCTGATATTCTAAATATGGATGACACAAAGGAGTTATACTTTTTAATGTGAAAAAGTTTCAAGCAAAAAGGCAATCTGTAATCAAGAATCGCACTATCATCAAATCTAAATGCCATGATATATTTATTTAATGCATTATACATTGATCTTATAAGTATGCAGAATTCATGTCTATCATCATAATCCCTGAACACAATATTTTTGTATTTGTACAAACACATACTCTTGCTGTACTTAACTAGTCTTTTTCAATTTATCTTTTTTTATTGATGAAACAAGGGGTTCTGTTGGGGTTCTAATCCGTTACAAATAAAAAAGATACATATGATGCAAAAAAAACAAACAAGATGTGGCCATTATGTACTGCTACTTGTACCCAAAATACTAAGAGGAGGCAAGCTAGAAAGGTGGCCATGCATCCTTGCCTATTTGCTTTCCAAGGAAGAACATTGGTATGAGATGTCTCTCCCACCCAAACATTCATACTATGCAACATTCCTTTAGTGGCAGCGATATTGAACTCCTCCACCCCACCCATATGGGGGTAAGCATTGTCTAGATCAAGACCATAACTAAACCCAAAATGTAGGGCACCACAACCTCACAAAAAAAACACCAAACCACCACCCATTGCGAACACATAAAAAACTGCCTCCCTAGCACCACATGAAATAAACATCCATCCAAAACCCACCACCACCACCCTCAACAAGGCACACAAATAGAAAAAAAATCACCATGCATAAGGGATAGGATCCCTTGCCTTACTGCCCTCCCCCGTCGTGAACCAACAAGAGCCCAACACATGCCCAACACCAATGACACTACGAACCATTGCGAACCCGCCACACTTTTTTCTTTTGCTGAGGGAGGCTAATTTCTACAAGAACCCCATCATTTGCTCCCTAAGAATGGGTCCATGAATTTATCTTGTCGCAAGAGAAATTCAAGCACATTATCATGGGTTATCAACACAAACCTCACTTGGGATGCCATGTTGGCACTCATGCCCAACTTAGTGAGTTGGGGAAGAAGACCAGAGAAGATCTTCATGATGTTGGCAAGGCATTTCTTTTCCCTTATCCATTTATTTGTTTTTAACCCCATCTTCCTAGGTCAGTTATCTAGCCATGACATCACAACCAAAGCGTCCTTGACATTTTGCTTCCTAGAAGAAACAACTACATCCTTGCCTACAACTTTCAAATTGTTGCCCCTTGACAAAGAGCGTTTGTGTAGTGCCTTGCATTTGCCTTCATAAGATTCAATTCTACCTCAAAGACTTCATTCCAACCTCCCATTCTTGACATCATCCATGACAAGAGGATTTCATTGGAACCTTCTCCAACACCGACCTCCACCTAGCAAACCCCTATGCCATAGCTTTTATGGAAAGAAATTCAATCCTCTCACACTGTGTAGACGAATCAAGAGTTAGATGGAATGTATCCCATATTGCCTTCAGCGCTTTTAGAGGTAGTAATGTAGTAGGAGGAAACATGGTGTTTAATAGAAATTGAAAAGAGACAAAGGGTGATTGTTGCCAATTTACTTGAAAAATCATCTTTGATAAAATACACAGTTTGCTTCATCCTAGTAATGTCTCTTATTGAATCCACCCTATGATCTGATGAACAAAATCCTCTCTAATGCCATCATTTTCATAGGGATTTCCCTATAAAATATGAGACATAGCGAATGGGAATTCCTTTTCTATAGAAAATGACAATAAACATTTCATATAAAAAGCAACTTTTGGGATTGTTTTTTATTTACTGTATATATCCTTTAATAAGGTGCACATGCCCTATCCCTTTAGGATATTGTTCAATAGAATTTTGTGAGATTCAAACTGGTGCCGCCTCTATCAAATACTCAATACTTTCATTATAAGGGACACTTAGGTTATATATTCATCCAACTATTTATATAATTACATGTCATATTCATAGATATCAAGTTGAAGGCAAAGGACATATAAGCAATGGCAATCAAAGTGTTGTGAAAGGAGCTCCATGATCGATGGCGTAAATCATATACGAAAACCATTTGTTTCAAGCAGTACCCATCTCGTCGTGAAAAACAAATATAAGCTTCCACATTTGCATAATGCACATACCCACTCACTTTCACCTCATCCTCGTCCTCGTCCTCGTCCTCATCCTCATCCTCTTCCAATTCCAATTCCTTTACTTCCAAATTTGGAAGCTCCCAAACAATAACATCCTTGACATCAATAATATTGTAAGGATCAACGTGCTCACCCTCATCTAAAGCGAAAGTGATTATAAACACATATGACAAACATACGAGGCTAAAGGTAATCCATTGTCTATAACGTTTGATACATTACACAAACATATATCACTTCTACCATTTTCCAAGTGACCTAGGATGATTAAAAACACGAGGGATTGAGGTTTTTCCATCATACAAAAAAGTATACCCTTCCACCCAACCAAATCAACTTAGGCATCTGTCCTATATCCATACTAATATAACAAAACAACAATCCTCCATGATTTTTTTGAAGAGTTGTAGATATGTATGGCAAGGCTATTTCTCCTATTATTCGAGCAAAAAACCTCTATAATGCATGTCTTCTATTTATATATGTATCACCACTAGATCAGCTCATGCATATGATTTTTGAATCCTCCAAAGAAGCTAAAGAGAATTGCAACACCTCTATGTTCTTGAATGGATCCCACACATACTTTATTTTTCGGTTTCACCCAGATTTCAAAAAGGTTTTTTTTCCCATTAAAAACAACTTTGCTAGTGATCCTTTTGTAATTTTGTAGAGAGAAGTTAGTACAGTTAAGTCCCCATAACTTGGTGGAAAAATAATAATATAGAATTTACAAGAGGTATATGTAAACATAAGATCATGCTCCTCAATCTTTAGAGGTATCCATCTGCGCTCTCTAAAGGCTATAATAAAAAATATGCTTGAGCAAGTCATAGAGCTCCATTGTCTAAACACAGTGGAAAAACGACAAAAGGATTCGATGGGAAGACGTGAGGAAGACAAAGCAATATTTTCTCTACCAAATAGTCTATAAAGTTTGGTGTTGTAGAACTGTATCTTATGAGTTTGGAGGGATGCAAACTTAGGGACATGTCAAATTCAATGGCCACATTGGCACCTTGTCGTAACACACAAGATATGCTCAATGTTTTTTTCAATGAAGCACTAAGATAAGGGAGAGGAGCCAATCAATGTGCACTCTTAAGTTAAGAGGTGCACATATCCATGTAAGCACCACATAGCCCTGTAATATATTTTGATCTCTCCATATAACTAATTTTGTTTTGGCATTTACATTATGTGGAAGATTTTTTTTTGAGGTATTTAAAACAAGGGGTTTTAAATACAAAGAAAAATAAGGTGGACCATTAGTTAAGAAGTCATGTATTTGGAATCTATCTAGGTGTCATTATTTGATTGGCTAGTTATTTGATTTGATTTGTTGTGATGGCTACTTTTTATTCAAATTTTAGTTGTGAAAGTGACATCTACTTCTTTTATTTAAACAATTAATAGTGCTTTATTTTACATGTATCTTCCCAACTATTGGTCCATGCATAATAAGGGGCTCCTCTACCTTAGTAATTTAGATAAACTACAACACACTTTATTTAAATCTACATAACATATTTTTTTTAGATCTACATTAGTATAATAAGTAATTATATTAAATTTATGATCTAGGAGGATTTGGGTCACTAAATCATGTTGCATATCACCGTAGTTACACATCCAACCTTGTGCTTATGTCACTGGGTTTTGTGTCTACGTGCCAAGTGATTCCATGCATATCAACTTCTGTGTTACTACATAGCCCTTGTAGTGTCAGTATTGTAGTCAACTTGTCAATAACGACAGTCAGTGATGTCACTGCACTTGTCGATAATGAAGTGGTTGATGCTAATGGTTGTAATGGTCCAATCTACTCTTCATCTTCTTGCATTGTATAATAATGTACGCTTCCATTCTTTGTAGGTTAGCAATCACATGGTGTGAACCTTAGAGAAGAATAGAGTTATGAGTTATGAAGTCTTTGACAACATCATCCGATCTCTCAAATTGAATAGAACCTAACATAATATAAATTTGTTATTACAGTTCTATATCTATTGTCATCTTGTTCTTGCTTGCAGTGTTCTCTTCCACATTTGCATTTCACATTCTCTGTCATTCATTAAATCGCTTCCACATATAACCTGTTTAATTCACATTAAGTAGGTTGTCCACTGGGTCTCCGCTTGGGCCTCAGAGTAATGGTATCATAGCATACACACTTCATATCATTCCTGAATGGTATGGTGGTGTTTTTGAAGTTTCGTCATTGTTTGTATGCCCACACATATGAAGTCTGGTTATAGGAAGTTAGGGCTCGAGACTTGTGACCTTTCGCCATACCTTCCTTCACCTCCTCAAATGGGAGACAAATCCACAATGACACCAACTCCATATATGTTCCTAAAAAATGATAGAGGATGCATTGTAGAGACAAAGGGAAGATTTGGAAAAACCTCATGCACGTGAATGAGAAAGTATCGTTGATCAATTTTTGCTCCTTCTCAAGCAACAAACTTCTCTGACAACCTCTCATTCTCATTGGCCATTTGCACAAATGCCATATAAGGTAAAAGTCCATTTAGACATTCTTATGTTTGAAGGCAAAATAGATACAAATGCACCAGATACTTGACTTAACCGCATATGTTCATACTACGCGGTTAATCACTTCACTCTCTTCTGAAAGTTTCTTTATCAATTAAGAAACGGTGGGAAAATTACTGCACCACATAAAGAAGACCTCAGTTTAGACACATCTGCAAACACATGGAATGGTTTCGTAGAAGCACTTAAAATAACCTATTATCTAGTTATAAATTATGATGATCAATACACTAAGTTCTCTTAGTTGCGCTAAAGAGCAAATGTGCAACAAACATAGATACTTTTCATACCTTGGTGTCCAAACTTGGGATTCAGGATTCAGATCAGAATCTTGTTTTGAAGTATAGGTCAAGTTGAGATCTCATACCCAGTCATATCTGGATTTACTGACTATTTCATCCATTGGGGAAGCCTACAACTATAATTCTGAGTTTGAATCAAAGGTTAAGGCCAAGACTAAGATAGAAGAATCAAAGTCTTAGACCAAGCAACAATCTAAATATTCTAGGCATGATTCCAAATTAGGGAATAACTCCAAACACCCTCCAAAGAAGAAGCAACAACCATCAATTGATCATACTAAGCAATCCAAGAATGACAAGTGGCGTTCAGTTAACAACTCCAAAAGTCGTTCCAACGAAGAATGTCACACTAGGAAAAATTTGCTTGCATAGCTTGAGGCAATGAGTACCATAAACATATCTACTACCCCTGTGGAAACAAAGGAAGCAGAAAGATTATTCCATTCTCAAATGTGGATCAATGTCTAACCAACATCAAGTCTTTTTAAGATACAGTCTTTTGTGACGTCACTCCATTAGAGGTATGTGATATTCTACTGGGTCAACCATATCTTTATCATCAACATGCAATATATGAAGCAAATCTTAGAAATGTTGGTGATATGAGATACCACATATCAGAAGTAGTTCCAAAGCTATCGCTCATTAGTGCTAAGCAGTGTAAGAAGCTAGCCACATCTAGTAAGAAGTTCATGCTTTTGATGGTAAGACTTGAACGTAAGAAAGTCCTTGCGGCGCCTATTGTTACCATAGTTCATCCAGTGTCAACATAGAAAGCAATAGAGTTTCAACTCAAGTTGGAAGAGTACAATGATGTATTTCAACTACTAAAAGTACTTGCACATTGTGCAATAAAACATACTATTGATCTGATCCTTGGACTACCTCTTCTTAATGCTTCTTTATACCACAAATCATTTTTGGAGAATGAAGAAATCAAGTGACAGATCCAAGAGCTCGTGGACAAAGGACATATCAGGCTCAACTTATCGCCTTACAACAATCCAATTGTGTTTGTGCCAAAGAAGGATGGTATATGGAGGTTGTGCATTGATTATTGAGCACTCAACAAGATCATAGTGAAAAATTGTTATCCTCTTCAAATAGTGAAAAATTGTTATCCTCTTTCAAGGATTGAGGATCTTCTGGACTAGCTCTGCAATGCAAAATACTTCACTAAGATTGATCTCAAGTCTGGGTATCACTAGATTCTTGTTGATCCTATAGACGTATGGAAGACAACCTTCAAGGCCAAAGAAGGTATGCTCGAATGATGAGTAATGCCTTTGACTTGACCAACACCTCAACGATATTCATGCAGATTATGAATGATATTCTGAGGCCATTCACTACTTCATTTGTTGTAGTCTATTATTTTATTCTTTTAAGAAATTAGGTGTTTAATTCCTAAATAATAAAGATCTGGAATATGGAAGGAATTATGGTTTTATGTAGTAAAATACAGATTTATGCCAATTTGATCAACTTAATTTACATAGGAAGGAGAAGACAAAGAAATATTAACTTCACTGATTTCATACTGAAACTAATGATTTTGAATTTGGAATTTGAGGAGCAGGACTGGGACAATGTCTGAATTCTGGATCTGGTCTCTGTTTTCTGATTGGATAGGAGCACCAGAAATATGACACCTTGGTGTCCGGTGCTATAGTCCTTTCCTAGTGCTATTGTCCCGAGGCTGAAAGCTTTCTGGGTTCTGTTTGTCTGCTCAATATGACCATACATACCAAATTTCAAGTCCTGGAAGTCACTAGAGTTTGCTGTAGCTCTGTTTCAATCTTCCATACCTGTATTAGTCTACATACACAGAAACAACAAAGAAAATCAAACCACAAGGGGGAAAAATTGGGTTAGGATAAGAATGATCACACAATCAAGAACCCCTGTTATTTTGATTGCTACCTACATTAACCCTCAAGCTAGGGTCTCAGATCCAATGTAGTTATCTTTTAGGGAACATGCATAATCAACGCACACGATTGATGCAATAATGAATTTCGCCTAGGCCCTTCCTTGATCAAGCATGCAAATCTATGTGTGATGTAGAGAAGTTGAGCTATACTATTGATTGATTTTATTATCTCTAATGTGCAAAAATAGTAAGTGCTAGATATAAAATGCCTTGTGTAGTCCTTTATATAGGAGACTCGTTATTTTGAATTTGGGAGCTTTATTTGCATTTGGTTGACATTGAAAAACTTAGGAATGAAGCAAAGAAAAGGGGTAAGACTCATCCTATAGAAGAAATTGACTGTTAGAACCAAAATTGTGCTTGGACAACAACGTTGAAAATTGGACACCCTGGGTTTCAGCGCTGTAGTCCTATTTGGGCGCTATTGTCCAGGGGTGTAGGACCTGGGGGGATGGGTTTGGGTCTAAAAGAAGTGCCTGGACCTGAAAGGGTTAAGTTCGAAAAGCTACGGATGACTAGAAATAAGTAAAAAGATGTTTAGGGAATGTAGTAAGACCAAGAAAAGTAAGATAAAAGGACCTAGCTAAATGTGAATATAAACTCATATTCTCTAGTCAGAGTCTCCTATGAAAGGACTGTGAGAAGACATAATATGTGTGTTTGCTTGACCAATTTAGGGTGTATACATTTGCCCTCCTTTTAATTTAGTGATGCAATGAAATGAAGTACTAGAGTAAAAGAAAGAAAGAAGATGTGTCCCTGAACTTACCTGTGTGAAGATAAGTGTGCTAAAAAGGGTCCAACTTCTTGGCTAGGGAAGTGGATGAAGAACTGAAATAATGCTTGGAAAAAGAAGGAATCTCTGTAATAGATGCCCCCTGTACTGAATTCAAATAGTGCCTAGAAAAAAAAGGAATCTCTGTAATAGATGCCTCTGTACTAAATCTGAATAATCTGAATTGGATTTGAGAAGTGCTTAGAGGTCCAAAACCAATGTCTATCCTCTGTCCCGTACAAACTCTTGGCTCTGAGTCTGAGTAATATAATGGACCAATCGTTGTAGATGATCGTACGGTCCAACTTGGTGACAACCTGAGTAATGCTTGGGTGTAAATAAAAAATGCTAGTAAAAATGTGTAAGAAGATGGTATATCCTACCATCCTAATCTGTATAACCCTGGAAGATGGAGGATATGAACATCTGTGTCATGTCCCCAAATCTGATATGTGAGTGATGCGTCTAGAAAATTTGTATAACCACATGTGATATGATCTATCATGTCATGTCCCATGTGCAAAACTGGTGATAAAAAACAATGTGCTCTGCACTATGCCTATACTCTGCTATCTGGTATGTAACTATGTCAAGCTGTATGACACTGTATGCATGAGACGTGTAGTAATGTACATGCCCCCAAATCTGGTATCTAGATAGTTTGTATATCTGTAAAACGATGGTATATCCCTTTGAATGTCTTGAGTAATATTGAGTGACCCACTAAAATTTGAATCACTGTATAACCCTGTGTTGAGTAATGCTAAGTAACCCATATAGTCTGAACCACTGTATAATCTTTTGACCAATCTGAGCCGAGTAATGCTGATAATCTATACACTGGAAGTGTAAAAACCATGCTGAGTGACCCATGTAGTTTGAATCACTGTATGTTTCGACCAATCTGAGCCGAATTGATATTTAAATGCTAGAGGTGTGAGAACCATGGTGTATCCATCTATGAGAGTGGATAGGTGTAGGAATATGAATAGTAGGAATGATGCCCCCCTTTTGGGGAGAGGTACGAAATTTGAGATAGAGGTTGAGCCAAAAGTGAAGACAAGTGGCGAATTGAATAGGAACTTGGTTGGCATTTATTTAATAGATTTTGAAATGTTGATTGATTTGATTTGGACTGAGAATGGGATTACTTAGGAGTGAAATGTGTCTTTGATTGGTTAGGATCGAAGCTTGTGTCTGAGCATAGTAGAGATATAAATATGTTTGTGCCGTGGTAGGCAAACAAGATAGTAATTGATTGAATGGAAAGGTTGATTGATTGAATAGGCTGAGTTGTTTGAATGTTTTAAACGAATGTTTGATTGGTGAGGACCAATTTGTGTATCCGAGTATAAGATAGGTGTATAGATGTGTGTGCCATGGTAGGCAAATGATGTATTAAGAGATTAGGGGTTGCATGATGTTGAAGGTTTCATTGTCATGATTTCGAGGAACAAAACGGTTTGTAAAACGGAGCTACGGAGCTCAAGTTATGGGCAAAATAGTATTTTGCTTTGAATGAGAAAGTGGTTTGATATAGGAAAATTTGACTAAATCTTGATTCATTTGTGCATTGACTAGTTTGACAGTTGGAGCTTTGGAGAGGAAGACATGCCAAGGAGATGAGCACCTGTCGTGACCCGATTTGAGTAGTTGGCAGCCTAGATTGAGGTTGGTGGAGAGATTACCCTGGTAAGTAGCTAAACACATGTTTTAGGCTTGTTTGGGAACCTATTTTTCATGATTTTGAGCTATTTTTGAGCATTTTAGGAAAGTTTGACTAGGTTCATTACTCCTGTCCTACATCCAGCGTTGCTTCCAGGATCCAGTGCTGCTGTCCAGGCTTCAACGCTACTATCCTGTACCTAGCGCTGTTGTCCTAGAGGCTGGCTTTTCGCAGCTGAAGCTTGGTTTAGATGCTGCACTCTTGTTTGGCAATTTCTTTTGGCATGGTGAAATAATGTAATTTCTATTTGCTACGATTTTTGACTTGTAATCTATTGTTGTTTAGCTTGGCTTTTGAGTTGGATTGGTTGACTGATACATGTTGTGTTCTGTTGTTGTGTAGGGCGAGGTACGGATGAGAGAGTTCCATAGAGGGCAAGTAATGGAGACTCTGAGGTTGTTGCCTTTATCAGTGGATGAACATGTTGTTATGGATAGGCTGGGTTCGGTCACGTATGTCATCTTAGTACAATGCAGTGGGACAAATATTTGATCACCGCCCTATGTGAGGGTGGAATGCCGATACATGTACATTCTGGGTTCTTACAAGGGGGATTATTGTGACCTTGGAGGATGTGTATCAGATTTTACATTTGTCAATTAGTGGGCGATGAGTGTCTTTGCAGGATGACATGGGTGCAGATGCCATTGATTATGCGTCTAGATACTTTGCAGGGGTGCCCACGGGTGCACATCGAAGACGTAGTGACAGTGATATATTAATGTCGATTATTGTGCAGTCAAGTGTTCTACGTCTATGGAAGTGGTTGACTATTTTATTGGCTTCTTTTGTTGCTGTGGATGGCAGTGGAGTATCTATCGTTTATATGATGCATATAGTGGTTCGGAGCATTGAGTTGTACGGTACTATGTTTTCGTGGGGGAGGACTATACTTACCCATTTATATAGAGACTTATATAGGTTCACGCAGGAGTCATTCAACGGTGGTGTGTGTGCAACCACTTTATTACATTGCTTGGCTTATGAGCACATAGCAGTTGTGTGGTCGATTGGATTGCCAAGGGTGAGTTGGGCATATCCACAACCATTTTGTGAGCAATGGAGGAGCGATTTGGCTATCTGATCTCCCAAGACAAATCATTATAGGAGGTTACTAGATAGACTGGTGGTTGATAATATCAAATGGAGGCCCTATAGAGGATTTCCTAGACGGCCAGAGGATGGAGAGCAATTGCAGTACATGAGAGTGAGTTGTTGGTTACATGATCGTTGGTGTGGAGTTTATGAGCACTTTCAGTATGAGTGTGTGACTAGGCAGTTTGGAGTTTGACATGATGTTCTTCCTATAGTGTGGGTATGGTTGAGGAGTGCACGAGTACCAACGAGAGCAGGGGCTCGTGGGAGACCTACTGAGGCTGAGTTGGCACCGTTACCTATGGATGCACAAGATGTAGTGATAGATGTTGCTGATGTAGATGACATGGGATGTACTGAGGGATATATTGCATGGTGGGCTAGGCATCAGTGGGCTCCATTATATCCTGTAGATGGAGTGGATGTTCTTGTAAATGAGGGTCTTGAGCCGATCCAGACGATGGGAGGTAATCAATGATTGGAGTTTGCATTGTACCTATGTTTGTGCTTTAGTTTGGATTTGCAAATATGTATCTAATGCAATGTTGTACTTCTTATGTGTGCAGGTGGGGTGGGAGGTGTATAGGGTGAGGCACCTGCTAGGGTTAGTGGTGGGGATGATGTGTTTTGGGAGACAATCATTGAGTCTACACTGCGCGAGCTTACACGACATGTTCCTAATGATGTTGTGGAGGGTTTGATAGAGAGCGATTGTCATGGCTGGTGTTTATGCTCATTTGTTTGATCGCGCTGCTATAGCTACAACTGCATATGTTAAGGCAACGAGAGAGATAGATGAGCTGAGGGCTGAGTGAGATAGGCATAGGATGCCTCATGATTATGGATTGGTGAGTTTAAAGATTGTGGATGATTATATGGATCTTCAACGATGACATGCAGACTTGTGTGAGGTGTATGGTTATTTGTTGGAGTGCGATAATCGACGCAAGAGGCATTCAGGAGCTCGAGGAGGTGCAGAGTCATAGAGTGCTAGATAGGATTATGGGACTAGTACTAGAGGAGAGAGTGAGACCAAGAGTGAGGGCATGACCCCTATTTATGATTGACTGTATTTTGATATGCTATGTACTTGAAAACCTAGTTATATATATGGATGTTGGTTTACTTTTGAACTTATGTGTATTTGTTTTATGGATTTTGGAATATACTAGTATTGTAATATTTTGATTTTGAAATAGTTGATTTGATGTTGATGTTGAATTCGCACATGCTTGGCAAATGGTACATGGGATGTGTGACGTGATTGATTTGATATGCTTGGAAAGATAACATTTGGGATATGATTCGATTGTTCATGATATGCTTGGATATGTTTATGTTTTATTTGTGATTATATGTAAGCAAAAAATTGTTGGTTTTTGTAATTGTTAAAATTGTTTAGAGAAGTTGATGTGAGAATGGTAGAAGGGTTTGGATAAGTTTGATTTGGTAATATATGGATTGGATATTCTGATTTTGGTTAGGGATGGTTATCTGGAATCAGGAATGTTAGTTGTTAGTAGGTGGGGATGTAATATAACACGATGTGCATATTACTTCCCCGAGAGTGGCTCAAGAATACAAAAGTTAGCTAGACCTTTGGCTCCATCATTGCCATGCTAAGTGAAGCTATGAACTGATGCTGAAATGAATGTATGCTGTATCACACTATGCTATATCAATATCTGAACCCTGTCGGCCAAGTGAACAAGTGCCCATATTGCTCATGCTGTGTAGGAATGTGCTCTAAAGTTGACACTGCCTGTTGTGAAGAAGGCTCATATGTCTATAACCGAATACCCTATGGCCTTTGTTGTGATGTATATGAATGCGCAATATATTGAGATGGAGCTGAAACCTATGCTGAGGGCTCATTTAATTTTAATCGTAATGGGTTGTTATGTGAGATAGGACCCTGAAAACTTAGCTGTAATGAATATCTCTTAGAATTATTACTCTGTAGTGTGGGTTCAACTAGTCTTAATCATAGCAGATTGCTACTTGAGATAGGACCTTGAAAACTTGACTGCAATGAATATTTTTGTGGAATAGTACTCTGTTGCGGTGCTTGTGACTTTGCTGGATATGTATATGGAACTGCATTGTGTATACCATGGACTACACTGCTATATGTGGGCTACTTGTGCTGTACTGGTTTCCAAACTTTTTGAATAGTTGGAATAAGAGATCCCCTGTGAGATGCGATCCTAAACCCTGCATTGTGCTCATGATGAGTGACCGATGATTCCTGTAAAGGAATGTCTTGGGATGACTCAGTCATGGAGGAATGAGGTCTAGGGCTCCATAATGGAGATCTCTGTGCCCCCTGTGTGAATGCTATAAGACCAACGTCAATACATCCATGAATGCAAGCTCAGAGTCCAAAACAACTATCATTGTTGTATCCATGGATATGATGTTAATTGCAAAAGGGCCGATGTGGTTGTCTATGTAAGAGATCATCGGTTAATAGAAGGTAATGTGATTAACCTCCTATCTAACAATGCTGATAAAATGACATATGGGCTATCCCGCTCTGAATCAAACTATAGTGGTGCTTTTCTGTAGTTCTTTGTAGTGCATACTGTAGGTTGTGTTATGAAAACTTGCTCTTTGTTCTTGACTGGTTTCTTTTCTGGTTGTGGTCTCCTATATCTTGTCTAGGACATAGTGGATGCTGAGTGGTACGAGCTGTATCTAAAGATGCTACTATGAATTCTAGAGTGATCCGATCAATTGAATCTGCCTCAATTAATCCCAATTTCTTTTCCAAAGCTAGAACTGTGTAACATAAATGTTTGAAACAAGGCTCTGTTTGATATATTAGATGCTCAAAAAGAGGTTGATGAAGGCCCTTGATGAAGATATGTTGAATCTCTAGATCTACTAGCTTGTATATCAATTTTATCAAATGAGCCTTGAATCTTAATATATACTTGCTAACTGGCTCTGAAGAATTTTGATGTAGTGTGGCAAGCTTCTGATATGTAACACGAGGGCCCGTGTTTATAATGTAGTTCTTGAGAAATGCCTCTAAGTCATCATATGTGTGCAATGAACCAATGGGGAGTAGATGTAAGAACCAATTCTGTGCTTCCCCCACTAATATCTGCTGAAACAACTTGAGTAAAATCAAAGGGCTTGCATGAGGTGGAAAAACCTTTCGAAAGCCTTGAATATGTACGAATGGATCTCCAGTTCCATCAAAGTGAGGTAATGATGGTATCTGGAAATGCTTAGGCAATGCAACTTTTATGAATGTCTTTGGAACATGGTTACCATGTAGATCATTGGCATCCATCCAAGATTTATAAGCTTTGTTTTCCAAGGTAAGGAGATGTACTTGGTATTTTAGTTCACCAATTGCATGCATCAAAGAAATGATCTCCCGGGATGGTACATTAGTATCTTGAAGTGGTTCATTTAATATTTGAATTTGATTGTTAATTTTAACCATGAGAATGCTACATTTAGCAATTTGGGGCTAGGAGAAAACAGATCTCCCCCTATAGATTATATATATATATATGGGGGGCATCGATCTGAATCTCTGTGGTCCGACTGACGTCACAACGCAACCAGGCCCACATACATGCATGATAGTACCGTTGGTGCACTGAATAGAATAAAGTAGTGTTTGTATTAATATAAGTGGGTGGGGAATGGAATGTTATTCGTATATGATAGATCATTCCCATGGCAATTGCGGGAATTGGAAGAAATCGAAAATGAAGAGATCATAAAGAGAGGGTGTGCTCACTTGAACCTTGGGAGTAATGGTAACTGAGACCTTACTAGAGGGATGTGGGCTACCATTCTCTTTAGGTGAGGAGTGAGAACTGGGTTCTACTGTAGTGAGGGATGGCTTGGGAGATTCATTGGTATCTTTATGTTTTAGTGAATCACATTCTAATTTAGTAGATGTTGTGCTATTAGCATTAACATATGCATCATTTGACATAAAATCATTAAGAGAAGTAGAAACATCATTTGGAATTGCATTAAGTTTGAGAGGAGTGAGAGAAGGGTTAGAAGCATGAGATGCATTTTCTTCTTCACTATATGCATAGTAGTCATCATTATTCCATGCATTATCACAATCTTTATTTTGTTCATTTGAAATAGAAGAATTTGAAGTATCATATTCGTATTCACTTTCATTATCATATTCATTTGCATGTTCACTATCATATTCATTATCACTTCCATCAATGCTAGGGAGAGGTGTAAGAGAAAGAGTTAATTTCTTTCTAATATGCAATAAGTTATCATTGGCATTTGGAATATCGTGTGCATCTATGCTATCCATGGATGGGGTATATGCATTTTATTTATTTTCAACATGAGAAGTGAGAGTAGAAGAGTTATCATTTGAACATTCTTTTAAGAGAGTAGAGTTAGGAACACATAATGCATCATTTGAACTATACTTTGGTAATTTGATTCAATTGCATTTATATTGTTGTATTTTGAACATAGCAGTAGCAAAAGGGAGAGAGATATTAGGTTCACATGGAAGCAAATCATCACCAATAAGAGGTTCACGTGGAAGTGCATGACTAATTTGTGCATTTGGTACATTGTGCCTAAGAGAATGAGGTGAGAAGTATCTTTCCCATTTATCAAAATTATTTCATTGAAAGAAGGAATAAAAGAGATGGGTTTAAGAGAAATAGATCCATCTATTTGTGATTCACCCTCATCATTACGTACATCATCATATCCTTCATTACAACAATAGTCATTATCTTCACTATAAATAAAATCATTTTCTATAGTTTTAGCTAATATGCAATTTTGTCCAATCATTGTCACAATTGTTAAAAAAATTGAGAAATTTATCTAAGGGATGAGAAAAGGAATTGCCTTTGTGGCCATTTTATCACCAAAGAGAATTTTGAAAAGTACTATGAAACAAATAAATGCACAAAGAACTACTAACATTGAATTTTAAAAATTACTTTTGATAACCCAAACAATTAGCAATAAATTCAAATTATTTTTCTAAAAATTGTGAGGAAAATTTGAGGACCTAGTTTGGAAATCTAGGGTTTTAAACTGGGGTTTTAGAATTTTTGAAAACTAAGCAATAATTTTGAATTCTAAAAATTATTTGAAAATAGATATATGCAGAAAAATTAATACAAAAATCAGAATTTTGAAAATTAAAATTTTGCACAAGAAACTATTGATTTTGAAATAATTTTTGACAAGGGAATTAATTTTCAAAAAATCCAAAATAGTTTTCTAAAATTGGCAAGGAGGCAAGGCTTGTTGTTTGAGGACCTAGTTTTGAAATATGGGATTTTGAACTAGGGTTTTAGAATTTTTTAAAATTATGCAATAATTTTAAATTCTAAAAATAGTTTTTGAATATGATAAATGTACAAAAATTAATAAAAAAATCAGAATGTAGATAAATTTTTGCACAAGATAAGGAGAAATCTTAAGTGTCGTTAGGGTTTTAGGTTTTTTGTTCGAAGTAAGTCGGGTTCACCAAATGTTTTATTCTTTTAGGAAATTAGGTGTTTAATTCTTAAGTAATAAAGGTCTAGAATATAAGGAGAATTATGGTTTTATATAGTAAAATACAGATTTATGCCAATTTGATCAACTTAATTTACACAGGAAGGAGAAGACAAAAAAATTAACTTAGCTAATTTTATACTGAAACTGATGATTCTAAATCTAGAATTTGAGGAGCAAGACTATGACAGTGTCTGAATTCTGGATTTGGTCTCTATTTTTTGATTGATTAGGAGGTGTCAGAACATGACACCCTAGTGTTCGATGCTATAGTCCTTTCCTGACACTATTATCCTGATGCTAAAAGCTTTTTGGGTTTTGTTCATCTGCTTAATATGACCATGCGTACCAAATTTTAGGTCTTGGAAGTCACTCGAGCTTGCTATAAGTTTGTTTCAATCTTCAGTACCTGTATTAGTCTACATACACGAAAACAACAAAGAAAATCAAAGCACAAGGGGAAAAAATTGGGTTAGAGGAAGAATTATCGCAGAATCAAGAACCCATGTTGTTATGATTGCTGCTTACATTAACCCTCAAGCTAGGGTCTCGGATCCAATGCAGTTCTCCTTTAGGGAACATGCATAATCAACGCACACGATTGATGTAAGAATGAATTTCACCTAGGCCCTTCCTTAATCAAGCATGCAAATCTATGTGTGATGCAGAGAAGCTGAGCTATACTATTGATTGATTTTATAATCTCTAATATGCCAAAATAGTAAGTGCTATATATAAAATGCCTTGTGTAGTCCTTTATATAGGAGACTCATTATTTCAAAATTGGGAGCTTTATTTGCATTTGGATGACATTGGAAAACATAGGAATGAAGCAATTAAAAGTGGTAAAACTCATCCTATGAAAGAAACTGACCGTTAGAACCAAAATTGTGCTTGGACAACAACGCTAGAAACTAGACACCCTGGGTTTCAACATTGTAGTCTTATTTGGGCATTGTTATCCAGGGGGTGTGGGACTTGGGGGGATGTGTCTGGGTTTAAAAGAGGTGCCTGGGCTTGAAAGGGTTAAGTTTAAAAAGTTACGGATGATTGAAAATAAGCAAAAATATGTCTAGGGAATGTATTTACACCAAGACAAGTCAGATAAAAGGACCTGGCTAAATGTGAATAAAAACTCATATTCTCCATTCAAAGTCTCATGTGAAAGGACTATGAAAAGACATAATATTGGTGTTTGCTTGACCAATTTAGGGTGTATATGTCTATCTTGATGACATCTTGATATTTAGCAGAACATGGGATGAACATCTATGCCATATAGAGCAAGTGCTCGACACTTTGTGAAAACACAAACTATATGCAAACATGGAAAATGTTCATTTTTCATGACACAAATTCTGTATTTGGGATACATTGTGGACGCACAAGGAATGCACGTAGATCCGATCAATATTCACATCATCTAAGATTGGCCACAACCAAAGAATCTCATAGAGCTTTGCAACTTTCTAAGATTGGCAAATTTATATAGGGGATCTGTACTTGGTTTCTCTCATGTGACTTGGCCTCTAAACCAAGTTACCCAAGGTGGTGGTAAAACAAAGTTCAATTGGACTACCCCACAATAGAAAGCATTACAAGAATTGAAACACAAAATTTGTTTTGCACCAATACTTGCTTTGCCGGACCTTCAACAACCATTTGAGCTCGAGACATACACCTCTAACTTTGCACTTGGAGTAGTTCTCACTCAACATGGTCACCTGCTTGCTTACCATAGTGAACCTTTCACCACACGGTAAGGAAATAACCAACTTATGATTGTGAGCTTTATGTTATTGTTCAGGTATGTAAGCATTGGAAACATTATATCTTGGGCAAGGAGACTGTGATTCACACCGATCACAAGCCACTTCAGTTGACGCAGAACAAATCACAATAAGAGTGACGTCAAAAATGTTCTTCTTATGTTTAGTAATTCCATTTGAACATCAAGCATAAGAAGGGAAGTGTCAATCCAGTAGTAGATATTATGAGATGACCACTGGTTCAAACTCTCCTTTCTGTACTTGATGCATGTGGACATGAAGTCAACTCATGGTCAGAATCACATCCATTTGACATAGATTTTACATATATCTATCAAAATTTGCTATGCGGTAATTCGGTTCTAGATTTCTACTTGTAGTATGGACTTCTATATCATCTTGGGCTCTTGTGAGTTTTGCATGAGGTAGAGAGAAATAAACTAATATGAGATGCTCATTTCAACAAGGTTGCAGGACATTTTCGGATTGAAAAGACTCTTGTGGTGTTGTGATTTTTTTTGTTGGCCACATCTCAGGTCTGATGTCTCCAAGTACATCAAGTCATGTACTGCATGTGCCATAGCCAAGCTAGTCAACAAGAAGCAAGGTCTATACACACTTTTGCTGGTTCTAAAGAGACCATGGGAATCCATTTTAGTGGACTTTCTCTTAGGCTTCCCTATTGCCAAGCATGGTAATGATTGCGTATATGTAGTAGTGGATAGATTCTCAAAGATGATAATTCTCATACCTTGTAAGAAAGCTATATCAGCTCTATAAACAACTCAATTATATTTTTAGCATGTCTAGATCCACTTTGGAATCCCAAAAATTATCTCCTCTGACAGGGACACTAGATTTTTGAGTCATTTATGGAAAGCACTTTGGTCTCTGCCAGACACAAAGCAGAACAAATCCATTGCTTTCCATCCCCAAACTGATGAGCAGATGGATTGGTCAATAGGAAGATAGTGCATATTATAAGAGCGTACATTTTGAAGAAGCAACACACTTTGGGATGAGTGTCTTCCTTTCATTCAACACAACTACAACAGAGCTTTGCACAACTCTACTGCACACAACCCTTTTTAGGTTTGTTTGGGCTCTCAGACTTTGGCACTCATCGACACAACTTATCCTATTACACCATCAACAACAATTCCTTTAGCTCAAAAGGAAGTTTACAAATTTTTTCAATGCATTGATCACATTAAATGTCTTCAACAATAGGGGCAAACCTTTGTGTGACAGACAAATGCAAAATACAAGCAATGCCATGACAAGCATCAAATACCACACACCTTCCAAGTTGGTGATTGAGTCTGGCTAAACTTGCAAGAATAAATACTCACAAGACCTTATTGCAAGCTTCATCCACTTTAGTATGGGCCCTACACCATCACCAAACAAGTAGGAGGTAAATATTTTGAGCTTAATATTCCAACTTATCTTGGGTTACGTCCAACCTTCAATGTGGAATTTTGCGACATTACTTTCCACACCTATTAGATACTTCATATACTGTGGAGACTCCAACAAAGTAAGATAAAACCAAATTGTAGTGTTCCAATAGAATCAAATTAAGTCATTAATGTCAGATCTCTTTTTTCTGCATCGTTAAAGCAAGTCAAACACCTTCTCAGGGAAAATGGTTCACAGACATGCAAGTTGCCAATCTATTTACACATATTCTACAACTGCACTCAATGGAGACCATTGCTATTCAAGGAAGGGAAATTGATCCAAGAGGATCTGGGTCACTATATCATACCACATATCATTGCAGTTACACGTCCAACCTTGTGCTTACATCAATAATTGCATTAGTAGGTTTTGCACCTATGTGCCAAGTGATTTCATGTAGATCCAATTTTGTGTTACTAAACAACCTTTGCAGTGTCAGTATTTTAGTCAGTAGCTCATCAATAATGACAATCAGTGATGTCACCACACTTGTTGGTTATGAAGCAGTTGATGCCAAGTACTGTAATGGTCTAACCAACGCTTCATCTTCTTACATTGTATAATAATGTACACTTCTATTCTTTGTAAGTTAGCTATCCCATTGTGTGAACCATAGATAAGAATAGAGTTAGGAGGTCTTTGACTACATTATCCGATCTCTCAGATTGTACAGAACTTAACATATGATACAACTCTACTATTACAATTCTATATATGTTGTCATATTTTTCTTTCTTGTTTTGTTTTCTTCAACATTTGCATTTCATATTCTCTGTCATTCATTAAATCACTTCCACATATACCCTGCTTAATTCACATTAAGTAGGTTATCCACTGGGTCTCATCTTGGGCCCCATATCAATTTATAAACAAATTTATGCTTAATTTGCAACATACATTTGATATCCAAGCCTATAGCATGTTCAATGCTCTTGAACGAGTCAACTAGATTATTAGAATGCAAGGAAAGACAAAATATTAAATCTCATGTGATTGATCTAGAGAAGGGGATAAAATATAAGGATAATTAGTCCTCCAGTGGTAATTGAACAAAAGTTTAATTTTGAAATGTGTGTATTAGTCGCAATATAAGTTGTGTTAATATTTATAATACTAAAGTAAACTCCCACCAAAAGTTACTATGGCGTAAACTTAGTACTCTATCTAATAACCCACAAATTCAAGAGTGGATCCCTAGTGGATATCTTAACACTTCAATTTTTAGGGAAAATAATGGAGGAGCTCAAATATTCAATCGGTATACTTAATCTTTAATCATTTGGAAGAGCTCATAAACGTCTCAATTGAAAATGATATATATACACGGACAAATAAACAACTACCTGCAGATTTTATTGTAAAACAATTGGATCAATTTTTAATTACTCTTGGAATTATTGAGCAAAGATCTCTTGGAATGTGAACTATTCCATGATTTACATTTTGATCACTTTCCTATTTAGTTATAATTTGGTCCACAATGAAACTTTGGCTGCATTAAGCCATTTTGATTTCAACTTATGTGGCTTGAAGTTCCTACCTTATATGAATTGATTCAAAATAGGTATCTTGAATGTAAATAAACTCATGGTTATAGAATGCAAGTTATTAGTTCTCAACTCTACTATGTCAAGCAACAACTTTAAATTTGGAAGAAGCAATCTTTTGGGAGCATATTTGCTCAAAGACATGCACCAAGATTACGATATTAACAGATTCATATGTATACCATCTAATTGACTCCACCCATAATATTATTCTAGATTAATATTGATGATCTATACTTTGACAAAAAAGACAAAGTATATTGCTATCAAAAATATAGGGAAAGATGGCTCCAAGAAGGTGATAATACAATTTTTTTCACTAATTAGTTCTAGATCAAATTACATTTTGTTGGGTTAATCAAACATATCTTCCAAATGGTATTATGTTATATCATCCTGACAAAATAAAACAAGAAGATAATTACCTCTCAACTCTATTACGATGTGAAGTGCGGTGTGGCTAGGGTCTATTCATTCATGCATTATTCTTAAGGTGATTATTGAGGTTCAAAATAGATGCAACAACTGTTTCATTAAGTGAATCAGAAGGGGTTATTTTGATTCTTCCCAAGGAAAAGATCCTTGGACTTGATGGTTTTATAGCTGACTTCTATAAAAAAAACTTGGTCATATTATCTAATATGACCTTTTGGATGTAGTTGAAGAGTCTCAAATATGACAAGGTATAATTAGTAGTATTAACAATACTTTCCTCGCCCTTTTTCCAAAGAAGGAAAAGGTGGATATTTTGATATGTACCAAATTATTTATTTATGTAATGTAGTATACAAAATTATGATTAAGCTTTTGGCTAATAGATTGGTCCCACTTCTTCCATCTCTTATTTCAGAGGAATAAGGAGGAGTTGAAGCAAGATTTTTTTTTTTGGATCAAATAATATTGGCTCAAGAAGTGATCCACTCGACTAATCAAAACACCAATTGTGTGCATTGAATTGGATATTGTAAAATCTTATGATATGTAATTTCTTGGACATATTTAAGAATGATTCTAGTCCCATTTGGATTCTTCTCACAATGGATTGATTGGATTATGAGATGTATATAAATGATAACCTTTGTTATCTGATTAGGAGTCCTAATTTCTTTTGTATCTCAAGAGGTAAACAATAGCGAGATCTTATCTCTCATTTTTATGGCAACTAAAGTTTTAGGTCGTTTGATTACTCGAGCCAAGAAACTAGGTACAATACATATAGTCACTATTATTCCATGGGAAAAACCTTACTCACATCTCTAATTCATAGATGAATCTATTTTACTTGGTCAAGTATCAGTTCAAAAAGTTAATGCTATCCTAAATATTCTCAATAATTTATTTACACCCCATGGATTAATATTTAATACAACAAAATATAATATTTTTTTATTAGATATATTGATATAAGGATTATACAAGACAATGAACATGCATTTGAATTTCCACTACAACAGTTCCCTTCAAGTAACTAGGAGCTAAAATTTATTTACAGAAACCTAAGCTTTCAAATTGGATGAATATGGTAGAAACATTTAGTAAGTTATTAAAATGGACGGATCAATGGGTTTCTAATGCTAGCCGCTTGACACTTATCAAGACAATTTAAAAAGTGATATTAGTATATTAATTTTAGGATAGCTTTGGCCCCAAAATCTATTCATAATAATATTGACATAATATAATAGTTATTTTTGGGAAGGATTAACAACAAACATGGATGGAATTATGGATAAATGGGAAACTATTACTACTCCTTTAAATCGAATGGTGGATTAAGCCTTAGAGCTTCAAAATAATACGTTTTGATTGCAAAAAATTTATTGGAGATGAATGAATTAATTTAAAGCACCATGGTCTTAACTGATGCATTTTAAGTATTGTGCTTGACTTGGGCATCATAATCATCCATCTACTACACGTCTATACAAGGTATCCATGTATAGTTAAAGCCGAAAAAATCATACATGTTTTAAAGAGTCTTGTTAAATTGGAGACAAAAGGAGTATTGAATTTTGGAAGACAGTTGGAATGGATATCCTCCTCTTAATTTATAGGTCCAATTGCATTTTATCCATGACATTTTTCTAGTTGTAAACTGGGCTAAGGTATTTGATTTTATTCTTCTTTCATCCTTTGATGATATTATTTGTAAGAATTTGGAAACCTCCCCATCTTTGGCCATGTGCACTTATGTGAGAGAAATGACATATACTTCACAAGACAAATTATTTATGCACTAAAGATTCTTTATTAACACTATAAGGATAAACTTTACTGGGGGAATTATTTTTTGAGAGTATTCATCCAAACACAAATATAAGAAAGTGTTAACTCTATGATGTGGTCAAATTCCTACTAGCTCATTGGCTCAAAACTTTAGCATGAAACCTCTTGGCCAAAGACAAATTTCTTCCCATGGACATTGTATCAAAATAAATTATCAATTCATGAAAATTTAAAGTGGATGTATATTAGGTCATTCATTATGTCTGATTTGTAAAATAAAAAAGGAAAATCCATTTCATTTATTTTTCTAATGTCACTATGCTTGTAATCTATGGGATAATTGATTAACCATTATGAGAATTTGGGCACGTATTTATTCTTCTGTATACAAAACTTTATCTAACTGGTCAGAGCAACCTTTTTCTTCCAGTCTTCTTAATGAATTATGAATTTGTGGACTTCTCTTCTAGTCTTCTTAATGAATTATGAATTCATGGCTCTTATCATCTTATGGGAAATATGGAATTGAAGGATTCATAAATTATTTTGTCAAAAAGAGCAAAAATAGTAACTAAAATGTAGGATCATCCTTAATATCATTAGTGAAAATTTATGTCTGTTCTCATCTTCCCACAATGAGAGATATACCTATAAATGAGAAAACCATTCTTAAACGTTGGTTCTTTGAATTCAGACAATCTTACTCTCTCTAGTTTTAGATCAATCAGTGCTCTCTCCTTATACAATATGAACAACTGTTTACAATTATATCATATAAGATTCATATTGATAAAGATTAAATCCTAAATAAATCAAATAATTGAACGCATATTAAATTTAAAATGGGAATTCACTTTGTTCATATTTTACGACTGTTTAAAGCTCTAGTATATATATATTTAGCAAATCAATTGTGGACTTATACTATTTTATATTTTAAAAGTGGATGATATTGTGAATTTTGCTCATCCTATTAGAAAATGTTTGCACTAGGTAGAGACAGGGAAATGGAGTTTATCATATATAATAGTTTGAGAGGCATCACTTTAATAGAATATTAAGCAATCACTGGGGTGGATTTGAGTGCTATATCATTCATACCTTGAATTGAAGTGTAGGCATTTCTTCCTAACGTATTTAAATACCTTTTAAATAATAATAAAAAAGATTGCACCCCTATGCATGAGATATATTAAATAAAAAGAAATAAACACAACATTTAAAGATAGCTTTATATGGATTGTTAGAAAACACTGAATATACATCAACATAGAATAGGGTTTCTCAGCACAAGCGGAGAAGAAGAGAGTGAATCCTTAAGTATACACTATTTTTCTTTATCCTAACCACTTAACTCCACTGTAGAAAGGGTGAATATACACAATTTTTATTAATGCATGAGATATATAAAATAAGAAGAAAGAAACACTTAACATTTAAAGATAGCTGGACTATTAGAAAACATTGAAAATACATCAACATAGAATAGGGTTTCTCACCACAATTAGAGAAGAAGAGAGTGAATCCTTAAGTACACACTATTTTTATTAATCCTAACCACTCAAATCCATTGACACCAACAATATTAAAAATAAATCTTGGAGACATGCCAAATGGGTGTTTTGTTGTTAAACTGTGAGCAAAGGACCTAGAAAAAAGGGCTGAGAGAGTGTTGGTAAAGGAGCTCCATAATCTATGGCATAAATCATACATAACAATCACTTGTTTCAAGTTGGGAGTAAGTTTAAGGTGAATTTGGCACTTGTAGCATAATGCTATTTGGTCAATCCATAACCAAATGACTTAGGGGAGAAGAGTTGATGGATAAAAGTATTTTGATAGTTGAAATGGGTTTTTAATACATAATGCTCAATAGTTGAAATGGGTTTTGAATACATAATGTCTAATAGTTAACTTTGTTCTTCCTAATCATAGTCATAGTACTTATCATAATATTATGTACTAGTTGTTGAACTTTTACATCACAATAACCAATCACATCACGAAAAAAAGAAAGAAAGAAATTATATTAATGTTCACAGATGACCAAAATTAGGTCAATGGGACTCAAGGAAATACCCCTTAACAATAGAAAGTCCAAGGAAAGAGAGTCCAAGAAGCTAAACTACATAAGACAAAGTAAAGCAATGTGCAACTAACAAAGGTGGTAATGGAACTAATACACATAACAATGAGGGGTGAATAAGAGGCTCTAAAAGCATAAGTTGATGAAGATTGAAAAACCTCATCAAAAATCTCTTTGTGCAAGAAGAGGACGGTTTGTCTGACTTATCATTAAACATAGTGAAAAGATCTGATAGTGTTTGTTGAATTGTACCCACTATTAGAGGGACCTGGTTGGGAGATCCATAAGGGGAAGTGAAGCACTTCCTCCAAAATCTCCCCTAACATCCAAAGTTGAAGTACTTCCCATAGTACAAAAGAAACTCATAATGTGAGTTTATCCTTATGGTCTTGGAGCAACTGATAAATAGTAGTTTCATGTCTTTAGGAAGGGGCAAAGCCACATTCACAAGAATAAGTAGAGTCACGATGCTAAGGGAGAGCAGGATGGGAGATCTAAGTACTCTAAGTAGTAATGATATATTGAAAGAAGCATTGCCTAACTGATCTATTAGTTCTGATGTGTGATGCATAGGTGTCCAAAGGGTGCTTAGTGCTGCTAATTGCCTAGATGGGTTAGAAGAAAAATATGATCAACATGGGGCTCTAGAGCCTCTAAGATCCTCTTGTAGGGATCTGTGTTGAAAGGTGATGACCTTGTGAAGATAAAGACCTAGGTACTATAGATATGAATATCTAAATAAAGTAGATAGAGAGTTCGTTGAGTCCCTATAGAGGTAGTGATATCGTTCCTGGATCTCATAGTAAATGGGACATTTGAAAATTAATTGTTCCTTGATCTCCACCACCTAGAGGTAGAAAGATGAAAGATCTGATTCAGATGAATAATGTGGCGATCTATTTCAACCTCTAATTGGTGAGAACACACTCTCATCCGACCATGGGGAAACCTCAAGCCATGGGACTAATGGCATTAGAGATAGTGAGGGTAACAAATGATACCATCCACTACTTGTAAGAAGTACTAAGTGTAGAAAACAAGCTTGGGGATAGACAATTCAAGGGTAGAGATCTATTTCAATAATTAATGTACCATTTGACAACATGGTTACCCCATAATCAAATATTAAACAACTTAAATTAATTTAAATTATGGCTTTCATTCCATTTCAACATACCAAACAAAATTATAAATTTAAAAAATACTAAACTTTTAAATGAATTAATTTATATATTTTGAACCCCTAAACTTAAATGTTACCAATAATGGCACTTTCAAAAGAGATCCATGATCCATGGAGTAAATCATACATAATAACCATTCATTTGAAGCTATGCCCATCCCCCTCAGTGAAACAAATATAATCCTCCACACCCTCGTAACATATATATGCATCATATGCATTCCCTTTATAAAACACAATGCACCCAGATTCAGGCATCCTTCTGATATGCTTCCAAAACAAGTTCGTGTTCATGTTCACTCATCCTTGTTATAGTTATCTTTCACCTCCTCTTTCGATTTATAATTTTGAATATCCTCTTTCTCATCCAATTCCATTTTCAATCCCCTTCCTCTTCCTCTCCTTAAGATTCTGAGTTTTGAAGCCCATCTTCCTCATCCAATAGCATTTCCAAACACACTTCCTCTTCTAGGTTTGAATTTTGAAGCTTCTGTTTCTCTTTAAATTGCACTTCCAATCCCTCTTCCTCATTCATTGTCATTTCCAAATTAGGATGGAGTTGCAACACCTTTGTGTCCCTCAATGGATCCCACACATACTTAATTTTCACTCTACTAAATCTTGTGGTAACTCTGTTATTACAAGACTATAACCCTCACCCATTTCATTTGTTTAACATTTGCTCTAAATAACCAAAACAATATGAATATAGAAGTTGGGTACTAGTAGTCAATATCTCAAATAATCCTTCTATTCAAGGCTAGAGCTTACCTCCTCATTTTAGAAAACATTTTTTTTTCAACTATGGCTAACCAATAATAGGACAAAGGAGAAATGTACTAAGAAAAATGATTACAACATGAAACAATCATATGCATTTTGTTTTTGCTAGTGCAAGAGTGGGATTTTTTAAATAATACTTATTTAAAATGCATTATTCCAAGAAATTAGAAAACGTATTCACAAGCGTGCTATAATGTATATGCGTGTGTGTTTTTTACTAAGAATTTTTTATAAAATAACTTATAAAGCAAAAAAATGTTAATAATAATTTTAATCCATCTCAAAATTTAAAAAAATGATTGATAAGTTCAATCAAGTGGGTGTAGACATGTAATTCTTGATGTATTTACGATTGCGGGGTCCAAAAAAGAACAACCCACACAATAATGTACATTAACACAATCCTTGCATAATAAAAAACAACAAATAACCTTTTTATTTATTTTAAATGAGAGATTATGACACACACAACTACCCCTATGAGCACCTCAGGTTTACAAACACAATGTTACAACACCCCTAGTATTGTCAAGGATATGATTCACATCTAAAATTCTCTCCCCTTAGATCTGTGCACAAACCTCTACTTTCAACACACTCTAATGGATACACTCTAACTGTTTCCTTTGAAGGATTAAATCCCTCCCCAAGATGCATCATTTTCATTATAAAGTTTTGCACACCTCTGACCACCTCAAATTTATAAACAAATAGTGTTACAACACCCCTAGTCTTGTCAAGGATATGATTCACCTCTAAAATTCTCTCCCCTTAGTTCTATGCAAAAACATCTAATTTCAACACTCTCTATTGGATACACTCTTAATTATTTCCTCTTAGGGATTGAATCCCTCCCCAAGATGTATCAATTTCATTATAAAGGCTTGAAAACCTATGACCACCTCAGGTTTACAAACACACAGTGTTACAACACCCCTAGTCTTGCCAAGGATATAATTCACCTCTAAAATTCTCTCCCCTCAGATTTGTGCATATACCTCTAATTTGAGCATTATCTAATGGATACACTCTAAACTATTTCCTCTTAGGGATTGAATCCTTCCCAAAGATGCATCGGTTTCATTATAAACGATTGTTCTAAGAGACTGTTACAAATATTGAACTATTTCTCCCATGTGTGGCATTTCATCTTCCTTAGGTGATTCAACAAGTCTCAATTGATAAAACCATAAAATTATTTGACATATCTAGTGAATGGTTGCTATAATTGATGTGCACATACATGATGTCTAAATACCTCATAGAATGATGCATAATTATGCAAGCTTGCATGCGTGATTACCTCTTGCATGAATACTCACCATACAAAATTTCATAAAGAATAATCATACACAAACATGCACATAGAACTGGGTGCATAAAAGAGTAAGAAGTCACAAAATTTAGTATATCTTTGCAAATATTCGTATCCATGAGGAGTTGTGTGAGAAACTACATGCAAGGAGAGACTTGTGCATAATGCAAGACAAGTGCTCCATTATTGCATATAACCAATCAAGAGAACCAAAACATTTTGCACACATATGTATAAGGCCTTACTTGATGTCATTAACCTTATATATATCCTCTTAGATGAACCTTTGAAAAAATATACACAAGAAACTAGGAAACTTGAACACTATGTATTACACTTATGTTTTTGGTTGAAGCAAGATTTCTTGAGGAGTTACATGCTATAGTATCATACACCTCAGTTAAATTTTTTTATGAGTATGGTGCTCACACACTTGGGATAGGTGGTAGAATGAACCTTTTAAACTTGAGTGCAAGGTCTTGGCATGCCCTGCACCATGCAAATTATTCTCTCACCTTCTAGTTCTCCAGTTATTGTCTAGGTCAAAAACAGTCCTCCACCAAATCATCTTCACTCCATCCTTGCTCTATCTTCCATTCTCCTTGGTTTGACTTCTTCTGTTTGCACTAGGATTTCACTATTCCTCTTAACTATGACATTACCCATTGAAGTAATACTTAGACACTCATAGTTTTCCTCCTCATCGCTTTCTTTTGCACTATGGTCTTCCTCATAATTGTGCATAATTATTCCTCTCCCTCCAACAAGACTTGTTTGCCTCTGTGCATGTTTAAATGACTCTTATGCATAAAATTATCCTACTCTTTTAAGGAATTCAAAGTATATCTTCGTCCTCCCTTCTTCACATGCACAAAATTCCCACTCCTATCATATAACATCTTGTGATTCTACTACCCATTTTACCCTTTTTGGAAAGAGTTAGGGGAGAGTAGCCTAATCAAATAAATGGCTACGTTATTCTAAAAGTAGGCCAATTAAATAATTTAGATTCACAATATTCTGATACAATGTTGAATTATAAAAGTATGTTCAATATGAAAAACACAATGCCAAACAATAATTTGCATGTATAAACATGAAGAAGAAACAATATTTAGCTTATTTGTTGATGCACAAGAAAATCCAAAAAATACTGAGGAGACAATCTGATACTCTACTATGATTTGTCAGATTCTGAAATTTATCTCTCTGTTAGCCTGGACACTATTGTCAGGATCTGAACACTACCATCAATGCTTCTATCCCAAATTTGATGATTATGTTATGTATGAAATACAATTTTTTTTTGGAATGATCGATTGTTCCTTTTAGGCTTCATTATTACCTTGTAGATTCTCTATTAAATTATGTGCACAGGTTCTAGATATTAGTATGTCGCTCAAAATCCTAGGTCCTCTGATTATGGCATGCCACCTTGTAAAATAGGGGTTAGTGGGCTCAAGTGAATTTGAGTTGAATTCAATGTAAATGAGCATTATTTACATAGCCATATACTTTGAAGAGGGCCTTAGACCGATGCAGTTATCCCCCTTATGTGGGCTTGTGTGTGTAAAATTGTGCAATATGCTATATGTAAATACATGTAGTGATCTAGCTTGTAACTTGACATATACTACTCATGGGCTACTTTTTAAATGCTTCAGACCTATAAGAAGATTGATCTTATAATTGATTTGAAAATAGGGAAGAATAGGGCACTTTTGTAAGCTTGAGAGGTGATTTTACTTGATATAAGATAGACCTGTGTCTGATTTGTACTTGATGATAATGAATGGTATTCTACTTGTATTTATACAACACCTTTTGAAATTATCTCATATGAGGGATAAAATGATACCATAATCCAACTTGTACATGTCAAAAGATTTGAAAATTTAATCATTTGTAAGGTTTATACACTAGCGTTGATGCAAGTGTCCTAATATGGATGGTAGTGTCCAAGAGGATAGAAAGTTGTCAAAGATCTATAATTCCTAGAGTAATATAAATTAAGTTTTATTTAGACTGTGGTATATAGATGATCTAGGTAATTATAATACCAGGGTTGGACTATAGGAAAAATATTTAGGTATAGTGAGATGGCGAACATGAGCCTTTCGATAGTGAAAAAGGCATTGAACTAAAATGTTAATTCATGAGTGATATTTTTAAAGTGTACATGACTAGTTCATCATATAAAATCAGATTTTAGTATCTACATTTACCCTTTTTTAATCTAGTAATGCATAAGGGTGGAATTACTAGTTTAAAGGAAATAAATTTACCTTGGTGTGTACAACACACATTCCTTTGACTTGAGCCATGTTTAAAATTATTGTTTATGTATTACCTGTAACTAAGAACATGTTACAATGTAATTAGTGTATATAATCTAAAATTGAATAATTGAAATACTTTAAAGAAAAGAGAGAAAAAAAGGAGTACACTTGTGTGTCGATGCAACCATGTTTTCCCTTGGTAGTTTACTTTGACAATGATGTATCCTTGCTATAGTATTAGATAAAGAGGTTCACAAACCTTGGAGATGTAAAGATGATAATTTTAAGGTGATCATGTCCCTAACTCAGTGCAAGGGTGAGTTGTGCCAAGGCCATCGATATCACTAAATATTAATCACACAACTCAGTTGTAGACATATTCTATCCAATCTCGCTCAGGTCAAATGGTATAACCATCTCAACCTGCAAAAGGGAAGTAGTTCCAAGGCTGTTGAGGGCACTAAGTCTCAATTGCACTACTCAAGAGAGCCAACTGCAATAGATAGATAAAGCTCAAGCGATGCAAATTGGTAAGGTTGATGCATAAATCTATATATAATTTAAACATGTATCTATGATTTGGTGCATTTTTATGTCACACACACCTCTAATGTGTCTCAAGTTAAAGTATTTTTCACAATGTAATCTCTATTTTTAAAAAACTATGTATAATATCTATCACAAATATGAAAAACTCTATTTCAAATAGATAAAATTGGTTCCAAATGCATTTAAAACTTTGACCCAAGTGTATATCTGATAACCATAACCATGCTATATTTTTATCAATCATGTAGTAAAGAAACATATATTGGTATCATATTTAAGTAGATGCATCAATGAAGATCACAATATCTCATCACAATAAGCCTTAAGATGCATGATATGGATCATGGCAATGTCTAGAAGTAACAAGTACAAGTTCAACAAACAATAAAGCACACACACAAGAAAAATCAATGTCATGCAAAAGGGTTCTAAGGAGATTGCAAACAAAGGACAAGTTAAAATGTCACACACTCAAAGAGAAGGCATGTTAAAATGTTTACACACCAAAGAAACAAAACTTAGTGGTGCTATGGACAACAACCAAGGAACATGTTCAAATGTGTCATAATAAAAAAGAGATAGTGAACAAAAAACACAATCAAGTATGCCATGTGATAAGATGAATAAATGAAATATAAGCAACCATCATAAACATATCATACTAGTTCTTGCATACATGTGTTAGCAAAATGTCTTATAACACAACATATCTTGCACATTGTGTAAGATGTAAACATAAATATAGACATGTGTAAACATTAATAAGTAAGCTCAACATGATAATGTAAAGTGATCATAAAATAATAACCACTGTAGCAATCATGATCGATTGAAGTAGATGCCTGCAATGTAGTGTGTCACATAAATAAAGGAAAGGCCCAACATCTATAGGCTCATGTGTTATAGATATAGTGTATGCCTGTATTACACACAAGTACCTATGAAACATATGTGTGTATATAAAGGAAATGGTATGCTATATACTAATATAAAGTAAATAACATATACAAAATCTAGTAAACATGTAAATGGTAAGCATTTTTGTATTTTTGCTTTTTTTGAATGTTTTTGTATTTTTTTTTATAGTGTTTAAAAATGCACAAGCTATCCAATGAGCTTAAGAAGAGGATAAAAATCAATGAGGAGTGGTAAATTAATAACATTTCCTAAATAAAATGTTCCATAAATGTGCATAACAAAATTATAAAGTGTATCATGTTATTTTGTGAAGATTGTGCCTTCTATCTTTGCTTGAGATATGCTTTCCTTTGTGTGATCTTGTTCTAAAGGTGTTCCTTCTTTGGAAAAGGATGTAACCATGCCTTCATGATCAAATGATATGCAACCTTCATTTTTATCAATCATTGCTCCTATTGAGTGCAACCATGATTGTCCAAGCACCACATTGTATGCATTTGATTATAAATAACATGAAAAGTAAGAGAACATTCTTTTGAAGCAAATGAAACTCTTAACTGAATTGATCCCACACTTTTCACGGTTGTATTTTTTTATCAAGTTATTGATAATTATTTCTAAGAGAGTTAAGAAATGACATATAACCTAACCTTGATATCTGTAAATTTCTTTCCATCTATGTGAGAAGTGATAATGAAAGGGCCATGATATGAGGAAAGATTTGTAATTTCCCCCTTTGTGGCCACATTTGAAACCTTAGTTTTTTCAAGTGTCTTTTGTTTTTTGATCTCATTTGTTATAAATCCCACTTTAAGCATGTTTGTTCATTTACCTTGAGTTTGATTTGCCAATTATTCTTTTTGTAACATTGCCTTTGTAATACATTACTTTTTTAATTGTTCATTTTCATGTTTTTCTTTTTCTAATTTTAATTTTTCATCTTGATATTTTTGTAACATTACTTGCTTTAGATTTGCCTTTTGAATATTTTATTGCTCTAATTTTTGTATTTGTAATATTTTTGCTCTGAATGATCCTTTGGCACCCATTCTTGTTATTTTTGCACTTGTGATTTAGGAGATGCACTCTTAAGGTGAGTGGGTTGCTTGATTGATGTGTCTATTAAAGGATCACAATTATCAATTGTATTTTATATTTTCTTATTCAAAGCCAAACAATAATTTGTATGATGCCCATGTATTTTATGATATGCACAATAGTTTTTTGCTCTTCTAAGAGGATGTGTAAGAGGTAATTTGATCACTTTGTTTCAAAATATATATGTTATAATTTAACTTAAATTCTTATTATCTTTTTGTTCACTTGTTGAAGCACTAGTTATAGACATATTTTTCTATGGATTCAAATCTTGAGATGAAATTTTGTTGGGCATAAAATTTCTTGATGAAGATGAAAACACATGATTAACACTGGCATATTTTGGATTCTTTGTGGAAGTGATATGATTTTTATATGATGTGATATTTGAAACCAAACATTGATTTTGATTTGTAACTTTTTTATTGATATTTTTATAGTAATGATTTAATATTTAAGGGCTTCACAAACACAAACCCTAGGTACTTTAGATTAAATATGCACACACACACTATCTAAAGGATATATGGGAGGTGGAGGGGGTTGATGAAGGGTATATTGTTTACTTTCATTTGATACTATAGGATGGGCTACTTACCCTTAGAATAGTGATATCATGGACCTAGTTAGAGGGAAACTAGATATCACCCTTCTTAAGGTTAGGAGGAGGAAGAGGTTCTTTTTTATCTATTTTATATGTTCCAAATAATAAGAAGAGAACAAAAAAATAGAGACATACGAAGGATAGCAAATACTCCAACATGTTAAGGAAAATTAGAACTAAATAATTATTGCAATATGAAGCCCTAAGAGGATGAAAAACTTAAGGCAAGTTAGGGTTGCACAAAAAGGCTCAGATGTCCAATTTCCCAAATGTTTTACCCTATTTGGAAAGAGATAGGGGAGAGTAGTCTAATCAAACAATTGGCTAAACTATTCTAAAAATAGCCCAATTAAACAAATTAGATTCACAATATTATGGTATAAATTTGAATTATGAAAGTATGCTAAATATGAAAAGCACAATGCCAAATAGTAATTTAAATGTAGAAACATGAATGATAAAATATACTTAGCTTATTTTTGGATGCACAAGTAGATCTAAAAATATAGGTTCAAAAGGAGACAATCTGATACTCCCTTATGATTCGTCAAATTCTAAAATTTATCTCTGTTAGCCTGGACATTACTGTCAGGATCTAGACAATACTATCGATGCTTTTGTCCTGTATAAATTATAGGTACTTTTTTGGAGCAACAAACTACACCTATTAAGGTTCATTGACACCTTATAGTTCTATGTTTGGATCATGCACATTGGTTTTGGATATCACTATGTAGTTCAAAACCTTAGGTCCTCCACTTAGGGCATGCCACCTTGTAAATCATGGGTTAATGGGCTCAAGTGAAGTTGAGATGACCTCAAAGAATCTTTTGTCATTGAGAACTACCTACATAGATATACACCTCGAATAAGGCCTCAAACCGATGTAGTTCTCACCTTATGTGGTCTTGTGTGTAAACAATTATGCAATATGATATATGCAAGTGCATATAGTGATATAGCTCGTAACTTAACAAATACTTCTCATGGAATACTTTTTGAATGCTTCAAACCTAGAATAAGTTTATTCCTATGACTAGTTTGGAAATAGGGAAGAATATGGTAAGTTTGTAAGTTTGAGAGTTGATTTTGCATGGTATAAGATAGATGTGTGCTTGATTTATACTTAATGGCAATGAATGGTATTATACTTATTTTTTATAAAACCTTTTGAAATTATCTCACATAAGGGTTAAAATAATACCATAGGTCAATCCATACATGTCAAAATATTTGCAAATTTGGCCATTTTTAATGTTCAAACACTAGTGTCAGCCCTAGGACACTAGTGTCGATGCTAGTGTTCTAGTTTGGATACTAGTGTTTTGGATGATATAAAGTTATTAAAGATTTATTACTACTAGAATATTATATAAATTAGGTTTTATATAGACTATGGGCTATAAATGACCTGGATAATTAGAATATTAGGGTCAAACTATAGGATAAAAATTTAGGCATAATGAGATGGAGAACACAAGCCTTTTGACAACATGAAAGGTTTTGAACTGAAGGGATGAGCCATGAGTGATATTTGTCAAGTGTACAAGACTAGATTATCATATAAAATCATCTTTAAGTATTTACACTACCATGGCCTCTCCAATAAAAAATGACATGTCCATCATTAAGACATCACACAAAACCATGTCCATGTAGTTTCAAATCTACATCTCCACTTTGCATTGCTTCCACACAATACTATCATGACCCTCCAATATCTATGATATTCTATAAGGATTTTGGTGTGGCTTGTGTAACAACACTAACTTCACCACCATCTCTATGGACACTAAATTGTTTGTGCTTCTACTCTTGGATATTTCTAGTGTTCTCATGGTTAGTTTGTTATTTTATTCTCGTATGTTTATTGTTACCCATGACTATTTTGGGTTATTAGATCCTATTTCCTAGGAGGTGGTTTTGTTACCTCCATGGCTATATATTAGCTAATGTATTGTTTATATTATAATCTAAAACAATATATGTTGGTTGTTATTATTCTATATATGTATTCGGCTCTATAATTACATAAACCTCCTCCAATTTATATCATTAGTATCACAACTGATAATTAAAACATGTGAAAAGCCAACACTGTGTTTGAATGACTCAAAAATTTATGAGGATTGAAGGTGCTACTGATGGTCATTTTTAGATCATTAGAGCAACTTGAGTTTAGGATAATGTTGATCAACTGATTACTATTTCATCTCAACATCAATATTTAATTTGATCTATTTTAAGACCTGTTGACTTGATAACAACCATCCTTGCAAAAGTAATTATTTCACAGTGGGTGCCATTTGAATGGGACTATTATTGCATCAAGGATTTGTCATTTGATTTCAATATTAATGCCAACACACTAATTGTCCACCTGAAGAGTCATCAACAATAAATAACACTCCATTATGATTTTTGCCAGATCAGGTCATGCAACAGTCAAGTCTGTCAACAGTCTTGTCGGGTTAGTGTTTGATATGAATTTGTTTTATTTTTTTATGTTTGGATCATTCATAAGTAATGCAAATTTATTCTTAAAAAAAGTCACTAGTCAATATGTTGTTTAGAATATTGTAATTTAAGTCTTGTGTTTAGTGATCTTATTATTAAAAAAAATTTTGTTAGGTAAGGTCTTTGGTATTACATTTAAGTTATAAGGTCAATGTATTTAAAATAAAAATAAAGTTGTTATAATCTGAGTTATCTTATGAGTTAGTCTAATGCCATTGTATTCCATCAAAGGATTAGAGTCATTTTTTAAAAGGTGTGTCAGTCTTATTATGTAAAAGAGTTTATTATGTAAAATAATTATCCCAAGTCTTATTTTGTAAAAGGATGCATTTTCAAGGTAATCGATGTCCTAGTTTTTGAGATGGACATTCCACTATAAAAATTCACAGATCTCAACTTTCACACTTAGAAAGTCAAAATTCAAATGCAACTAATGAACAAAAACTTGTGGAGGATAGTAAATAGAACCAAAGCAACACCAAAATATGTAAACAAACTAATTGAATGGAAAAATAGGGATGATAAAGCCAAAGTTATTATTGACCTGGTTCTTTTAGATTCTGAATTACAATATGTGGATCTTGAGAAAATGTTAAATGAAATGTGGAAAAACCTAAACAAACTGTTTAGAACAAAAGTAGTCAACACAAAGTTTTCTTTAAAACTTCAATTGTTTAAACTCAAAATGAATGATGGAGTCACAATGACAAGTCACATCAATGATTTAATATCTCTCATGAGACATGTTAAATGAAGTTCAAGTCCCTATTGATAATGAGGATACAAAAGCTATATTATTAAACAGTTTGCCTCTCGTATATAGTAGTGTTGTTTTCACTCTTGGATACATGCCTTCCCAATATTTAGAAGATATAATTGCTTCACTACTTTATGAAGAGAAAATAACTAAATAATATATATAAAAAGAAGAAACTACATGGCATGTAAAAAATAACCATAAAAATTTCTCTAAAAATAAGGAAGAACCTGAGTGTTATTATTGTAAGAAAAAGGGACATACATCCAAGTATTCCAGAGCTTGAGTTACTGATCTTCTAAAATAAAAACTCAAAATAAATGAAGAAAATATGATAATAAAAGAGGAATCAAATTATGAAGATGAACCATTGCATGAAGATAGTGGTTATTCCTTAGAATACTTAATATTATAAAATGATAACAACTGGAAGTTGGAGGCAACAAAGGATGGAGGTTTCTAGATCCTCTTGTTAGTCACCGATGAAGGAGCATATATGCTTTGGTGGTGAATTTTATTTTAGTTGTGTGTTTCATATTTTTAGTGTGTTGATTTATAAATAAACCCTATTGTAAAAATATGGTAAAATTCATGTTTTCAAAAAACTCACCTTTGAGGAGTAGGGAAGATTTCAAGGTAAACTCGAGGATGATTATCCAGTTAGTGCCAAGCTTGTGTATCTTGGAGATATCTAATTTGGGTGCCCGAGGAGGAAGGGAAAGTCCCACAAGAACCCAAAGAGAAAGGGATTAGTCCTGCATAAATTGGCTCACCACTACAGCTTCACAAGGGTAAAGAGATAATCTATAGAGTTTGTACTTGGTCTAGGCAATGCTTTCAGAAGATGGTTAAATCTTTTAAGAATGTGATTTTATCCCCATGTTCACACCAAGGGGGTGAATGTTGGATATTTCTAGTGTTCTCATGGTTAGTTTTTAATTTTATTCTCGTATGTTTATTGTTACCCATGACTATTCTGGGTTATTAGATCCTATTTCCTTGGAGGTTGTTTTGCTACTTCCATGGCTATATATTAGATAATGTATTGATCATATTACAAGATAAAAGTAGTATATGTTGGTTGTTATTATTCTGTGTGTGTGTGTTCAGCTCTATAATTACAAAAACCTCCTCTGATTTATATCATCCACTACCCATCAATGTGCTATAACATTTACCCCTGGTAATATTGTAATTGATTTGGAATATGTTTTCTTTGATTAACCTCCTTTTTATTTATTGTGATATTCAAGAATCCCCTCTTTGTGAGAAAAATATCACCTTCTTCAAGTTCCTCAACATTCTCATGCACTCCCATGGACTCTTCATCTTTTTGTAGGATTTACATGCTACTACCACTTCCCCTCCTCTCATCATCAAAATTTATTGAGGGCACTCATATGTATGATGTCTAACTTTCCCACTCCTAAATCATATTCCTCCACATGATATACCTCTTTATTTACTGAAGCTACTTCTCCCTCTTGTGAAAGTGGATCCCTTTCTGGGCCTCGACTAATTAGTTCAATTATTTAGGAAAGTGTGTCTCATCTACTCAAAATACCAAATACAAGATATAATAATGTAGGGGCATCTCACAATCATGATATTATGCATTTAAATAACATTATTTTTAAAATATTTTGGTATTTTTTTCTTTGAGATTTAGATCTTTTTAAAAACCACCTAACTCTTTTTCCACATAACCACATCTACCATAATTTTAAAATGCTTGAGGGCCAAAACTTAGACATTTTCAACTACTTAGTCAATGTATATAATGATATCAAGAAAGAAAAGATAAGGGAGGAACACATATATTTGGGACTATGGAAGCTGCTGATGCAAAGAGGGAACAATTGTCAAGTTTTGAAGGTAAAACATAATGTCTTCAAGAAGAGTGGCTAATGCTCATACAAGAGAAAATGTTGTAAAATTATGAAGGGCTAAGTGTATTCAGTAGACAAAAAGGTATCTTTTGTTATATCTCAGTATCCGAGAAGTGCAAAATACAAGGAAACATAAGATTATTTTAGCAAAGAAGAAGACACCAATGTTGGCTTGAACACATTTTCTCACATCCCAATTTTTTTATGCCATATTTTGAAGGAACTTGTCTGTGATTATTATTACATAACATAATTAATAATGGAAAGTTTGGTTTCTATGCATTTAGGGATATCGATTATTGATTTTTTTTACTTTATATGATTTCAGTTAAGTCAATTTTGGTTATTCTTTTTCTAAGCTTATGTGACAAAGCTAAGGCAATTAATTCAGATAAATAGATGTTATAGAATTATGTGGAACAATTATTATTTATTTAGCTTTGTATATTCATGTAATGAAATTTAGGGTATTAATTTTTGTTCGTATAAATGAATGTTATAAAGTTATCAATAATTATTGACATTAAATATCATCATGTTTCTACTATTATACATATTTGATATCATGAATTAGATAATTACCGTCTATTCATCTATTTTGATGTAGGTGAATATCCCCCTTAGTGTAAAGGAGAGCATCACTGAAGAGGAGGAACTAGATGTGGATGATGGGTAGTAGAGAAAGAATCTTGTATAATGAGGTGTAATCATGACAAATGAGGGCATATGCTTCACCTATCCTAGCACGAGTAGTTACCATCTGGTTTGGATGATTTTTTGGTTTACTTATGATTGCTTTGTCTTTTAAATTATATTATTATTGTAGGTGCATTAATTAAGGATTTTTAGGAGTCATAACATTATATGCAATAATGTGCCTACATCTTATTATTGTGTATGCTTGAAATGCCTTATATTCCAATATGTAATCTAAATAAATTTGGGTATAATATTTGGTTGAATAGTCTTGTCAGCATGCTTTATCGCATTTCAAAACCATATAATCCTTACATTATATATTGTTGGGTCTCAAAACCAGTGGAATTATTTAGGAAATTATAGTTAAACAAAAAAAATATTTAGGCATCACATGATTATTCAACTATGTTGCCAATTAAAATTGATAAGGTCAAGTTTTTAAGTTGTTCTTGATGCGACGTTGCTTAAGCATGTATTGATGCACAAGTGGTACATGGTGAAATGATAGGTAGAGCCTTTGTCAGGAAAAACACTTTGTCAAATTAAATCGTATAAAAATAAAGAAGAGATAAAACATCATGCACATTAGCTAAGTAGTCGAGATATTTACATAGTATCTCAGTTTAAAATTGGCTATAGAAAGATATTCATCAGGGACCTATCCATTTTATAGCTCTTCAAATCACCTTAAGCCAAAACCATTAAATTGGAAAAAAATATTTATAATCCATAAATTAATTAATAAATTATAAAACATAAATGAAAAGTGAAAAAGTGAAAATAAGATTATAATAAAAATTGAGATTGGCAGTGGATGGCATGGCATTGACATATTGAGGCACTGGAGGTGGATGGTGTGATATTGTATGATGGAAATAGAATCATGTTGTAGCAGTATGATATTGGTTTCTTTCTGTGACCATGAATTATTCTAGCATTTTAAGGGTAATGTTGAACAAATGAATAAAATTAAATTTTCCATATGGGGCAATCAAAAAGTAGTTTTTGACCCACAAGGGTTGCACCATATTCATTCCAAGGAGTTTGAAGTTGATTAAAACTCTGCCATCCAACCAAAACATTAATAGTAAAGTTGTTGTACCCTTCATATAAACACCAAAAAGGAATAAAAATCGGTAATAATTTTAGCTAAGAATATAGTTATTATAGACACCCAATTTTTGCACAAGCCTTATTTTACAATGTCTTTTAGCCACTTTATTTTTGGTCCCTTTGATCTTTTTTAGGTCTATTTTGCATGCCATTAGGTTTCATATTTAAATTCTAAAAATATATAAAGTTGCTAGGAGACATTTAGGAAAAGCATTCTCACATTTCAAGAGCTATATTAAAGTTACATATTACTCACATTGAATCACTACATCTACATTTGAAGTATTGTTACATTTTCATGCTTGTGTCAAGGGTGAAATAGGAGAAATAACATCTAAATTTGCATTCATCATTTCACACACACACGTAAGTGGGTGAAATACATTTGAGTTTTAGACGTATTTAAAGTATTGAAAATATAGTGATATTTTTGGTATTTCAATAGGGATTGACCAAAGTTAGTCCAACTCAATCCCTTTTGTCTAAACCCCCTATTTGATATCTCAAGTGTTTGTATAAGAAGCTAGGGTTTGATATTTCAAGTATATGCACGCACATTGAAAAAGTTGAGAAGGTGGAAAATAACATTACTAACGTATTTATATCATGTCAAAAAAAATCAAAGTATGACTATCATAGGATCAAGATCAACCCATAGGGGTCAAGATCTATTATAGGTATTATCTCCTTCTAGTCAGTTCTAAAACAAACTAGAAATAACAATCAGTTTTAAAGAACCTATATTCACATGGTCAAGATCAACCCATAGAGGTCAGGATTGGTATTCAATATTTCCTCCTTCTAGTCAGTTTTGTCCCAAAATAGAAAAAATCATCAATTCCATACATAAATAGGATGTAGTCACGTCACACATCATCAGACCAAAAAACCAGTCTGTACGGATCAAGAAAGTGTGATAAATAAGTTAAGTATAAATCTATCCTCTTGCATTAGTTTATTGTGACATGTCAAATATGCATGTTAAATCATAGTTTTCAAATCACATTTTGTGCTTATTCTATCAATTTGCAGTTAATTTTTATTCTACTAGTTTCTATTTAATTGAAATATTATTATTTCATTCATCTATTTTTAGCTAAAACATATTGGTGAACCTGTATAGTCATTTGAACTTTGCTTATAACTAACTCAGGGTTTGTATGTAGGAGTGTGTTTTAGGAATAGTTCTTATTCTTTTCTTTCTTTCCATCTTAGGTTTTAAAAATTTCAAAATGTTTACCTCTATGTAAAACCCTAATAGTGCCCATCCTATGGATTTTCTATTTTCTAGCAACTTTATACCTTATGATTACTCTAATGAATGGACTAATGATGATCATTGTATGAATAATAATGATAATGATGTATATGAGGAATTAGAATGTGAAGGCAATGATTAGAATTATGATTACACATAAGCATATAATGAATACAGGATTAGATATAGTAGTTCTGAAATAAAGGAACCTAGCTCCTATAATTCCTCTTTAAACTCTACTCTTAATCATACATTAGAATACAATGAACATAATAATAATGCACATATTTCTACTCCTCCCGTGTATCATAAATTACCATATGAATATTATTTATTTGAAAATATGCCTCACTTATGTTTATAAATTTCTACTACATTTCATCACATTCAGTGTTACAAGACAAAAATGCATAAGAATAAAAAACAATGCATAAATCAAAGTTCTGATAACACTATTTTTACATGCTTAGATACTTCCCATGATATAGACAATGCAAATGATACAAAATTAGAATACAATTCTTATTTTCACTCTAAATAATATAAATGTTACATATATAGAATGTGATTTTCATTTTATCTCTCTATATAATGCAAATGAACAAAAAATAGAATGCGATTCTCTTTTTCTCTCTCTAGACAATGCAAATGATATAAAAGTAAAATGGGAGTATCCTTTTCTCTCTATAGAAAATGTAAATGATACCAAAATAAAATGTGATTCTTATTTTCTCTCTAGAAAAAGTAAATGACATAAAAGTAGAATTTGATTATCTTTTTCTCTCTAGATGATGTAAATTTTACAAAAGTAGATGTGAATCTCCATTTATCTCTCTAGATGATGTGAAAGTTACATATGTAAAATGTGATTCATCTTTTATCTCTCTAGAAACAAAAAGTGTTATTCTATTTCTCTCTAGAAACATAAATAGATGCACTCAAGCATAATATTTATTTATCTCATTTTTAAAAATAATGTGATAGTCAAATGGTATATGCAAATATTAGTGACATTCATATTGATGTAATTTATTCTTTACAAAATTCATTTGATATGAATGCTTCTATATGCAATGTTTCCAAAATATGCAATGATGTGGTCTCAAAATGTAATTATAGTAGTGATGATTCGATCATATCCTATTTTTTGAGTAGATGATAAAGTACAACCTATGAGCACACCTTTTCAAAGTACTATTATTCCTGCTAGCATATTGTATCCATGATGAAGCAAGTTTCAAATTTTAATTTATAATTATTTTCATTGTTAGGAATAGCTATTTACATGGTTAGTTACCATTAAGTAAATTAATATTTACTATGGTTGATTTACCGAGAGGTAAATATTAGCTACAGGGTTGTTAGTAACCGTATGATTAAACAATATGGTTTTTAGTAGTGTATATTGTTATAACTATAATATATCACATATAACTTAAGTGGTTATATGGTTGAGGGTTTGTAGGTATTGATAACTCCATGATTATAGGATGATATTCCTATATATTTGTAATATATCCCCTAATGATTATTAATTTAATGAGTAATAATATTATTAGTATGTTTTAAAATATTTTTTTGTGCATTGTTAAATATGTGTTTTGCTCTTTGAATCCACAATAGTCATATCAGAGAAAAATTGTCTTGCCCTGTGATGGAAGGATGAGTAATGGGAAAGGACAACTAGAATCATTTTTGGTTTTTCCAATTTATGAAGAGATTGAAGTGTATAAATTGATTTTGTTAGAATAGATATATGGGCATTTTTTATTTGTATGTAGTTATAATTCATTTACATAGTGTACATGTGTGTTTCAATGCTTCTACATTGTAATTAGATTTTTCAATATTTGAACACAGGAAGTTGTATTATTCTTCACTCCTTGTTGATGAAAGATCAGTTCTTAGGAGCCTCCATGCCAAACCACTTGCCTTATCTATCATTGCACTTATTTTTTGATTTGCATCAAATCCATGTGACATTATCATAGTGCACCACATCGATTGAGAGATCATTTTTCTTAGAATTATACTACATCCTTACTTCATGCTATTTCCAAGTTGTCATAGTGTTGGATTACAAATCCATGAGTCAATTTTGAACGAGTTTCAAGGATTTACCCATGTAGTGGTGATTTATATTGTTTAACAAATAAATATATGCCAATTAACTGTTTAGCTTGATATTAATTGCATCATATTTATGCATGTGATGAAGAAGTATGCATTGTGTTCTACCATTTCATCTTCAAAAACACAATAGTAACCTCTCGATAAAGAGCTCTCCTATAACACTACCTAATTTGCCTCTGTGCAACTCAGTTACCTATTCTATGATCATCACACAGTGAATGTTTGAATCCAACATGCTCTTTGGGATCCAATTTGAATTCATTTCATTCCAAACCTACAACCTATTAATCTAGTCAGCTATGGTTAGACTCATTCACTGAACAACCATTGTGAACATGCAATTTTCAGATTAAACAAGGATATGAAACTCATTGACCCATTCATGCATCAAAGTGTTCAAATTATATCAATGCTCATGAGATTCTATACAAGATAGGTTCGGTGATTTCACATATTTCCTTTCAAAAGCAAGTTCTGGGTCAAATATGCATCTAGTATTAACTGGCATCTTCATGCATTTCTAGCTGTAACCCACATGTGGCTATTATTTAGTAGGTGTATTTATATTTATATTTTAAGTCAAAACTTTTATGGTTCATATATTACCCAAATTGATTCATTTGATTAAGGAATATTTAGTTTTAAAGCTCTTATTAGGTGTTTTATATTTAGTGATATTCATTTTTATTAGATGTTTTGTTTTTGAGTGTCACAAACTTGTCATATAGTTTATTGTTTTGTATAGTGTCAGGGTTCATTAGTATAGGGTCATTATTTAGTCATTGAGTTTTTGATAAATTTATGTGTCATTTATTACATTTTATTTTGTTTAGTTTTAGTTTTTAATCTTTAGTTTTATATTTAGGTTTATTATTAGTTGTAATGTCTAAGTAAATAGATTTGTAATTAATTTTTTATTACAGATCTAATTTTGTATATAGTTTTTTAGTCATATTTCATTTTTATGTCAAGAGTATGTCCATCCAGAATCCAAAGTGCCAATTCCATTTTTTGGTCAAAAATTCAATGTCATTTAGGCTTAGGTGTCATATAGATTCAATGCCAAAAATTATAAAATATAAAAATATTTATTCCACGGATGAATTATCACTAGTATACGACATCCGCATTATGGAAAGAATTTTCCTCAAAAAATTCATGCAATCGAGATACATCGACATACCAACTAAGTAAGCAACAATCTACTAGAGGCTGGAGGATGCACAGAGGATGGAGGTCTTTCAACGACCTCTCCTCAATCACCAATGACAGGGCCGCACCAATGATGTGGTGATATTTTATGTGGTGTGTTTTTAATTTTTGCTGTGTTTTCAAAATAAGAATAAAAGAATAATGCTTTTTCATGATATGTAATTTGTGTAAAATTATAAACATAATTCCTTGAGATAAAAAAATTGTGAAAGGACAGAAAGTACCAATGTAAGTCAGTTTATGGATCTTGAAAGGGTATGTGGTAGAGATCCAAAAAACCACAAGAGGTGAATAATTAATGGGCTCTGTTCATGTCAAGGTTTTTGATAAACTTGTAAAACCATGGGAGGATTGAGTATCTTTTTATATCAAGGTCATGAGTCATATAGGGTATGTTACAAGGGGTGAGCATATTGTAGATAAGAGTGTGAATGTTTTTACACCTTATAAAAAACTATGGGGGGGGAATGTTAGGAATAAATATTTATATGATTAGTTACCATTAAGTACATTATTATTTATTATAGTTGATATACTGAGAGGTAAATATTAGTTACAGGGTTGTTAATGACCATATGGTTAATACGGTAAGGTTGTTAGTAGTGTATATTATTATAACAACAATATATCACATATAACTTAAGTGGTTATACGGTTGAGGGTTTGTAGGGATTGATAACTTCATGATTATAGGATGGTATTCCTATATATTTGTAATATATCTTTGAATGATTATTAATTCTATGAGTGAGTAATAATATTATTAGTTTGTTTTAAAATATTCTCTGTGCATTGTTAAATATGTGTTTTGCTCTTTGAATCCACAACAATCATGTCATGATAATATTAAAGATAATATCATTAAATATCAACTTATTACATGAAATTTATCTAAATATCCTTATCCAACATAGTTTTTCATGCCTATGCTTCTTTTATTTGATGGATATGGAGACCCTGCTAATAATTTAACACAATATGCATGTTCTTTTAGTGCCCCCTGACAAAGATGTATGAATATTTTAAAAGTCTTTTCAAAGGAGTCTAACATGAGATGCTTGGGATTGGTTCTATAGTATTCCTAATGGTTATCTACCTACCTTCAAGAGGTTTAAAATGCATAAATTAACATTGGAATATTTACAAGGTTTAAAGCAAGGTCATGATGAGTCCATTGGAGATTATACTATACAATTCAAGATTTATTTACACTCTTTGACACATTGACCCTTATATTTGGAAATACAATTCATATTTATGAAGGGTCTTCTTTCTGCACTTAGAGAAAGTGCATTGCAAAATCCTTACACTTCTTTCGACAAATTATATATAGATGTATACCACTACGCATGTGATATAGATTTTAATATTACAAGTGAACCTTCATTAAAGAAACCAATAACAACTCAAAATATTGAATCCAATTCATCTCTAGAAGGAAAAAGTATTGGCAAAAAAATCTACAATTAGAAATAATCGACAAAAGTGATTTTTATCAACAAGGTTCATAAGAAATCACCTATTCCATCTCTTAAGAAAGCACCTATTTTGTCTCTTATGCTAAAAATTCATAGTAAGGAGAAATTATTAAAAGTTTTACATAAAGGAAAAGAATTAGTTTACATAATATATCCTACAGTAAAAGCATCTAATTAAATAAAGAGACAACCAATTCAGTTTGATCTCTTTAGAGATTGACCACATGATATCTTACATACATTATTGGATAAACAAATGATTCCTTTTAATCTAAACTACTATCATCTACTTCACATTTTTGAGAAGATAAAAGGTCAACCATTTTGCACTTATCACGGTATTAACAAATGTTGTGATAATTATTGTTATGATTTATGATAAAAGTTAACAAAACTTGCTGATAGAGGAGTTATTACATTTGATAACAAGACAAGAAGGTCTTCCTCTCCCACTTCTTCTAGTCATTATTATAAGAATACTAAGACATCCCAAAACATCAAGCTAATGAACAAATAGTTTATTGACCTTTACATAAATGAACCACTAGAAGACGTCCTTCTAGTTCACATTCTACTATGATCAGATTATCCAGATACTCGCATTCGAGAACCATTGGTCATTTTAGCTCTTGATAGAAGTGATACTAAAAAAGGCAAGGTTAATGGATACTAAGGAACCCCATGTTACAAGTGTATTTATATCTTCTCCAAACCAAATATGGAAGCAAAATTTAAATAAATTATGTATGAAATAACTAAAAGTACATGTCAACAAAGTATTACAGTAGGCAAAAATATAACCATTTCAATTTATTTTTTAACAAATTTACCAACCAGATTATAATTAATTTTATTTTTCCAAATATTTTTCAAAAGTGGTTTTGAGTAACACTATCACATACATGATACTAACAAGTACAAATGCCAATATATAAAGAATATTATTAATAAATTATTTATCTATATTTGGTGATATTTTAAATCAAATTACAAAATTTATAACTACAAAAATAAAACATATAACACACTCATTTAAATAAGACCAAAACATGCAAAAAAATCTCATATATATATATATTAAAAATCATGTTTATAGTACAAAAATGTCAATCAATGATGGGTGTATTTTCATTATCTGAATTATCACTACTAACTGGCTCTATAGCTTGCAAAGTTTAGGGTCCATCTCATATTTATACTCCATGTGATCACAACTATGACCTTTATCGTCTAATACAGATCTCAAGTACCTCAATCTAAACCATGAATCATGTGTCCTTAGAGTGTAAAGTATAAAGTTGTTTGATTAAATCCTTAGGTAGATTAAAATCATGAGTAGGGGTTGGTCATCTATTAATATTCATCTATAAATAATCATGCTCACTGATAACTACAATATGTATAACAACAATAATTACACAAGGATAAAAAAATGTGCATGTTTGCTTCCAATCTAGTTAACCCACTCCACTAAGCCACTACCTACTATGTCGTAGGGCACTTTTTGTGTCAAAGTATAGATGCATCCATCTATCAACATTGACCAATATGCATCATAGGAAATATCAAATTACATGAATACATTAGCAAAAAAATTTAAATAATATAAACTAACACAAAATGAAAATAATTATACAACTACTCATGCTCAAATACTATAGTTACAACAACTACAACAACGTCATCTACATCAATTCATTATGCTGCACATTAAGGTGAAAATTAGGGTACAGGTTAGGGTGTAGGCTATGGTGTAGGTGGTTATCCTACTCCATCTCCACCTCTTTGATCTCCATCCCCTCCACCCCATGCCGGGGGAACAATGCCATGATCACCTACCACAACTAGAAATAATACAACCCACTGGAAAGTCATAAACCATTGTGTATAGGTCACTATACATCTTACACAATCACCCTATGCTAATATAACTACAAGATCTTACTCTCGCACTGGTCTAGGATCTAATTAAACTCTTATGGATCCCAACCTCACAACTACTTGAATAGTGGAACTATTTCTCTATGTCCATGGGTAAGGCACTAGAGGCACATCCTAAATCAACCCAAACTATCAAATAACCTACTCATGATGAAATGTCTCATATACACTATAGAACTAATCATGTATCTATACATTAATTATTATATGATGAAACTCTCAGACATCCTCATGCCACCTCACATATCTCATATACAACAACCATCCTATCATTTTTAATGTCAATCTATCCAAAATTGGCATGTACTCCATAAAGCTCAATCCCCTCTATTGTGGTAACACCCACTAAAATATGAAGACGTCAGGGTGAGTCTAATCCAAATGAGGATTTAAAAATGGATGTTCCAAAATGATATGCTCATATACCCATACATGTAACAATATGGTTGCTTTGAAATTGCCATCATGAACCTCTAATTAAAATATGTATAAGTCTTGGTATAAATGGGTGAGCATGCTGCACCCTCAAGAATATCTAGTATGAATCTCCTTAATCAACCAAAAAATATTATATATATGATATGAGATAGACATAAATCCTCTATATACTACTAAGAATGAGGCAAGTATAGAACATATAGATTTCCACAACCATAAAACATCTGACCATACAATCTCCTAAAGTAAGATCGTGCCACCTTGATTGACACCCTATCATCTACCTATCATATATCTATGGGCTCACTACATGTATCCTAAATGCATAAATACATAATAATGTCCCTCTCTCTAATAATGGGTAATCTTAAAATACACCACATATCCTCTAGGTTGTTAGTCATCATGCCCATCAATAACCAAAAAGTACAAGTATTGTGATGCTATCTCTCAACAAATGTAGTCATTAGATCTATGTTATGCATAACTTGGCCCAATCGACCAAAATGTGTTAACCTAACCTCCTCTAAAATATGCCAATCTACATCATCTAACCCATGTTCTAGTAATTTAATCATAAGTCACCCACATCAAAACCCGTGTGCATGTAGATCACACTAAAAAAACAAAACACAAACAAATTCATATAAGTTTCAAATCCAAATAAATGTAGTATACAAATAAAATATTTAGAAAAATTATCAATAATAAAAGGAACGACATCAAACCAAAAAGGTTATAAATGTCAGACAGTAACATCCCATATGGGACAATGTCATTCCATTTTTAGACAAGATTGTGAAAAATGAGATACACTACCAAAAATTTAAAATCATCAATTTTAAATTTTTAACTTAAAAAAATGCCAAAACAAAAAAAAATCCAAAATAAAAAATTTCATAAAAATGATTACAAATCATACTCTTTAATATAAAAATTGAGTAATATTGATACATATTAAATCATCTTTAGTATATGTCTAAGCATTCAAATCGAAGTGGCAATGAAACCTATTGGCTAGGCATGTTGGCAATCTAGAGCTCAATTGTCATAGCATAATAGTGAAAATAAATTTACAAAAATCATCGTCACCCTAATATTTATATGAATTGAATTTTTAAAATATTATTGACTATGCCTATTGAGTAGTTAATTCGATCAAGGATCATAACTTTTGTGACCAATATCTTGAGTCTTGTTTATGAAAAACATGTCCCATCAATTACATTGGGACACATGCAACACATTATCCCACATAGTTATGTTATTTTATTACCTACGACAACTTGAAAAATGATCAATTTCACATATCATGCTTCAAACACAATTTCCATGGGTAATCATACTTTTAGTGGAATGCAATTATTTCTTATTCTATAAGTGAGTGCTTATGGATACCACTGTGTGAAAGCTTTTGGATCGACATTTGGGGTCACACTTTGTTCACCATCATTAGGATGAATAGAATTAAGGGTAACTACAAACTTAAATCCTTTTTATAAGTTGTTAAAATGGGAATAAATTATATAGATTTAGTTAAATAAAGAATAAAAAATTGAAAACTAATATGATTGAATATTATAATGTATTCCAAAAATTTATTTGAGATAAGAAAAGTAGTAACAATCAAACTTAAAGCTAAAAATAAATAATTGAAAGTCAAAAATTAATAATTAGAAATAAAAAATTATAAACTATAAATTAAAAACTTAATTGTTTATTTATGAAATAAAAATTGACATTAAATATAAAAAATTCAAAGTACCTTAAAAAATAATTAATTGTTGAAACAAGTAGGAGGAAAGTTGACATATAGAGTTAATAACCAAGATAAGAAATGATAAAAATAGTTAAGAATATCAAACATAATAAAATAAGTAGTTATTATCATAAAATTATGTTAGTGTTAACAAATCATATTATGTAAATGAAAAAAGAGACATTAAAAATGTCTATAATGAAAATAAAAAATAAAAATAATATAATATAAGTAAGACATATAAAATAACCCCATACAACCAGAGTTGTTAAAAACTATATCTTAGTAAATTAGAGAGTTCAAACACAACCAAATAGTAAAGTTAAATGTATATGTTGGAAAACTCAATAAAAGTAAAAATTCAAAGAGAACAACATTAAGTTAAAGGTACACAAATTATTACCTTAAAAATAGATTGTTTGAGGTTTATGGCTATAATTTTTAACAAAAACTAGGGAATGACAAATGAAAAAGCTGGTCTAGATGCCAAAGGAGGAGGAGCATGAGAAGTTGAAACTCAAATGTGCCTAAAAAATCTAACATTTAAATCAAAAGGAGTGGGACACACATCAAGCCATAATAAAATCCATTAAAAATAACACAACCAGAACAAGGGAGAGTAAGAAATAAATAGTCAAGTGCTAACCCCCCAAAGTTTTTAAAAACGGTGAAGTAGAGGTTTCCATGAATGGTTCAAACCTAGTCCGACATCCCTATGCATATTATTTTCCTATTTGAAAATCTTAATGGCTTCTCTTAGGCAATGTTTCCTAAAGTGATATTCTATGGCTAAAACTTTAGTGTCCTCAATGTATATATGATGTTGAATATTGAGCGAATGTTCAACTAGCACTGACTTAATCACTTTCTCATTTTTAATGTTAGCTATGTGTTCCATGATCCTAGTGTTAATGGAACATCCTGTCTCGCCAATATAAGACACCCCACATGAGAAATCAATTTTGTAAACACCACTACATAGAGTTGGATCTAAGCAGTCTTTAGAAGACTTGACCAATTTTTTGAGTTTTCTATGAGGTATGAATATGGACTTGATAATCTTCTTTCTTAAAATCTTTGAGATCCTATTAGAAATGCCTTTAACTTATGGAAGATAAACTAAAGGTTTTTCACTACCCACTTCTCTACCACATGGAATGACCTTGGTAGTTCTCATATATTTAAAGGATTTATTAGTTTGTTTTTTTGTAACCATTCTTATTAAAAACTGTAGTTAAGTGACATATCTCTTCTTCTAAATTGTCTTATAATAGATTCCAAAAGCTCTAGTTGCCAGGGATTTTAACACCCATGATTTTTGGGATGGATGATGATGGGAATTGTCATGAAGATAGATATAAATGTGTGTGGATTCCCTCAAGATCCTTTAATAAAAGGACCCATCATATTTCCTAGTAAGGATGACATCAAGAAAGGGGAGGTTGCCATTTTGTTCTAGTTCTTTCATAAATTTAATGTTATCCATAACATTGTTGATGTGTTGGTTAAATTATTCTATCTTTTTGAATCCATATGACCAATTTACATGTGTGTCATCAAAATACCTCTTCCACCACTTTAATCTCAGAGGGAAAAATGGAGAGCTAAGTCTTCAAAAAACTCCATGAACAAGTTGACAACCACTAGAGAGAGAGGTGAACCCATTGCAACTCCAATTTATTTATAAATCAAACCCCTAAATGTAAAAAGGGTTGAGTGTAAACATATTTCTACCAAAGACTTAGTTTCTTCATCAGTATGTCTACTCACTACTCTAATGGATTCCTTAATGGGAACCTTCATGAAAAGAGACACAACATCAAAACTCACTAAGTATCTTCGTTGGAGACCTTATTATATTTAATAAAATCAACAAAATCTAGAGTCTTTAATGAAATAAGAAGTTTTTCCCACCAAAGGCTTATTTTTCTTGTAATAAAGGAGGCTAAAGGATAAGTGGGAAAATTAGTGGTATCTACAATAGGTCTTAATGGGATACCTAATTTATGAATCTTAGGGGTACCATAGATTCTAGGGGTAATTTCCTCTTTTAGTAAGATAAGTTTATATAAATTTTCATTTAAAGAAGACCTATTAATATTTTTTTGATCTATGCGTAGCTCCCATGCAACTGAAATTACTCTTCATTTTTTTTATTATGTAGGGTGCAAACTTCTCACCCAATCTTGCACACTCCTTTCTTGAAGTTTTCTCATAGTCATACACACAAGTCCCACACTATATTTCAGACTTTGATGCACTTACCCTTGTACACTTCACACTGCGCACTCATTACTATGAACTTTACAACTCATAGTTCTATGTAGCATCTCATAGATTTATGCACTACATAAGTTTTGCACTAACTTGCTGACTTTTGCACTCTTTTTGACTCATAGTCCCATACCATAGATCACATCCCCACACACCTAGTCAACTCTTGGATTCCACAACACATCTACATGTCACCTTTCCTTGGACACATGATTCAATGGGCTCACTAACAATCATCTAGCCTAGAAGATGAACTGACACAACCATGTTTTTGATAATTGACAATGGTTGTAACCACTCTTGTATTCTAAATATATAACATATACATCTAAAAAAAGGTTAATGCTCCACACAGTCATAAAACATATAGCATACTCCATGTATCTTCTCTATAAAACATGTACTGTAGCACATTGTACCAATTTTTCCCTATTCTCTGTTAATGATAGAAGTTGCATTTATTACAAGTAAGACTTCTACTCCATTAAATGTGTTTAGTTGTTTCTTTCTAAATTAGTTTTTCCCATTCACTCTACATAACCAAAACTTAGTTGTCACCCACACACTTGGACCTAGGCCTTATGGTGTAGATCATTAGTTTCAGAGCTAAAAATCTCTATTACTATCTATGCCTATAAACATGAGAGCACAATTCGAGAAGGAAGGTTTGTCAATCAGTTCTATTGCAAAATATCTAGAAGAATGTCATAGAAAAATTAAGATGGTAGATGCTCAAAAATAACTTGAGTTAGCCCTGAGGTAAGAAAACTCATCACCAACACACTGGAGGCATAACGCACCAAATTTTTGGCCACTTACATGAATTGATGGTACAAATTAGTCTGATGCATTTTAAAACACCTCCATAGTTTGCTCAATAATGGTTTTAACAATAAACCCCCTTAAAAGTTCAAGTCAATCTCAACTTCCTTTTGTTTAAAGGAAATATTGACATCAAAGCATTGGATGCTTAGATTTGACAACTCAAGGCTTACTTCTTAGTCAATTATTTCTCTAGTGCTAAAAATATTACCTTCGTAGTACTGAAGATGTCCATACTAGTCATTCACTAGTGGTAGAACTTCAATGGATAACACGCAGGAGTGTGTTTCAATTGAATCCTATAAGCATTTTATTGACATTCTAAAGGAGGAATACTACCCTATGCATCACATTGAAGATGAATACATCAAGTTCTAACAACTGTGCCAGTGCAAAGATTAGTCCAATGAAGACTACACTAATATTTTTCATGATTAATATGTAAGCCTATATAATAATTTGAGTGAATAACATAAGGTACTAAAGTACATCAGTGGAATCTCACTTTATATCTATGTGAACATGGATTTATTTAATTATGACACTTTGGGGCAAACATATCGTAACACTATAAAGATCAAAGCCAAGGCAAAGATGATGCAATATGTCACCTCTTCATCTAATGTAATGTGTAAGTCCCAACCTTTGTAAAACTCCACATCACAACCTTATATGCATAAGAAACAACACATTTATTGCAAAGGAAAAAATCACCAAGAGATTGATTAACCCTCGAAGGCTCCAAAACCTTTTGCTTTAGATAACGGCAAGAAGAATAAGTGTAGTGATAAGTAGTGCCATTACCATCGCTCATTCACTCATGATGATTTTAAATGCCACATGAAACAATACCTACTTAAATAATTTACATCAGGACCCACATCAATGGATGACACTGATCTAGATGCCTCTTATCTGAGCACCAACACCACTACAATTGACATCTCTGAAGAGAATTAACATCTGTTCCACACCAAGTTTTGGGTGAAGGGTTAACCTCTCCATGTCATCATTGATAGTAGCATCCAAAATAATATCATCATGCAATCCATAGCTTAGTGCCCTTGTCTTACCACTGATGTGCACCTAATTACATACTCTTTAGGGTAGATCTAATAGGGGAAAGATATGTAGGTCTAATGATAATGCACTTTTTAGTATAAAGTCAAGCCAATGGAGGACAATGTCACTTATGACATCACACCTCTGGAGGTATGTAACATATTACTAGGGAAACCATACTTGTATGACCATGTTGATGATATCAAGCTAAGCCACAACATTGGACTATTTAAGCACAAGATTGCTTCTACAACCTTTTTGAATCAGTGCCCATGACCAAAGTCACACTGGTCTCTAAAAAATAATATTACAAGCCTATCTTAAATAGGTAGAAGTTCATGTTACTCATGGTTCACCCTAATATACCTACATAGTCAAACCTAAGCACACTTTGGCAACATACAACACTTGCACATCATTGTAGTAATAACAAATCGATAAGTTACTTGAGTAGAGTACTAAAGTATTCATAGAACTTAAAGGTCTTCTAACACACTATGCAATAAAACACCACATCGATTTGGTTCCTAGATCCCTTCTTACAAATAGCCCTATCTATCATAGATCAATTTGGGAGAATGATGAAGTCCAATTCTAGATTCAAGAGCTTCTTGATGAGGTGAAGATTAGGACTAGATCTTCTCCTTAAAAGAGTTTTATAGTCCTTACACCTAATAAGGATGGGTCTTGATGACTCTACATAGAATATCACACACTCAACAAAATCATGATGAAGAATCAGTATCCACTACCACACATTGATGACCTTCTAGACCAGATATGAGGGATACACTATTTCACCAAGATTGATTTGAATTTAGGTTACCATCAGGTTCTAGTCCATCCTAAAGATGTCTGGAAGATAACATTCAAGACTTAGGAAGGATTATATGAATGGTTGGTCATGATTTTCTACCTCACTAATGTGCTAACCACTTTCATTTTCTTGATGGATGATCTAATCAAGACATTCTTAAACTCATTAGTCATATTTTAGTTAGATAACATTATCATATACACCAAGACTTGTGAGGAACATATAGAGCACATCTCACATGTCTTAGACACTTTGTGCCAACAAAAGTTATAATCCAACTTAGAAAAGTGTACATTTGGCACCATGCAGATCCAATACCTAGGCTACATCATTGATCACATTGGCATCAGAGTAGATCCAAAGAAGATCAAAGTAATATAAGATTAGACTAATTTTTGCAATATCATAGAATTGAGGATTTTTTTGGGACTTGATAACTTCTACTATAGGTTCATCCTTAGTTTTTTGCACATATCTTGAGCTCTCAACTATCTCACATACACTAAATCCAAGTTTGTGTGATCTCCCTTACTTAGGGGCTCCCTTTTCTCCTAAAAAAGCTTTGAACAACTGTAATATCCCCTTTAAACAGGGAATATAGAAACACAAAAGCTCTGAACAAAGATACAAATTTGCAGAATAAATTCAAATAACAAAAAACCATAGTAAATCTCTTAACTAGCAAATCACTAATCTTATTATTGTCTAGATGGTTACAATAGATGTCCTCAGTCATGCATAAAAGGAATATTTAGATATGACCTTAAAACCCTGATTAACTCTTTCAAATATGGTAATTGAGCTTGAATATGTGTGTCTCGACTTGCTGTGTCAAACACACAATCATCGACGTCGGTCGATATACTGCCAACGTCAATCTCTATCGGTCCTTCACTACCGACATCGGTCTCCATTCGGCCGATGTCGGTCACTGGGGATCTCTCTCTGCCGTGGTCAGTATCTGCCTGGATCTGTACGAACCTGTACGGACTTTGTATGGCTGCCAATAAAGCATAATCTGTCTATTTTCACCCCTAATCTGAAGATATACAATCCTAATACATAATATCTCTATCTATATAATTTATTGAATAAAAACTAATAAAATAAATACCTAAATTATTGTGATAACTTCTGTGTGAAGTTATCTCTCAAATCCCTGAAATATTGTGATAACTTCTGTGTGAAGTTATCTCTCAAATCTGTAAACCTCTGTGATAACTTATGTATGAAGCTATCTCTCAATTTGGCAATAGATCAGCTAATATTTCACAGCCTCTGAATCACACACAATGAAGAGTTGACATTCTCCACTGCAGATGGAATCCTGGAACCCTTGGCTCAGTCTTCACAGAAGAATTTCTTCAATATCAATAATCAATAATCAATTCATAATACAAACTCTCTCCCATGAGAAACTCTTATACCCCTCCAAAGGTGTGCTTGCTAAAATTAGATTCCCTTAAATTAGACTTAGGGTTTCTTAAATTAGAATTAGGGTCTTAAATTTAGACCAATTCTTAAATTAGAATTAGGGTCTTAAATTTAGACCAATTCTTAAATTAGAATTAGGGTCTTAAAATTAGACCAAATAATTAATAATTAATTAATATCTAATTTAAAATTAGACCAAATAATTAATTAATTAATAATTAATTAATATCTAATTTAAAATTAGACCAAATAATTAATATTTGATTAAATCAATCAAATATTAATATCTCCCTCAATACATGTCCGATCGAGCCCAAACGAAAGCCAACTAGAAAAATTCTGCTAATCTAAGCCAAGCCAATCTCCATCATGACCCTCTATCCATCATATCAGCCTATGAAGGTCGTATAATAGGCTAATCATCAAGTCTGTCAATGTCCACTAAAAAAGGGGACATGACAATCCGCCCCTCCTAAAATTGCTTGTCCCCAAGCAATCTCGGAACAATGAACCACTCGATCCACCTGGATCCCAATTGTAGTTATGCTCTGCACTGCTGTTAATTAATGCAAGTTCCTAAAATATCCTCTGAAATATAACCAAGAGGAATCCACAATCAAACTGGTGAATGTAACTCAACCAACCTCTAAAATCACAACTACCCTGAATGTGTCGATACTACAGTTTGTGTAACTTGCTACTACCAATTCCATCTACAGAAGATGGTGCCAATCCATCCCATAATGGATGGTAAGAAACTGGATCCAATCCACACCTACGTGAAATCAAATAATCTAACTCTGGGTCAAAAGAAAAATAATGAGCATATCCTACCGTATAATATCGGTAGGAACCCCCAAACTCTGCTACTGGCTCACCATCACTAAACTGGGAATCAGCAGATAGCTCCAATCTCTAACTCTGAGTGGCTGTAGGCTAGATAAGACCCTATGCAATCTGCTCAACAAATCCCACCTCAAAATCCCTGTGAGGTAGCATAGTAGAAAGCATCACTATAATCTCCCCACCCAATCTGCTAATAGCACTAGTACCTCGGATGAGAACACCTTCTGTCACTTTTTGCGAGTCCAAATGAACACCTGCACTATCCAAAAAATACTCCATGAATGATTTAGTGCAGTAAAAATTATATGAGGAAGCATCAACATACTCCCCCACACACCACAACTGATCCCTCTGTAAAGGTGGCACAACTAACTGTACCACACTGTCATCTGTGTGAGAAGAATCAATTTGGAGACTCGACTCCACTAGTATCTCAAACTCATCAGGACCAGGTACTCCCAAATCTTGAACATGTGTGTCTGCCTCAACAACATGTTCCTCAGCAATAACTGTAGGAACGTACTCACCACCAATACTCAGTGTACTAACCTCTGAGTATACCTCCACACTCTAAATGCCAGCACCGAACTCATCCTCATCTAACTCTGAATAAGCTGCTACTAAAACTATCTCATCATCACAATCTCTATCTCCCACATCCTCTGCAACTAATTGAGAGTCCAAATCCCCATGACTAAGCTCATCCACATGTCTCTCAGAATCCGAGTGAGCCACCTTCATTGCCTCCATGCCCTCCTTGATCTGCTGTAAGTCATCACAAGAAGAACTTGCTGTAACTCTTTTTTGTCTCCTTATGTTTTGAAGATGTTGTCTCGCATTGGCAGCCACTAATCTACCCTCCTTGGCCTTTTGTGACCACATATCACATAAATTTTGGGTCCTTTCCATATCCATCCAAGTTTGATGTTTTTGATGTGAAGATGAAGGAGCAATATGATCATGCAAAGAATCCATACTCTTATTATCCATATCATTAGCATGTTCTATGCTGGTCTCCAATGTATAAGTCTCAAGTGAAACTTCTTGCAAAGATGATATAGACAACTCATTCCCCATGGCTGCCCTCATATCCTCTTGAGTCAAATCAACATGTCTGACAAATGGTGTAGGGCTGCCCTCAACCCCTGTAGAGACCTCTTGTTTCTCCTTCTTTCTGTTTTGTGATGTGGACCTTTTATGAGTGGATGCCATATACTGTACTAATTTGTCTTCAAATGTAGGATCTGAAAGAATTTCATTCATCCTCCTCTGGGTTTCAACCAACTGGTTCAAACTTTGTTTCAGCTTCTTCATATCCTTGTCCCACTATTTCTGAGTACTTGAAGTCATCATGGATACTTTGCTGATTCAATCTACCCAAACTACCCAACAAGATGGCAGGACATTAGCTCTAATACCACTATGATGTCCCTTACTTAGGGGCTCCCTTTTCTCCTATAAAAGCTCTGAACAACTGTAATATCCCCTTCAAACAGGGAATATAGAAACACAAAAGCTCTGAACAAAGATACGAATTTGCAGAATAAATTCAAATAACAAGAAACCACAGTAAATCTCTTAACTGGCAAATCACTAATCTTATTATTGTCTAGATGGTTACAATAGATGTCCTCAGTCATGCATAAAAGGAATATTTAGATACGGCCTTAAAACCCTGATTAACTCTTTCAAATCTGTTAATTGAGCTTGAATCTGTGTGTCTCGGCTTGCTATGTCAAATACACAGTCACCGACGTCAGTCGATATACTACCGATGTCGGTCTCTGTCGGTCCTTCACTACCGACGTCGGTCTCCAGTCGGCCGATGTCGGTCACTGGGGATCTCTCTCTGCCGTGGTTGGTATCTGCCTGGATCTGTACGGACCTATACAGACTTTGTACGGCTGCCAATAAAGCACAAACTATCTGTTTTCACCCCTGATATGAAGATATACTATCCTAATATAGAATATCTCTATCTATATAATTTATTGAATAAAAACTAATAAAATAAATACCTGAATTACTGTGATAACTTCTGTGTGAAGTTATCTCTCAAATCCTTGAAATACTATGATAGCTTCTGTGTGAAGTTATCTCTCAAATCTGTAAACCTCTGTGATAACTTTTGTATGAAGCTATCTCTCAATTTGGTAATAGATCAACTGATATTTCACAGCCTCTGAATCGCACACAATGAAGAGTTGACGTTCTCCATTGCAGATGGAATCCTGGAACCCTTGGCTCAGTCTTCACAAAAGAATTTCTTCAATATCAATAATCAATAATCAATTCATAATACAAACTCTCTCCCATGAGAAACTCTTATACCCCTCCAAAGGTGTGCTTGCTAAAATTAGATTCCCTTAAATTAGACTTTGGGTTTCTTAAATTAGAATTAGGGTCTTAAATTTAGACCAATTCTTAAATTAGAATTAGGGTCTTAAAATTAGACCAAATAATTAATAATTAATTAATATCTAATTTAAAATTAGACCAAATAATTAATTAATATCTAATTTAAAATTAGACCAAATAATTAATATTTGATTAAATCAATCAAATATTAATATCTCCCTCAATACATGTCCGATCAAGCCCAAACGAAAGCCAACTGGAAAAATTCTGCTAATCTAAGCCAAGCCAATCTCCATCATGACCCTCTATCCATCATATCAACCTACGAAGGTCATATAATAGGCTAATCATCAAGTCTGTCAATGTCCACTAAAAAAGGGGACATGACAGTTTGATATGGAAAAATGTGTAATAACACTATTTTAAGTTAGTCAAGTAATGCCTCTACATAATGCCTAAAATTGTGCAAACCTTTGAAATACACATTGATGTGTCTTATTATGCACTTGGTGTAGTGTTCATGTTGCATGGACATTTGATCACATACCACTCTAATAAGTTCAATGACACAGTGTAAAGGTACTCAAACTATGAGAATGAACAATATGATATTGTCTAAGTAATTAGGTAATAGTGACACTACATTCTTGAGAAGGAGACAATTGTTTATTTGAACCATAAACCACTTTAGTTCTTGTAGTTGTAGAACAAGATAGAAAATGCATGCCACATAAAATGGATGACTTACCTATGTCAATTCCATCTCATCATCAAGCAAAAAAAGGGAAGGATAACAAGGCCATGAATTGCCTTAGTTGAGGATATTTCATGCAATCATCACAGTACTGGACATACACAACCATAATTTCATAGATTAGGTTCCTCTCTACTCAACTGATTAAGACTTCACAATAACTTACACTAGCTTCATGCAAGGTAACCAAGTGTAGGAGTTATATTTATCTAACCAAATTCTATATAAGATTGAACATGTCTGTGTTCCTTTTGGCACACCTTACCAATGATTCATTTGGGAGGTGCACTATGCCAAAACCTTGGACCACTAAGGCTTGATAAAGACTCTAGTCATATTGAAGTCACATTTTTACTGGTCACACATGCATATAGACGTGAAGTTACACATTAATTATTACACTCCTTGTTGCATTATCAAGCCAATGAACATGAATTTAGGACTTTACACATTTCTACTAGTTCCATTCAGACCATAAAAATCTATCAACATGGATTTCATGACAAGATTGCCTGTGATGAGATGAAAACATGACACTATATTCAATGTAGTATATCAGTTTTCCAAGATGACCACCATGGTTGTATATAGAAAAGACATTGATATAGATGGCAATGTGTGACATTATTCAACCATGTTTTGTTTCATTTTGGGTTACCCAAATCTATTGTCTTTGACTGTGATCCATGTTTTATGAGTCATTTTTGGAAAGCATTATGGGAATTTATGGGTAGGTAGTTGGATTGATCAACAAATTTTCATCCTCAAATAGATATGCAAACCAAAATGATCAATCACACACTTGTTCATCTTATATGAATGTAAAATCATGCACATGATCGCACCTAGGATGATAATATTTTGTATATTCAACATGCCTAAAACAAGGCTCTTTATAGCTCTACTAGCCATAGTCCATTCCAAACATGTCTTGGGTTTCAACCTTAGACACCTCTAGACATCTCTTATCACACACCATCAAGCAATGAGTCATGCACATAGTAATGAAAAGTGGACAAAAATGAGAAGTTTCTATGATACATCTAGTATGTTCACCAACAAGTTCAGTAGATTCTCTCTCACACTCAAGATAAGTACAAGGAGCACCATGACTCACATTGCACACCTCATGAATTTTGAGTTGGTGATAAAGTCTAGTTGTATCTTTATGAGGAGTAATTAAAAGGTCCATAGTAGAAGATCAAGCCTTTGCACTATGGTACTGACACCATTTTGCATGCAATTGATGAGAATGCCTTCATTATTGATTTACCTTAGTATTTGGGCATGAAACCATTATTCAACATGGAAATTCTCAAGCCTTACATTACACCACTTCTTGATCCAATAGTGACACAACATCTTTCTGATTTAGATCATGCATACTTACATATTGTAGAGAAGGACCAGATCATTGAAGTGATAGACACATGCACCCACCATAACACACATCAAATTTTCTAAGTGGGGATGGTTGGGAAATATGCTGATCAATCCAAGTGGTTCATTTCATAACAATTTTAGGTGCAATTTCTGAAAATGTGCATCAATGCAATAGAGACCATTAATCTTAAAGAAAGGGAAAATTATCTCTGCATATCTCTTGCATAGTCGAGCTTACTCCTTATTCACTTTAATATGCATGGCATGCACCTCTCACCCAATCTTGTGCACTCCTTACCAAGAGTTTTATTATGGTCATATGCATAAGTCTTGCACCATATTATAGACTTCTATGCATTGACCCCTGTGCACTCATTACTGTCTACTTTGTAACCCATAGTTCTATAGTGTAACTCATAGATTTATGTACCACATGAGTTACACTCCATCTCAATGAATTTCATGCTCTTCAAAGATCATGGTTCTATACCACAACTCATATCCCCACATGCCTATCTAACTCTTAGACTCCACAACACATCTGCATGTCACCTTGCCTTGGCCATGTGCTTTAAGGGGTTCACCAACTATCATCTAACCTAGAAAATGAACTAACACAATCATCTTCTTGGTAACTGACAAAAAATGTAACCACTTTTGTATTATGACTGTATAATTATTAACATACACATCTAAATTTTTTTTGATGTTGCACACATCCATAACATAAATAACATGCTTTTCATATCTACTCTATAAAACATGCACTATAGAACATTGGACCAATTTTTCCCTATTCTCTATTAATGATATACGTTGCATTTCCTAAAAGTAATACTTATGCTCCATTAAATGTGTTTAGTTGTTTCTTTCTGAATTATCTTTTCCCATTCACTCTACACAACTAAAACTCAGTTGTCCCCCACACACTTGGTCCTGTGCCCTATTGTGTGGATCAATTTTCTTACATTTATAGATATTTTAGAGATTGGGTTAATTGATAACTTCCTATAATTATCGCTATTCTAAATATGGTCTAACATATTAACATCATATTTAAAATTTTCCATCACCATTGTTTCATTACCTTTATCAGCTTTAGTGATGATAATGGTGTCATTAGAGTTCAATGATTTCAAAGCATTCCATTATATATTAGAAATATTATGTATAAGGGTTTGGATTTTCTTAACACAATCACATAATATTTCCTTAATTCCTCAACCAATTATAATGTCATACCTTTTAGATAATTTTTAATTTCAACCAATTAGTCTTAAATTGGGATGTAATTAGGAGCAACTATAAAGTTAAGTGCATTTTTAAAATGTTAAAAGAGTGGTGGTCAAGGGGGAAACTAGATAGGTTAACAACTAATTTATAATTCCAATCATCAATTAATCCCTTGGAATATAGTTCATTCTATTATCATCCTAATGATGATTCATAGAGTGTGACCTGAAACATCGATCCAAAATATTTCACATAGTGGTATCCAAAAGCACTCACATTTTAAATGGACTGTGGAAATACTACTGCTTTTGTTTTGTATTCTATCATTTATACTATGATAAAAATAACCTAATTTACATAATGTTAACATTTAAATATCATACTCGATATTATAACTATTCTAATTGATCGAGCTTATTTAATTCACTCCATATTTTGATCCAATTAATTCGCTAATCTCATCCTTCACCTCAAAATGGGAGCAAACATGGATCAAATTAAATTTTTTATACTTATAAAAAATTGATGTAATTTAGATATTTGATTATTCATTATGCCATAGTGAAAAATCAAGGGTTTATTTATTAAAAAATTAGTATAGTTTTTGAGGGCATTTGTCATGGATATGCATCTTACTCTACATGAACAAATTACAAATATCAAATGATACATATCATAGATTCAAAAATTTAGAATGCTTCAATATTCATTTATTGATACAAATTATGGGGGCACATACCATGCATATACACACACATTTACATGAATAAAATATAGATTCATACAATATTGGGTGCATGATACTGATTCATGTACAAGTTTCATATCAGAATACAAAAATTACATTTACATACAATTATAGATTTCACATTTATCACAATGAGGGACATGATACAAGTTTATCCACACTACTACTTTTCAAATTCAAGGGGCATGATAAAAATTTGTGCTATATTTAAAATACTATTCTCTATCCGTGATCATGATAGGGGCATGGATATTATCCATTATCTTTTAATAATGCATATAGGAACTAAGAAACAAAGTGAAAATTAAATCTATAAAACCATATGCAATGGTTGATTTAGTTAAAGTGCATAGTGTATAACTCGGAGATTCAAAAACCTCCAACATTATAGCCTATGAATCCATTATAGATTCTAATTTGTTTCTATCTTGGGTTACAAAGACCAACAATTCAATTTTAGGTTTTTACATACCTTAATGCATTTATATTTTATATACAAGTTCAAATAAAATTGGGGCTTGATCACCCTCAATTCTCCAGCTTCCAACAAAAGAAAAATTTTCTGTAATAACATGATAACTTGTGTCAACAAATTGAGGCTTATGCATATCATCACATTAACCACTTGAAAGCTTATATATTTATGTGGATAGGAAATGAATATATGCTACAATTTCCCTCTACTTCTCCATAATGACTGGGTCAAAGTTTTTCCATTCTCATTTATATTTCTCTGTGAAACACATACAAGTGTAGTTGTTCCTTGAATAATATTTGTAATATTGAATTTATGGTTATATATTTTGTCTCACTTGGAAAATTAAACATATCTAATTATAGGCATTTTTTTGGAAAGAACACTTTGGATCATTATGGCACATGACAAGTCTACATAGCAATAATCTACACAAGTTTGCATTCTATTTTCCCCTTTTACCCAGTATTTGTAGTTACACTAAAATTCTAGATTAAAGGGGGGGATGTAGCCACCCAAATTTTTCACAAGCCTTTAAATACAATATCTTTTAGCGACTTTGATTATATGTATATGAGCTAAGAATTAAGTACTTAGTGGTACATGTATTTTATGTTTTCCGCTTTTAATTTTAATTTTTATGAATTTGTCATCCCCTTTTCATGACCCATGTTAATTAAGTCACATTTTAAAAGAAAATATCTCTAGTCCCTTTTGTCTTTTTGAGGGTTTTAGTATCATGGGACATGATTGACTGTCAATCTTGACCCCTTTTAGTAGATCCTAACCCTTGTTATTTTGATTTTTATTTTGAACATTATTTTTAGTTCCTTTGATGTTCTTTGTGTCTATTTTACATTCCAATAGGTTTTTAATTCAAAATTTAAAAAGGTTCCTATGTATACATAGTTTCTAGGAGAAATATATGACAAACATTCCCACATTTCAAGAGAAATATTAAAGTTACATATTGCTTACATTGAATCACTAGAACTAAATCTGAAGTATTGTCACATTTGTATGCTTGTGCCAAGGATAAATTAGGATAAATAATGTCTATATTTTCATTCATCATTTCGCACACACACTTAAGTGGGAGAACTACATTTAAGTTTGAGCCCTTTTCAGAATGTTGACAGTCAACCTATAAAATTAGAATGCCTCAAATCAATAGATCTAAATTATTAAAATTGAAATATAGTGAATACACAGATCTAGATGTAAAATACAAAATTCACATATTTTGAAATAAGCTAAAACTAATAAAATGATCAATAAATATGTAAACCTAGTTTGAATCTAATTTATTGCTAATTTTATAGGTTGACTGTGAGTGGAAATTGATTGAGAATACCAATGAAATATGTTATATCCAAAATAAGAAATTCAAAATGCGTTGGGAAAATATTGTGATAGGAGGACATGGTCCCATTTTAACCTTATCTATTGACTTTGATTGTGACCTAGTTGATTGTGCGACTAATTTTCTGATTTGGGTGCATGCACCTATCTTTGAGAGTTTAGTATTTGACTATGTGTGTCAATTTGATATGCATAAGGCCAAAAAAATAAAAATCCTATATCTTAGACAATTGAAAAATAGAGATTAAGTGACAAAAAAGGGGAATGGATAAACTATCCTAAAAAATCTTATGTAATCTAAGTGATACCTACATAGCCCAAAAGGGCTGTAGGCCAATGTAATTCTCCCTTCTAGAGAAAGTATGTGAATATTAAATTTATTATATGAATGAAACTAAATATATTTCTATAAATACTTTAAAATGAGTGCCATTGACCTGTAATAAATTAAATTCAAACTTATCCTATGATTATTAGAATGTAACATAATTGAAATTAGAAATAATAGTGCCCTTTTGGTCATTGTGAAGTAGTATATGCCAAGTGATTTATAGATGCTTTTGAAGAAGCATTGATTTGATTATATAGAAGAATAATTTAGATATATATATATACTATTCAACCTCTCTAAAATTATGTGATGGGTTAAACATAATGTATCAAATTTAAAAAGTTATAGTTGGAGTGCAAGTGACAAGGCTGCACTAGTGGACAAGGCTAAAGTATGATCATATTTGACCTAGTGCAGTCTTATTTTAGAAGGATAGATACTATTGGAACTAGTCTAAAAGGAACTTGTAAGTAAAATATGGATGTCTAAATGATGTTTTGAATAGTTTTAAGACCATGAATATAATAATGAATGTTTTTATAGAGACTGAAAGTTAGCAAAATGTTGAATTGGCTAAGAAGGGTAAAGATGTCAAATTAAAATATTGTCAAATACTGAATGATAAAATATGAGTGTCTACATTTATCCCTATTTTATTCTAGTGGTGCAATGAAGTGAAATTACTAGATTGAAGTAGATGCAAATCTACGTGTGTATATATAATTTATATTTAAATGTGAAGCTTGATCGTGTAATATGACTTAATGCAAAACTTAAAACAATGCCATTGAAGGTAGTTATTGTCCATTTTTCAAAGTTGAAATTTTGTAATTTGCAATTTGAAATTTAAAAATATAAAAAATAAATTATACACCTAATAGAGTGTAATTTAATTACTGTATAACTTAAAAATTTAGAAGTGCATGCCCCCTTGTTGAGGCATTTGGATGCTAAACCTGTGGTGAATTGAAAGTGATCAAGTCTTAATTTGAAAACCAATGAAAGATCCTAAGTTGGAAAGATTGAATGATCCAAATCTCATTTGAATGTGTAGAGTATTATATAAAATAATTGAAGGGGGAGCCACCGAATGTGGCTTGCTACATTGAAAACATGTAACCATAGATGTTTACTATCACTAGACTTTAATGTGGCCCACTTGCAACATGAAGATAAATCACATCATTTTAGATGGATGTAGATTCTATTGAATTTTTTTTAGTTTTGTAATTTTTAAACTCAATAAAATTGAAATTTTTGTATAATAACTTGAACATGAATGAATATCATGTCCCTTTTGTTATACTAAATTTATATTTGAATTCTAGTTGGACTTTTTAACTTTTGAAACTTGCAACTGTTTGAAATCTATAACTATTTTTCATATGCCCATGCATCACGTGTATGTGAATATGTATTGAAGTAACTGTAGGAATGAATGCACATGCATGTCATATATCTCCATAATTTAAAAATGTTGAATCACATTTTAATCTAAAAATTATATACTGTCATAATTTTTGAAATTTGCTGCACATGAGGCATGATTTCTCAAGGTAAACCCATTATGATGCCCCTCTTTTGAGATGAGAGATGTATCCTACAAGTCACTTATCTAAAAATAAAATATATAATCATGTATTAGTGCTTTGAACATTTGAATTAGATTGCATCATAATATTGAATATAGTATTGAATTGTATATGAAACATGTGTTATAGATAACATTGAATCACATAAGCAAAATATGCATGTTATGTATCATGTCACCAATGCAAGAATAAAGAGTATAATTAATGCATGATGTGAATCATGACATGTAACAAGTAGTGTACATATAATTAATGTCATATAGTTACAAATTTTTTGCAGAGAATGTCACACATAAGGCCCAAAGGTCACATACAAGAGACATGTGAATGTTGCATAAACAAATAAGGCCAAAGGCCACACATAATAAGAAAACAAGTCTTAAATTAACATATTTTAAATTAAGAAAAAAAAAGCATAAAGTAAATGAGACTATTCTATATCATCTTATATATCAATGGTATTGTTAGTAAAATACATATCCATGTAACACAATGTAAATTATGAGTGAATAACAAAACCTTTATATGATCTATAACTTAAAATGATAGAAAGGTAGTGGTTAAATACAACCTATTTAAATTCTCCCAAATAATGAAGAGATGTCCCCATCTTAGCAAGGCTATTGGGTTAAAAAGGAAGCTTGACATTAAAGAACCATGTAAAGTATGTCTTGCATTACACTCAAATACCTCGTGAAAAGTAATCTTTTTTTGAAATATGGAATAGGTGATCTAGCTATATGAAATAAATCACATATGTAAATAAGTAAGCTAACACCATTTGAAAATGCTCTTTATGTCATGATTTTGAATTTTTTGAGAGTATTTTGATTTTTTTGAATTATTTTTTGAAATATTGGAACTTAAAAGATTTTAAAATGTGCTAATAAGTAAGGATTCCAAAATTGTGAAAATGGAGGGATTTAAAAATTCTGAAACAAGGTGCTAAAGCACAACATTATAAGAAGGTAGGCAATCCATGTGCCCCCAATGGATGTGCAAAAATAATTATATCAATGTAGATGGAGATGTTCATGGAGAATGCAGATAAATAGATGTGATCATGTAAGTGAAAAATAATCCATATCATAATGGGAATGCAATAGTATTTAATGATGGATAGTTTAAGTATTTTCAAGATAATGTTTTTGGATTGTTCAAATCAGTTTGAAAATCAAGAGGAAAGTTTCTAAAATAAAAATTAAATCCAAGGAAAAGAATAATACTTGGAAGGTGGGATAAAAGAAGTAGGAACAAAGTAAAAAATAAGAAGATATGTATAAAGAATAATATAAGTAACCAACCAATTATATCAGTAATGGAAGGCATGTATGCATAACCCATGGCATGATATGAAGGGGTGAATCCTTATGAAGAAGAAATGCCAATTCTAGATACCTCTAAATATGAATAAGAACCATATGTTGTAATGTAACTATTTGAATCACTACTAATATACCCATTCAAACATGTATCCTTATGTGTAATAGTCGAATATGTTATAACCTATACATGTAAGGAATATATTTGAATAACCTGTGATGCCTTAGAAGATGAAGATCGATGTTTAGATGTCACTTTATGTTTAGGAGAATGTACCATGATATTTGAAGCTAATTGATTATGATCATGTGTAATTGTATCATGCTCATGAGTTAATGGAAAAAATGATTATATAATATACTCATGTGTAACTGTATTATGCTTATAAATAAATAGATAAATTAATTCTTGAATGTGCTATTGTATAGTTATAGAGACTATCTCATTATCATGTTTCTCAATATATGTGCTTTCCAAATATTCTATAGAAGAAGTTTATATTATAGGTTAGAAAGGATATTCATCTTATATTCTTGGAATTTTGACCACTTAATTACCACGAATATATTTGAGACATTTATGCACTATAGAAGGTAATGCTCTAATATTTTGTATCCAAGGGCACCCTCATAACATATTTAAGAACCCTATGCTTGGTAAAACTAGGAATGGGTGGGCACTATGCGAGGGCACACTTATAAAGGTAGTACCAAATGCTCAAGAGTATCTTATGTATAACCATAAAATTCTTTGACAATTTTAGATGTATCTTATAAATCTTGCTTTGTATAACCAAGAGAGTAGAGGAGTGTTATGGTGCACATATTTTTGATTGATCCATTATCTATCATAACACTATGTGTAGATTATTTATCAATATATGCTTGAATAAAGAGTGAATTTCTATCTGAATCATCATCAAAAACTTCACTATAATCAAATGTAATCATATGACATGATGTTTATTTTCTTGTAACTATACAAATGATGATATCGAGTGAATTCCCATATGTAGGAGGAGGATGAGCATTATATGCATAATGTACATTAAAATTATCCTTGTTATTTTTTTATTCATGATTTGGAAAATGATATTTATATATTTTGAGCTTTGAATTGCTATTTGTTTGTGGCTTAGACTCTTAGTAGGTATACCAATATCAATAAGATATTGAATCTTGTGCTTGAGATTGAAAAGTTTATTTTTAGAATGCCCAATACATCTATGGTAGTAATAATATGCATTTTTGATGTAGAGGTTATTACAACTTACCTTGATGTGGGTGAAAAAACACACACTTACCTTTGTCATATACCCAACTCTAATATTTTTTTGTCTTTATTTTTAACCTCTGTCTTCAACCTCTTTATCTCTTTAATCTCTTTCATGTACTAGGTCTTTCTGGTTCACTCTTACCTACTTAATGGATCTTAAACATCCTTATCTTATTGAATTCACTCTACTCATCAACTTCCTCTACTATACTCCCTTTGAACATCTACCGTCACATTTTATACTCTATTTTCATGTTCTCTCTCACTTTGCCTTGCTCTATTCTTGATAACCTCCTTATGTATTTTCAAAGGTCTGTTTGCCACATTGATTCTATACTTCTTAAATCCTAAAAATTCCATCTAATCACCCTATTAAATCTCATTTTAGTGCATCTAACTATTTCATACAACCCCAAACTTTAGCTTTTCACTTAACGCTTCTTATCTCTTTGACACCTTCCTTCTACTAACCTTTTTTTCCACTATTCTCAATTATACAGATAGGTACAAACTGATATTAAGAAACTAAAATTATATTTAAATACCCTCTATGTAAATAATCATAACCATGAGTTTTATTGGCTTAACTCTATTCAAAAGTCACTTTTTTAACCACGTTCTAGGCCTAATTAGGTCTCTATTATCCTCTTACACACAATCACTTCAATCAAAATATAGAAGGTACTTATAGGTCTAAAACCTTAAAAATATCTTATAACACGTTAACCCTAATATAATTACCAAATTTCACAAATTTTCTATGATGCAATCACTCACAATATCAATTTTTGTTTCTAAACCCTAGTTCAGGGTTTTATTAGACTGTAGGCACCTAAGAGAATAAAATTTAATGTTTTAAGATTTTAAAGAGGTTTAAAACATTTGTGAAGGTTGGGAAATATTTTTACTATCCATTTACACATTTTATATTTTTTTCTTCTACTTTGACGATGTTGTTATTAATTTATACAATTTTTTTGGTTTGACTGTGTGTGAGGACACACTCATCGATAAGTTTTGTATTGAATGCTTTATGAAACATATTAAAAAATAATTAGAAACCAAATAATAACCAAAATATCATTGAAATATTGGATTACAAACATATGGATGTAGTCAAACAACTTCCACAAAATCTCTCCTTCAATCATATGCATTCTCAGTCATCATACACATTGAGTACATGTTATAAAAGGGTCTACACAATTAGGTTTCAAAATCAAGAAAATTTCTAGTCATTTTCTTGGGGTTTAACATGAATTTCACCTAAAATCCATCCCCCAAAACTATCTTCCACATAAAAATTTACAATTTTTTATATGATCAATAACTACCCAATGGTTCTTGGATTCCCTCTCAAGAGCATTGAGAGACTCCTAACCACCCTAAGTCCCATCATGCTTATAAAAATGACTCATTATGTGGCTCAAATAGGTAGTGAAGTAACATGGGCCCTTTTGAGAGCCTACACAAAAATATTACATCATTAAAGTTCCTTCAACATGACTAAGGACTCAACATTTACCAAGAGAATTCAAAAATTCAAACTAACTAAATTTGGCAGGAAAATGACAATTTGAAATTATAACCACTCTAAATAGATTTTGACACTTGGAAAAGGTTCTCAAGTTTAAAATATGACTCCTAAAGCCCTTAAAATACCCTAAACAAGTTATATGAACACTAAACATCTTGATCACTCCAAAATTGAGCAATAAAAACATGGCTAGGATCATCCTTTGAAGGATGTTCCTGCATCAATTTCCATCAAATTTTTTAGATTTTGGTCCAGACATGTCAAAATATACATCAGGTTCAGTAGAATGTTTAATCTATTTTGAATTGAGATGACTCAAATAAATATATCTATACTATCAAAATTGAAATATAGTAAATATATAGATCCAAATGTAAAATATAGAATGTACAAAATTCAAAATAAGCTAAAAAATAGTAAATTGATAAATAAATATGTAAATATAGTCTAGATCAAATTTATCATTGATTGTGTAGGATAACTATGAGTGGAAACCAATAAAAAATGAACCGTGTCACATCCATAAGTAGGGATTCAAACTATGTTAGGACAAAGCTACATTAGGAGGATATGGATGCATTATAGCCTTGGCTATTGATTCTGACCACATCCTTTTTAACTGTGTGATTGATTTTATGATCTGGGTGCATGCACCTATCTACAAAGTTTTACTATTTGACTGTGTGATGATCCAATGCACAAAATACTTAAAAAATATAAACCCTAGATCTTGCACAATAAATACAATAGAGATAAAATGATAAAATGGAAGAATATGGTTAGTGGAATAGCTAATTTATCCTTATAAAACTTTACATAAGTTGAGTGTTACCTAAATATCCCAAAAGGGCCTCAAGCTAATGTAGTTCTTGCTCTTAGAATGAGTGTGTGAATATTGAATTTATTATATGACTGCAACTAGATATATTGATTTAAATGCTTTGACAATGAGTGCTATAGACCTAATGTAAATCAAATTTATACTTGGCCTATGACTATTAGAATGCATTAGAATTGAAATTGTAAATAATAGTGCTCTTTTACTAAATGTGCAATAATACTTTCCAATTGATTGCTAGATGTCTTTATAGAATCCATGATGTTCTTTTATAGAGGAATATTTGGATATTTATGCTATCTGACCTTGATAAAGGTGTGGGAGGGGTTAAAATAAAAATATTAAATGTAAAAAGTTACCATTGGAGTGTGGGGGATAAGGTTGCACTAGTGGACAAGGCCATAGTTTGGCCTTGTTTGATTTAGTCCAATCCTATCCCAAAAGGAGAAAGACTACTAAAATTAGTCTAACAATAACCTATCAAAAAAATAGGGATGCTTGAATGATGTTTTGAGTATTTTTAAGTGAATGAATATAATAATGAATGCTCCCATAGAGACTGTAAGTTACCAGAATGAAAAATTTACCAAGCAGGGTAATATGTCAAGTTAAAACATTATCAAATAATTAATGATTAAATTTGAGTATTTATAAAAATATAATGTAGGTTTTTGTCTTTCAATAGGGATTGACCAAGGTCATTCCAAATCAATGAATTTTTCATGATTATCCCCCCTATTTGACATTTCAAGTGTTTATGAAAGAAGCCAAAGTTTGATATTTGAGGTACATGTGCACACTTTGAAAAGGCTAAGAAGGAAAAAAAAGGACATTACTAATGCACCATATTATAAAGAATTATGGTATCATTATCATAGGGTCAATATTGACCCATCGGGGTCAAGATAGACTACTTGTACTATCTCTTTCCACTTTGACCTAGACTAGAAACAATAATTAGTTTCAAATAACCTACTTTCACAAGGTTAATATCAACCCATAGAGGTCAAGATCAGTTGCCAATAATCTCTTCTTCTAATCAGTTCTATGCCATAACATAAAAATTCATAAATACAATAAAAAAAGGATACAATCAATTCATACAACATCAAACCAAAATACTACTCTGTACAAATCAATAAAGTGAGATAAATAAGCAATCTTTCTTTATCCTCTTGCATTAGTTTATTACAACTTGTCAAATTTGCATGTTGAATCATATTTTTTAAATCACATTTTGTTCTTATTATTTTAATTTGTAGTTAATTTTTAATCTAATAGTTTTTATCTAATTGAAGGGTTATTGTTTCATTATCTAATTTTAGATAAAATAATTATAAATTTGGAAGTTGCTCTTAGAGAAGGGATGTGTCAACAAGGAGGAGGAGGAAACCTTACAAGAGAAGGAGGTTAGACTGAGAAGAATATGGCCTTAATCAAGTGGAGGACACTTTTAAAAAATACCATTATTGAAAGAAGAGAAGGGAGCTCAAGGTAGATGCCACAGAGGACTGCCACCATTTCAATTGTAAGTAATTTGTCTTAAAGACTATACTTATAAACATTGGTGGTTTTATGTTATCATTTTGATAATATTCAATTTATTTATGACTATATTTTTGAATGTCAATGATTGTATTATGATATTTAATGATTTTATTATTGTATAATAGGAATATATAAAAGTTGTTCAAATATAATAAATGGGTTAAAGAGTCACTATAATTAAAATAATAGTTTTGTACATGTTACAAAATATCATTAAGGTGGAGTAGGGAAATTTGTATTTAGATATGATAATGATATTTGATTAAATCCTTCCAATATGTTTCAATAAATATATTTTTTAATATCCTTAAAACATCACATTCCATGCGACCATTTTATTCTTCATGGTTTTATGCACTTGCAACTAAAATATTTGATAAAAATTCCCTTTCTACCTATTTAAAATTTATTATTCTGGCATAGGCGGAGTATGATGGTAAAAGTGAACTAATCATATTTATCATGATCATTACATTCTAAAATATATTGTCAACTCCTTATGAGGATACTCATGCATAAATTATGCTACGATAATTTTTCATTTCATGAGACTCTACCTCACACTATTACATTTTAAAATGAAAATTTACCAAGATTCCATGCGTAGTAAATGTTAGATTCCAAACCTAAGTTCTAGAATTGAAAATTAGATCCTGCTTATCATGAATATTTGTTGATTATGGTTATACATGCAACATTAGTCTTCAAATGCTAATGCAATTCATAGTTGAAGAAGGAAACGTTAGTGAAAAAATTTATATGATTATATTCCTTTATACTTCTTGATGGTCCACATAACACTTTTATATTTCATCCAATATGGTTTTCTAAACCAAATTGAACATAATTTTGAAAAACACTAAAATAACCATCAAATATAGGCCTTGTCCTTGGGAATAAAGAGTGGATTTATATTCATACTTTTATCATGATTGGTTGGAAATTGATTGCAAGTGATGATTATATTGTTATCACTATCATGAAAGATTGTGCCATGTAAACTATAAGAAATAATGAACTTATTAAAATATAGATATTCAATGCATTCGATAGGTCAAACTTATCTATATACCTAACATGCTTTAAAGTTTTGTATATGTCAATTTGGTGCACTTAAGTTATGAGAATATTGGAAACTTGAGGATTTTGGATAATGAATGGGATGTGCAATATTTACCTTAAAAACACATATTAATATGGATCAATACAAGTTATAAGTATGTGTTATGCATATAGTACAAAAAACTAAATTATATCTGTTCTAGCACTAAATTTACAAACATAATTGTATTCCATACATTTGATGTATTGAAGATATGTTAAACCTAAAAAGATATATAATACCTATATGATTGTAGGGATTGTGTTATTAAACTACTTGGTTGATCATTGAATGTTAAAGATAGATTTTGGAGAACAAATTTATAAAAGATACTTTGACATCATATGTAATTGTGAATTTTGGTATAACTCTTATTTAGTCTAATACTGGTGTAATTTTTTTTTAATATTCAGATGAATTAATGATTAATAAATTAATATAATTTTAACCTAAAATAATCCTCACTTAAAATTTGATACAAATGCACCCATATTCCTATTTGAGGACCTATAAGAATACAATCAGGTGACACATCCTGATCTAAATAGTTTTATAATGAAGGTTTTTATAATATTTTAAGTGCAATCAGGACAATACACCTCTTAATACTATTTATAAATTATTTAATGTGGAACATAATATTCATAGATACCTAAAATAAGAAGGGAAACCAATGTCAATTGATAAGTTTACAAATATTCATACTTGGGCTTGTTAAAGTCTTTAATAATGATGATGCTATTATGAATAATTAAAAATTAATTTTGGGTCATCATGTGTTAATGATATCTCAGTAACCTTATGTTAAGATGCAAAATTAGATTATACTCTTAGGGAAATCCAAGGGTAAATGAAGAATATATATGAAGCCCTTGAAGGGCTTGATGTAGAGGATATGTCTCTCGATACCTATAATCTATGAAGTATTTTTCATGGAATGTTTGGGGCCTGACAAACTCAGTCCATAAGTATGTTATTTGAGATTTTAGAAGTAAGTTTGCATACATGGACATTCTCTACCTTCAAGAAGTGAAAGAGGTGGGTTTCCTTCTCTTAGTTGTTGTTAGAGTCATCTATCTTGACAACTTAATGCTTTCCAAAAACCATTAGGTAGGCCATGGTGGCATTACAACATTTATTGTACCCAAGTGATAGTCTCATTTTGTGACATTTGGCAAGGAACCTACCCACCATGTCATATGGGCCCTTTTTAATATTAAAAATTGCTCATTTAGAGTTATTAATTTTTATGCCTTGAATGACACTCATGAGCAATCAAATTTATGGAGATGGATTGTTGATTCTCTACCTGATGCCCACTAAGATATATGTGGGAATTTTAATATGGTAGAATAATCAAATGATAAGATTTGGACTCTAACAATGCATTGGGCCATTGATAACAGGGAGGCATGGTTATACATGTAAAATAAATTTGGCTTTCATGACCCTAATTTAGGGCATCTCCCCACACCAAAATTTTGGTACACTTGGGCCAATATTTGAGGTGGGTTTGATCAGGTGCTTAAATATATTGATCATGCTATGATATCTACCCAACCATACTTATCCTTTGATAGCACATTTACTCCATCGGTGGAAGCCTTCCTTGATTTTGCCCTCTCTAACCACTTTCTGAAAAGATATCATATTAATTGACATTTCAAAAAGTCTAAACTCCATAAGACACAATTATTTATTTATATGACCCTTTTGGATCATGGGCCCATCATGATATACATAAAGTGGGTTTGGAATCTAGTTTTTAGGCCTACTTAGTAGCCAAGGTGGACCCAGTGATGGGAAGATGCTCTCAATCAAATGACTAGATTTTTGCATATCTACGAGCACCAATTAGCCAAGATTCGGTGAAGATCCTACTCTACCACTAATTCAGAGCTCAGCTAGGCCATGAACTCTCTTGATCAACACCCATTTAGTAAAGTTTTCTAGCTGTAGGTGGTTGAATTATGCCATAATCTAAAGTTTTGATCAATACAATACCTGTGGTGCTCAACATTGAGCTCATATACATTAGCTCATAGTTGGTGATCAGGTCTCTATGGAATTATTACACATGTTCAAGGCTAAATCCACCTCCAAATATATGCAATCCATTTAGGATAATGGTTAGAGATACATAGAGACACATGAGATTGTGAAGGATTTGTAAAAACATTATCAATAAGTATTTTTATCTCAACCTCCATCCATGTAAAGCTAATAATCCTTGAACCAGTGCCTCTTAGTGGTTCCCAATAAAGTCACCAAGCCCTAGAGGGTACCTTGTGACACACTCCATTCAATGGAAGATCTATTTGAAGTTATGATGCAAATGGATAATGATAAAGCCTTGGGATGTGATGGATTTCCTTATGAGTTTTACAAGAAAATGTGGGATACTATTAGGGCTGACCTTTATCAGGTCTACTTCAAATCCTTTCACTCATATATCTTGGGATTAACCATCAACAAAGGGCATATCAAATTCATCCCAAAGTTTGGTGATCCTAATCTCATTCATAATTAGCATCCTATCACTTTTATTAACATCTATTACAAAATCATCACCAAGGCTTGGATACTCTACCTTAGAGACATATGCTGCCTTTGATCATCTGTCCTAAATAGACAGGCGTCATTCAAGGCCACTATATTCTAGATAATGTTATTTTAGTATGGGAAGGTATGGAATGGGCTTGTTAGTCACACCAAAAGGCTTTGTTCAATAAAATTTATTTTAAAAAAGCCTATGATCGCATTGAATTTCCATTCATCTTGGCTATGTTACAAGCTTTGGGTTTTGGTCCCATTCTCATTCAATCTATCTACATGATATTATATGATGCCTCAACTTTCCTCTTTATTAATAGGGTCCACTTAGAACCTTTCAACCTCTTTAAATCCATGAGACAAGACTTCCCCTTGGCCTTGACCCTATATGTTCTTATCATAGAAGGCTTTAGTTATCTTCTAGACAATATTCAATTATAATGCCTTATGCATGGCATATCCCTTCCTTTGAAATAACCCCATCAACTTCTCAATGGTAACTTAAATGATGAATCCTTACTTATAGTCATTGAGGAAGAGGAAGTTGTGGCCAATGTTATGCACTACCTAGAGGTCTTTTGCCTTGACTCTAGCTTTTCCATTCAATGGCATAAACTATAGTGTTATAAGAAATTCTTTCTTATTTATCCTACCTAGATGGCACAATATAATTGGTTTTGGATACAACATAATGATATTTTTAAATTTATGGGAATTTTCTTTTCCTTTTAGGCCTCTCCCTCTCAGTTGTGGTAGTACATGGTGGACTATGTTGAGAAAAACTCTTGTATTAGATCACCAAGCTATTTTTTTGGCTGGGAAGTTCTAAATCTACTCCAAAGTTCTTGCTGCCATCCATGTGTACTATATTCTTACTGGGCACCCAATAGATAGGTTGTATGCAAGATGAAAAATTTACTTCAAGATTTCAATTGGGCCAATCCCTCCATCGACAAGAGATTTCATAGAGTATCCTAGTATTATTATTGTCTACCTCTTGAGGTTAGAGGTATGGGGCTCATTGATGTATCTTGACAAGCCTCTGCCCTGTGCACTAAATATATTATTCTTGTGGTAGAGGGAAAATAAAATTTAAAGATCCTTATTCAAAATTACATTGCTCAAGGGTTCCCCTATGACCACACAGATTGGAAAGGTCTTGGTTTTATTAATATCCTTACCCTTGTCACCTTGGTCAAAGTGGTGGGTACTTTTTTCATTAAGAGTATCTTGAAAGCCTAGGGGAAATCAAACCTTGGCTATTATGGAATGGTTCAAGATTTAGAAATGGTCTTTCCATCAACTATCAGTCTTTATAATGTGTTACAATCCAACTTTATTCCCCATTTCATAGACTATTATATATTTTTCAACATACTTTTATACTATTTAGTTGTACTTTTAGAACTATTGTTATGAAACTATTGTATGACTGGTAGATTGGCCAGATTAGTGATGATTATACTTTGATTAGACCGTGTCTTAATTAATTTTGGTCGATACTTGACTAATTTATACAGCTATGGATTATATCCCAAATGAGATAATTAATTATTGATTTTGATTCATTTTTAATACTTTATAATGTTTAGTTCAGTTATATTACTACCATGTCATTTAAGTGTTGTTGATGTCATTTATGACTGTAGGCACATGTACATGAGTTAGGATGGTAATGGATTTAAATAGTTGGGGTAATAAAGGATAGTGGCAGTGAACAATCAGGTGATACCAACATAGGTAAAAGGGATAATATGCATAAGCCATCTAGTCATTTGTGTAATAACAATATGTCAATTTGTTCTTTCATTTTATTTGCACTATCCTGCTTACTTTTTAATATTGTCTTTTATTATCTTATTATTATTCATTTTGACTCTGATCATCCTTTTGCCTGCTATCATATGGATTTGTGTCTTGATTTATCTTGCCTTATTTCATTTTGATTTTTCATGTGTTGGACCACTTTGTTGGTCAATTATCTTATTGAGTTTGTTATCTAGGTATTAATTTATGATCCCTTGGCTGTGCTATTTTGACCTCTTGTTTATTTTTTTTATTTTACCTTGTGTAAAAGGACCCTAATGTTATTTTGATAAGTTTTGTTTTCTCTTAATGATGACCCAATTAAGGGGGGGTCATGGGCCTTTAACAATTAAAAAAGGGGTCATAATGACCAAAATCTTGGCTGATGGGATTAAACAAGTCATGCCATCATTTGGGTAGATTTGGCTCTCCTCCCATAACACTACATTTGGGTAGTTAGGTGAGGGAGGCATATGAGAAACACTTGGGAGGAAAGAGAATAAACCCTAATAGGGAGGAAATGGCAACAACCATGAGTAATAGGGCTAAAAAACTCTTCTAAGAGTGAGGAGGGAGAATGGAGTAGCTTGAGCCATGATTAAATAAAGAGGGAGGAACACACAGTCTTTAAGAGGCAAGAAATAAGAAAATAAGAAAAACTCCATTTTACTTTAGAAGTGCAAGATTACTCAAAGATAAGTGATGCATTATTTTGAAAAAGGAAAAAAGAATGAATATCTATTTATTTATATTGGGCAAGAAAAAATAAATTATTTTTAGGCTCATTAGGAAGTCCTAGGACTTCTTGATGAACTTACAAAGCCCCAAATTGATTTATATCAATATAAATCTTTTCTTGCTATTCACTATTTAAAATTTATTGGTATGGAGGATTTACAAAATTAGGTTATTTTATAAAATTGGGTTTAAATCCTATCCTGAAATCTCTCCTTTAAATCGTTACAAAATCACTCTTTATTTTGGTTGTGAATACAATTTTTTTTGATATAAGTTCTCGGCCATTTTGATAAACTTGGGTATGACATTTTTCAGCTGTATATAATCATTCTATTGGGTTTTATTTTAATATTTTACCTAATATAAGTAATAGCTAAATTAGGGTTTTACCCTATCATATTAATACATCATTCTTGGATAAAGTTGGGTTTGTTTGACCTGGTGGCAAGAGTTTCACCTCAACTAGTTTTATTTATTTTGTGTATTTTATTTTTAAGTACCTAGGACATGTTATTTTTTTTCCCTAGATGTTATTATTTTTCTTGGAAGTTTTTAATAAAATTTACCCAGCTATAATATGGTCAGTTATAACATTTTTATATTTTTTGCATATTTGTTGTAAGTAATTAAATGGTTGTACTTGATTCTATGGCATAAGGGTAAGGAATTAAACATATGGATCTTTTTATTCAACTAGTTTCAGATGTAAATAATATGTGAATGTTTCACATTTACCTTTTGGTTGTATGTAATGTTTTCACTTCATTATTACTATTGGGATATGTTGTTTGGCCATTGGCATACTTGAATAAATGATGAAGGGTTATCGACTTCAATTTTATATTCTAAATTGGTACCAAAAAATCTTTTGGATAAATACAAGGACTACCAATGCTAGTGTGAATGATTTAAGTCAAATTTAAGCTTGAATTTTAGTTATGAATTTATTATCTATTGAATGTTTTGTTGTAGTTGCTATAGTTTTTTAGTGATGGCTTATGTGTTCCTATTGCTCATGTCCACATCCTAAAAGCCTAAAAGTTAGACTCCACCACTCAGTTTATGGTTGAGAGTGGTGAGGGCCACCAATTAGGGGACTCATAGGATGGGTTAGGCTAGGTCAGTTCGTATAGGGATGCATATATTGGTTGGTTCCTTCTAGTTACTTGCTTTGATTTTGGTTGGTTGCCATTTGAAAAAAATCTCTAGTAGCATGTTATGTTTAATTTTTACTACTTATTGGTTTCCCATAGCACATTTTATAAATGCTAAGATATTAATTACTTGGTATATTATACAAATTTGGAAACATAACTATACTTGCACCATTTATGTATATATATCTTTAATTTATAATTTCTTTCTTTCTTTTCCATTATTCTATTGTTTAAATATTTCAGCCTTCAAGTTGGATTAAGTACATTGTATATTTATAAAATTATAAATGTTCAAATGGATTGAAAGGCTAAGTGATTACTAGCTTCAATTGTATTTGTCAATTGACCAGCTATGGTGTCAATAATTCTATCAGTTAACTAAAGGTTATTAATTAGATTGTGTAGAACATAATAAATACTAGTTGGATATATACAAAACTGAATTTTTATTCCCTTGTCTACTCATGCTAAGATTGTAGCTTTAATTGTTTAGTAGTGATAAAAATTGTGACCATACTTGCATAGAAATTTAATTATTGTACAATTTATAAACTTCTGTACATGCATAATGGTATGCATCATAATAAGTTTATTTTGATGTATTGAGATATACTATGTATGAGGTTTATACAACTGTACATAAGTTCTTAATGTGGCATGATTAAACTTGTCATTAAGATTTAACATGCTATTGAAACATCTTTTCCATTTAATATTTGTATGATCTTTGGTTTTCCCTTAGCATTCTATAACCAAGTGTAATTAGGATTGAATTTAGTCATTAAGATAAAAATATAAATAATTTAGGTTGCTTAGATTGAACATCTTTCTTTGAGTTAAAATCCTCTTAGTTTTATCATTAAAATTATATAAATTATATCAAGGGAAAAGTGAATGCATATTAATAGTTTTAGATGACTATTTCATATTGAAAGTGTGAAGGACTTGGGTTCCTAAGTTATGAGTTAATTTCACTTTTAATAGATTAGCAAATTATTATTTTTAATGTGGTTCATACTTTGTAGTTCGCTATTCATGAATGAATATATAAATGATGGAAGGTTACTAAATTGACACTATGGTGTCAATATGAATTTAATATATATTTAAAAAGGTTCATCCTTGGATTATATAGTTATTTGATTTTAAGAAGTTAGTTTAACAAAGAGCATGTTTTGGCTGAAAATAGAAATAGGCATGCTTAAGTGTTGTAACATGAATATGAATAAGTTATTATCAATGCAAATGGTTTTGATATTATTAGAAGAGTTATTAAGATAATTTAGTGAATAATGTAAGGAATTACAATTGCATATATTAAATCTAATTAACTTACTATTATTATGATCATCAAATCTAACCTACATAGATAACTAATTCTTACGGATAATGACCAATTGAAAAATGGACAACACTATAGAAAATTTATCTCTAAGTGAATATATACAAGATGGTATACTATTACCATGAGAACAATTTAAGTGTTATAAGTCAATGGTATGATGCTCACTTTGTGATGACATCAGTCCATGACAAGACCATGGTAACTTAACTAGACTACAACAATCAATTGCTTTGTGTAATATGCTTAGTGATAAGAGAAAAAATATAGTACAATGATTCCTAAAGATTATAAATCATGGTATAATGATATAAAAGGGATAATACATAATAATATTTTCACTTACGTGAAGTTTATTAAGTTTAGGCATTTCAAAATCCTATTGCAATTCTATGGATTTTATAGATATAACTTCCAATTGCTGACCTTGATATTGTGAACATCATTGATAAAGTTAGATAATATCATGATATACTTTGAATTATTGATTGTAAAATAATGTCATAACTTATGATTTTAAAAATAATAAATGAACTCTAATTGGTTATTACTCAATCCTAACATTCAAATGTCATTAATAACATGAAAACTTATCTCAAGCATCTCAAGTATGATAAGATTACCTACCCCAACCTATACCCAAGATTTTATGGATGCAAGATACTTAGGTAGGGTAAGGACACCTAGGGGGTCATATTTGGAAGACAATTTCTCCCTTAAAAGTATAGACCTATCTATATGGATCCATATAGAATGACTCAAGCTGGATGAAAAATTAATACAATAATATTCTTCCTCATAGAATCTTTTAGAGGTAATTTCTCTAGTTAATATTTTTCATACAAGTTATTTTAGTTATGGGTTGTGGGCTCAATACAATGAAGTAACAAGAGGCTATACATATAAAACCATGACGTAATGGGTCCTACTTATAACCTTATTTTGTAATCCAAAAGTAATAATACTCAATTTTTTTGGGGTTGTTTCACCTAGTATCAAAGCCTATGTTAAATTTATCAAATTATAAACATATCTCTAAATAAGACTTTGGAAGAGTTTTTCCCTATTCAATGCTACTTAAGAGACTACTTTGTGACTTCACAAGAAAATGGTTAAAACTAGAGCTGGCAGTAATCATGTTGATAATGACCAAGGTATTAATAGGTTAGTATTAAGAGGTAGAAGTCAATGCAAAGGTAGAAGTAGAGGTAGGGGTCATAGTAAGCTGAGGTAGAACTTGAGGCAAAGGTAGTTGCTGCCTATCAGTTAAATGGTCCTATTGCCATTTTATGGAATCATCTCTATGCTTTAGAGGGGTATTAGCCTATGACCCTTACTTGGTTAACTTTTGAGAGTTAGTTCCAAAAAAAGTACTTGATTATGAAATTTAACATAAAATAATAGATTCCCAGTTGATAATGAAGGAAAATATGACTATTTCAAAATATGAAAACAAGTTCTTAAAACTGATACGTCATATAAACTATATGCATGATGAGGAAATAAAAATAACCAAGTTAAATATGGGGATGAAAGAAATATTGATGTGTGATGTCAATATGAACAATCTTAAGACACTAACAACTGATATAAAATCTACCCTTAGGTTAGGAGATAAATAAAAGTCTAAACAAAAGGTGAGACAAGACTTCAAACTAAATAGGCAACAATCAAAAACTAAAAAACTACCTCTAACACCTAAACATTTCAATAAAATAGACCATAATCACAAGTTTGTAAGGAACAACAATTTTTTTAAGTCTCACAACACCTTAAAAAATGGGTCTTTTAAGAAGGAATATCATCAAAATAGCTAATGTGGACCAACCATAGGGGAAAATACTATCTCAATAGCTCTACAAAGGACAATGGTGTGATAAGAATGTGGTGATAACCACTACCACAAGGACTGTTTGAAATTAGAAATAGGGAAACTAACAGACCATAGAGTGTATGTAACAGTAGAAAATTAGAAAGATTATTTTTAGGCTATACCAATAGAGATAAGAGGTAATATATCTGGTAATTCTAAGACTATTTTAATTGATTCTAGTGCAATGAATAACTTTATTGCACCTACTATAAAAAAATTGTGCAAGTAAAAATCTATGTAGTCAAGAGAAAGTTGGGAAGTTAAGTTTGGTGCTGGAAAGAGGGTACCTATCCAAGAATGCTTAGAGCAAACTGAACTTGATCTAGGTATTATCAAAACTAAGGTGAATTTATTTTTATCACCTTTGGGGTATTATGATATCATATTGGGCATGGATTAGATGAAAAACCATGTATCACTTGATTTCTATAGAAAAGGGTGCAATGTACTGATAAAAATAAAAAACTTGTAGCAATACAAGGCCTTCAAAGGCTAAAAAGAACTCATAAAATGATTTCATCTCTATAGTTAAAGAGAGCTATGAGAAAAGGGTGTAAAATTTATGCTGTCTAAATACAAGAATTTTTCAAAGGAGAAGAATAGTCATGTTTATATTTTCCTATTAAATAAAAAATTATAGATGTTTTTCCTAAAAAATGCCTGGGTTACCACCTAAACATGAGTTTGACTTATCCATTGAGGTCATGCCAGGGACTTCCCCTATATCAAAATCCCCTTATAAAATAAATGAGGTAGATTTTCAAGAGCTAAAAGTTTAGATACAAGAGATTTTGGACAATGGAAGCATTTAACCAAGTATGTATCCTTAGGGTGATCTGGTAGTCTTCGTAAGGAATAAAGTTAGAAATTTAAGTCTATGTATTGACTACTGCATGCTCAACAAGGTGACAATAAAAAATTATTACCCATTACCCCAAAGCAATGATTCATTTGATCATATGAAATATGTAATAATATTTTCAAAAATTGATTTAGGATATGGCTATCATCAACTGAGGATCAAAGAGGTAGGCATATAAAAAATAGCTTTATGAACTCGATAGGTCATTATGAGTTTACTGCTTTACCTTTTGGCCTCACAATGAACTTGTGTTTATGAATAATATTTTCAAATATTTCTTAGACAAATTTATACTAGTGTTCCTAGATGACATTCTCATCTACTCCAAGAATGAAGTTGAATATAATCAACACTTGAGGCTAGTTTTACAAAGGCTAAGACAACACAAAATGTTTGCAAAGCTATCCAAATGTGCCTTCTATCAAACTAAAATACATTACTTGGGGCATGTGATTTATAATAAGAGCATTTATATAGACCCACCAAAAACTCAAGCCATTCAAGAGTGGTTTGGTCCTTCTAATGTGCACAAAATGCATAGTTTTATAGGCCTGATTAAGTACTATCGATGATTTATGGAAACTTTCTCCTACCTGGCCAACCCCATTATGTCATTGCAGTGTAGGGACTAGCAAATTTGCATGGACACCTATATGTGAAGAGGATTTCAAAAATCTCAAAGAGTTGCTGACAACAAATCCTTTTTAGATTATACCTAACCCAAATGGTTATTTTGAGGTATGTGTTGATGCTTCTAAGGAAGGCTTCGGTGGCATATTGATCTAATAAGGTAAAATGGTGACCTATGAGTCTTGTAAGCTCAAGGAATTAGAAAAGAACTATCCCACACATGATTTATAACTTTATGCCATATTGCATGCACTAAAATAGTGGAAGTATTTCTTGCTAGTAAACTATTTTAAGGTAAAGTCTGATCACTATAGCCTAGAGCACATATTTTTATAAGATGAATTGAATGCTCACCAACATATATGGTTGGAGTTTGTCATCAATTTTGACATGGAAATTTATTATGTGAAGTGCAAGAAAAATTGTGTGGATGATGTACTTAATAGGCGTACATACCTTATTGCCTTGTCTATTTTACAAGGAAATTTTAGAATTCTTATCTTAAAACAACTTGTTGATAAATAGTGCCAAAAAGTAAGTGTAGGACTAGTTGACAAGCCTTTAATAAAGGAGTTTGATGTTTTTTTGTTGAAAAATATGGCCTTGTAAGGCATTGAAATAAAATTTTTATACATAAATCAAGTGGAATGCATAATGTTATGTTGTAGAAATGCATACAACATCCCATTTTTCCCATCTAGGGGTCACAAAAATGACCCATAAACTGAAAAGACTTTATTTTTGGCCTGGTATGAAGCATGACATAACCAATTTTATGAAAAGGTACTTGGAATGTCAGTGTGTAAAGGCTGAACATTACCATCCCATGGGTTTACTATACCCACACAACATACTAAGGGATAAATGGGTAGTTGTTTCCCTTGATTTTATTATCAGGATGCCCAAATCTCATAATTGGCACAACACTATCTTGGTGGTAATCAATAAAAAAACCAAGGTTGGCCATTTTATTGCTAGGAATTTGAATGATGATTTTGCTATATTTGCTAAACACTTTGTGAAATCTATGGTTCGATTGCATGGCATGTTGGAGGTCATTTTCTTCGATAGAGATAAGTTATTTACGTCAAGGTTTTGGTAAAATTTAATCATAACTTTTGTTACTTGACTAAATTTTAGTTATTCATACCACTGATAAAAATATGGTCAAACTAAAAGGCTAAATCAAGTGGTTAAGGACATGCTGTGCATGTATGTCATTGATCAACAAATTAATTAGGAGAACTATCTCTATCTAGTCTAATTTATTTACAATAAACATTATCATTCTACAATCAAGATGGATCCTTTTGAATCTTTGTGTGTGTAGAAATGTAGAACCCCACTTGATCGGGATAATTTATAGCATCGAGCCATTGCTGGTCCAAAATTGCTACTGAAATATGATGAGTAGATGGCCATGATACACTAGAATTTGAAGGCTACCTAAGATCAAAAAAAGAGTTAAACTAATATAAAAAGGACACCCCATGAATTTGTTGTAGACAAAAAGGGCTTTTTACATGTAAGACCACAAATTTTAATCAAGTTTGGAAAAATATCCAAGTTGGCTCCTCACTTTGTTAGCCCTTTCAACATTATGGATAAGATTAACCTTATTTCCTACTAGATGGATTTACCTCATTCCCTATTAATAATTTATGATGTATTTCATATTGCATTAATAAGAATATATGTATCTGATATATCTCATGTGTTAGATTGGAGAAATTTACAAGTTACAGAAGAGGAAAATATGTAGTTAGACCCAGTGAAAATCCTAGATCATCATAACATTAAATCGAGAAAAAGAAAAATTCAACAAGTTTTGATATAATGGGATCCACTAAGTACAAGGAGTGCCACTTGAGAAGATGCACAACTGTTTGAACATCACTAGCCTTTGTTATTTTGATTTATCACCAAGATGGCTCCTCATTAAGGGGAGAAGGATATTATAGTCCAACTTTATACCCCATTTCATTGACTATTATATGTTTTACAACATAATTTTATACTATTGAGCTTTACTTTCATAACTATTATTTTGACACTATTGTATGATTGGTAGATTAGCTAAATTAGTGATGATTATATTTTGATTAGATCATGCCTTAATTAGTTCTGGTTGATACTTGACTAATTTATGCAACTATGAATTATATATTAAATGAGGTAATTTAGTTAACATGATTCATTATTAATTTTGATTCATTTCTAATACTTTATACTATTTAGTTCAACTATATTATTACCATATCATTCAGGTGCTATTGATGCCATTTATTATTTTAAGTACAGGTACATGAGCTAGGTTACCAATGGATTTTGGAAATTGGGGCAATAAAGGACATGGGCAGTGAGCAGATAGGTGATACCAACACAGGTAAAATGGATAATATGCATAAGCCATCCAATCATTTGTGTAATAACAGTCTATCATTTTAGTTTCATTGTCCTACTCACTTTTTATTGTTGTCTTTAATTATCTTATTATTATTCATTTTAACTCTGATCATCCTTGTGTCTGACCTTCATATGGATTGGTGTCTTGAGCTCACATGCCTTATTTTGTTTTGATTATCATGTGTTAGACCGCTTTCTTGGTTAGTTATCTTTTAGAGTTCATTATCTAAGTATTAATTGGTGATCCCTTGGTAGTGTTGGTTTGAACTATTTCTTATTATATTATTTTACCTAGTGTAAAAGGACCATAATATTATTTTTATAAGTTTTATTTTTTATTAATGATAACCCAATTTACTGGGGGTAATGGGCCTTTGAAAATTTTAAAAAATGGGGTCATAATGAACAAAATCTTGGTATATGGGATTAAACAAGTCATGACATCATTTGGGCATATTTTGTTCTCCTCCTATAACACCACATTTGGGTAGTTAGGTGAGGGAGGCATAGGATAAAAACTTGGGAGGAAAGACAAGAAACCCTAGCAGGGAGGGAATGGTGATAAATATGAGTAATGGGACTCAAAAACCCTAATAGGAGAGAGGAGGGAGAATGGATCATCTTAAGCTATGGGAAAAAAAGAGGGATGAACATGTAGTCTTTGAGAGGCAAGAAACAAGAAAATTAGAAAAACTCTATTTTACTTTTAGAGTGCAATATTACTCATAGGTAAGTGATGCATTATTTTAAAAAAAGGAAAAAAGAATGAATACTTTTTAATTTATATTAAACAAACAAAAATAAATTATTTTCAAGCTCATGAGAAGCCCTAAGACTTCTTGATTTACCTGCAAAGACCCAAATTGATTTATATCAATATGAATCTTTTCTTGCTATTCATTATTTAAAATTTATTGGTATGGTGGATTTGCATGATTGATTTATTTTAGTTTTTTGGGTTTAAAACCTATACCTGAAATCTCTCTAAATCATTGCAAAAACTCTTTTTATTTGGGTTAAGAATATACTTGTTTATGTTATAAGTTCTTGGTCATTTTGATACATCTATGTATGGCATTTTTAGCTGTATATAATTATTCTTTTAGGTTTTATTTTGATAATTTAACTACTGCAAGTAATATTTAAATTGGGATTTTACCCTAGCATATTAATACACCATTCTTGGATAAAGTTGGCTTTATTTGACTTGGTGGCAAGAGTTTCATCTCAACTAATTTTATTTATTTTGTGTGTTTTATTTTTAAACACTAGACCAAGTCATTTTTTTTCTGGATGTTATTATTTTACCTACAAGTTTTTAAGGAAATCAACCCAACTATAATAGGGCTAGTTATAATATTTTTCCACATTTGTCATACTTTTTATAAATAATTAAATGGCTGTACTTGATTGTATGGTGTAAGGGCAAGGAATTAAATTTATGGATGTTTTTATTAAACTAATTTTAAATGCAAATAATATATGAATGTTTCACATTTATCTCTTAGTTGTATGTAATGTTTTCACCTCATTATTGGTGTTGGATATGTTGTTTGAACATTAGTATACTTGAAAAAATAATGAAAAGTTATCAGTTTCCATTTTATATTTCAAATCAGTACTGAAAATCCTTCAGATATAGACAAAGATTTCCAATGCTAGTGTGATTATTTTGAGTCAAGTTTAAGCTTGAATTTCAATTATGAGTTTACTATCTATTGAATGTTTTGTTGTAGTTACTGTGGTTTTTTTAAGTGATGGCTTATGTATCCCTATTGCTCATGTCCATGTATTGAAATCTTGAAAGCAAAACTCAACCACCTAGTTGATGGTTGAGGGTGGTAAGGTCCACCAATTGGGGGACTCATAAGATAGGTCATGTTGGATCGGTTCATGTAATGATGCATAACTCAGTTGGTTCTTTCTAGTTACTTTCTTTGATCTTGGTTGGTTTCCATTTGAAGAAAATCTCTTGTAGCATGTTATGTTTAATTTTCACTACTTATTGGTTTCCCATAACACGTCCTATAAATTCCAAGCTATTAATTGCTTGGTATATTAGATAAAGCTGAAAACATAACTATACTTTCACCATTTATGTATATAGATATTTAGTTAATCATTAATTTATTTCTTTTCCATTATTTTGTTGTTTAGATGTTCCTAATTTCAAGTTGGGTTAAATACATTATATACTTATTAAATTATAAATGTTCAGATGGACTAAAAGGATAAGCAATTACTAGCTTGAATTGCATTGCTCAAATGATCAGCTATGGTGTCAATAATTCTTTTGGTTAACTGAAGGTTATTAATTAGATCATGTAGAACATAATAAATACTAGTTGGATGTATACAAAAAATGAATTTTTATTCCCTTGTCTACTCATGCTAAGATTGTAGCTTTAATTGTTTAGTAGTGATCAAAATTATGACCATCCTTGCATATAATGTTAATTCTTCTAAAATTTATAAAATATTGTACATGCATGTTATTATGCATCATAATAAGTTCATTTTGATATATTGAGATACAATATGTATGAGGTTTATACAGTTGTACATAAGTTCTTAATGTGGCATGATTCAACTTGTCATTAAGATTTATCTTGTTATTGAAACTTATTTTCCATTTAATATTTGTATTATCTTTGGTTTTCCCTTTGCATGTTACAAAAAAATGTAATTAGGATTGAATTCAATCATTAAGATAAGAATGAAAATAATTCAAGTTATTCAGATTGAGCATTTTTCTTGGAGTTACAATTATCTTAGTTTTGTCATTAAAATTGTATAAATTATATCATGGGAAAAATGTATGCATATTAATAGTGTTAGATGGCTATTTCATACTAAAAGTGTGAAGCACTTGGGTTCCTAAGTTATGAATTAATTTCACTTTTAATAGATTAGCAAATTATTATTTTTAATGTGGTCCATACTTCTTAGTTGGCTATTCATGAACCAATATATCAATGATGGAAGGTTACTAAATTGACACTATGATGTCAATATGACTGCATGATATATTTAAGAAGGTTCATCCTTGGATTATATAGTTATTTGATTTTAACAAATTATTTTAGCAAAGATCATGTTTTGGCTGAAAATAAAAATAAGCTTGCTTAAGTGTTGTAACATGAATATGAATAAGTTATTGTTGGTGCAAATGGTTTTGATATTATTAGAAGAGTAATTAAGATAAGTTAGTGAATACTTAAAGGAATTATAATTGTATAAATTAAATCTAATTAACATACTTTTTCTATGAGAAATAAATCTAACCTACATATATAACTAGTTCTTATGAATAATGACCAATCGACAAGTGGGCAACACTATAAAGTGTTGATCTCTAAGTGACTATCTAAAGGATGGTCTATTGTTACCATAAGATCAAGTTAAATAGTATAGGTGAATATTATGATGCTTTCTCACTTGTGCGAAAACATCAGTCCATGACAATACCATGATAACCTAACTGGATTATAGTAGTCAATTGATTTATGTAATATGCTTAGAGATAAGAGAAATCACATAGTATGATGATTCCTAAAGCTTATAGATCATGGCATAATGATATAAAAGGGATAGTACTATAATAAGGTTTTCAATTACATGGAGTTTATTAAGTTCAAGCATTTCAAAAGCCTATTGCAATTCTATGGATTTTATAGATATAATTTTCAATTGATGACCTTGATATTGTGAACATCATTGATTAAGTTAGATAGTATCATGATGTACTTTAAATCATAGTTTGTAAATAAATGTCATAAATTTTGATTTTAGGAATAATAAATGAACTCTTATTGGTTATTACTTGATCCTAATATTCAAATGCCATTAATAACCTAAAAACTTATCTCAAACATCCCAAGTATAATAAGATTACCTACCCCAACCTATACTCAAGATTTCATGGATGAAAGATACTTAGGTAGGGCAAAGACACCTAAGGGGTTCTATTGGGAAGGCAATTTCCCCCATACAAGTTGAGACCTATCCATATGGAACCATATAGAGATACGCCCTGACAGGGATGCAAAATTAATACAATAATATTTCTTATATAATTTTCTAAATATAATTTCTACAGTTAAGTTTTTTTCATACTCGTGATTTTGGTTATGGGCTGTGGGATCAATACAATGAAGTAACAAGTGGTTACACATAATAAAACATGACATAGTGGGTCCTACTCATAACCCTATTTTATAATCTAAAAGTAATGATACTCAAATTTTTTGGGGTTATTTCATGGTGGTTACCTGTCATCAACATGCACATGGTGTCTCTTGTAAAAATGCCTTGGATTCATGTGTTTAGGTTCTACTGTAGAGGAATATGCATAGTGCAATTTTTTTTTTGCAAAGAGTCTAATTTTTGGATTTATTGGAATGCTTTCTAGACCAAATTCAAACTTCATTTGATTGACAGAGAGTCTTTTGATGAGATTATGGTAGTGGTGCCTATGGATCTTCTATACAAGATCTCTGTTAACTCTAATCATCCTTGGTGGAAGGACTAGAAATGGTACAAAGAGACTCATTTTTAAAATTATACAACTATAAAAGGTTATGACTATCTCTCTCCACACTTGCCTAGGGTGGATAAACTCAATTAGAGGTGGATCATCCATTCCTTCCCTTCTATCTAAAGGAATCTATTCCACACTATCTAGTCAGCTTGTACTTAACCTAAAATTACGCATTTCATTTGGTGTTTGCTTTATCAAGGCCTATCGATTGGTATAAGGCTTGTTCAATTTGGGATTTATATACCCAAATGTATTTTTTATGGCAACATTGAAACCATAATTCTCCTTTTTTGGTATTGCCCAAAGGCCCAATGTGCATGGACTTAGATCCAAGACTTTTTCTAAGCCCTTTGCTCAATTCCCTTCAGTTGGTGCCATATTATTTTTGGAGATAATCCTAGTCTGCTTCCCTAGTTCACCCAAATATAGCATGCTTTGAGAATGGAAATTTCATTCTGGTTATGGAAAGGGTGTAATTTAGTCTTATTTTCTAATAATTTTGTTGATTATCTATTTTTTACTTATGACAAAGTAACCATTATTTCTAATGTGGTTCTACAAATACAAGAGCAAACAAATAAAGTGGATATGGAACTTGACTACCTGCAATGATTCCTCCATCACTAAGGTGATACATCTTACACCATACTCATGTGCTACTTTCCCCACCTAGAAACACCCCGAATGAAGGTTGGGGTGACCTTCCTAGGGGCAGATCATGTCGTAGTTGGCCTCATCATTATTATTTGGATTTTGGTTCTTTAGAATGATGCCAATCTCCCCCTCTATCTTAGTAGGGTGGATGGGGATCTCTCCTCTTGGTTCATTGTCTTAGCTGAGGCTTTATGCTTCATCCACCTTTGCTTGATGAGGGGTGGGGCTCTCTACCTCTGGTTTCTTAGCACTATGGGAATTTGCAGTCTGGTAGCTCCCAAGATGGCTCTTTCCATCCATTTGATACTTTTTTTTATATCTTAATTTATCCATTTCACCCCATTATGCTATTGAATAAAAAGATAATGTTGAACAAGAGGATACTAATGTTGTATGGGACCTTTTGGATGATGGAAAAGACCTTCCTAGATTTGGATGGGGTCTTATTGATAATGACCCACCATTGGTGGGTTTATTTTCTACTAATACTTAAGTTTATCCTTTTTTAATGTATTATAACTTTCTCTAGGATTGGCCTAGTTTATTATTTATTGTTGTGGCCTGGGGCCTTTTTGACTCCTAGGGTTGGCCTAGTGTGACATTATTGGCGTGTCCTCTGCTAGTTTTTTTTGGGTGAATAGTCTTGTATATGTTTTATTTATAATAAAATTATAATCTATATTTCATTAAAAATAAATCCAAGGGTAAATTGAATATTTCATATAGGATATTCAGTCATTTATAAATATATGTGTTTGACTTCATGGGCTAGTTAGTTTTAAATGTGGTGTTTCAAGTTATAATTTGGGCTTACCTCATAAAACTTGTTGTAAGACATCAATTTGATTTTATGGTTAATCCTTGTAGTATAACATCATGATAAGACTTATTGTAAGTGGTATGGGACACTTAATAATTGTGTTATCATTGTGTACTACATATATTAAAGGGCCCTCTTTGATTGAATGCATTTTTTGACCCTGAGTTATAAAATGTTGTAAACTTGTAATCATGAACAACCTACATATATTATGTGGAATAATAGTGAGTATTTGAATTTAAATATCTAATATAAAGAGATATTTTCAAACTCATATGGGACTATTGGATGATAAACTTGCATAATAAATGCCAAGACTTTGACCAACTATTAAATAATTATTTTGGGTCGATGATTCCAAAAATAATTTAATTATAATTTTTGATGTTAAACCTTATGATAGATATGGAAACTATTTAGGATGAAAAAGGTATTGAATTTTGAACATTTATATTATTATTTATATATGGGCATGATTTACTCTTGCTTGGTTGATTTATAAACATTGTATCTTTACCAAAATGATATATTACCTTTAAGTGGAAAATCATGGAATGACATGCTAGGAATTGAGTGTTTAGATATTTAAGATCAATCATAAAATAATTATGGAAGTTGATTAATTAATGCAAATATGTATTGGAAGGTAACCCTTGAAACTGGGAACCTATGTCACACATTTGTATATCTCACCTTGTGATAATAAAACCTTGATAACAAAAGCTAAACCTATGTTGAGTAGTTGAATACATTTTGAAGTATTCTACTTTATTTATGGATTCTAAACTCTTTTCTATTATTTCAATTTATCATGGGTATCAAACCAAATTATAAATTTGGAAATATTGATAAAACATGGTTGTGATCATGATATTATACTCTTGGGTTACACTTTAGTTTGGCAGTACAATTTATATTTAAACATAGAACCTTTCTATTAGAATTTACATTAGGTCCTAATTTGGATTTGTAATTATTTAATAGTGGAATTATCATATGTATGTAAAAAATATGAGATGTGAAGTTTATGATATGATTTGGCTAACCTTATAATTGGGAATGAACATTAGAAACTCAATATGTATGGGTTTTATAAATTCTTCAAGGCCACCAAAAATAATCAATGATTTTAGTTACATAACATACCTTAATACCTGAGTTAGAATGTATTTTGGATTTCAAATAATATGTGGTCATATGTTGGTCCATATTAAGGTGAGTTATAATTTTATTTAATACATTACTATATGGAATAATATGTTAACTTGTTTTATCCATATGGATTATATTTTTACTATCGATTCTCTGCATCTATCACCTTTGTGGAAGGGTAGGGCCACTCTCAGTTGATAAGAGGAGTGCAGGGGATGTGAAAGGTTCTATGGTTGGAAAAAGATGATTCCAATTATGATCTCCCTCTTTGTTTTTTATATATTATCTTTCAATGACAATAATGATTTATAGAGCATTGATGGATTTCCTCAAAAAGACTTATTCACATGTGACTATTTTAGACAAAACATTATACTCATCAAGTCTTGTATATTTACCCAGGAAGATGAAATCATGTAATTTTAATGATGTTTTAAACACCCTATTTTTTTTCACTTATGATTATATTCAACTTTGTATTTAATTTTGAAATAAAACTATTGGATTAACAAAAGATGAAAACTAACTTGTCTACTAAGATATTTTTACATTTAAACTTGCAATGAGAAAAAGATGTATTCTTAGCCACTTATTGTGAAAGATACTTCAACTACTAGAAATAAATGTGAGTATGAATTATGAATATATTATTAATTTTACATTTCATAACAAAAGTATATTTAAATATGTCCTGATGCATACTTTTATTCTAGTATTAATGTGTAACTTGATTTTAATGTGTAAACATATAATTAAATTTATAAAGATGGAAATCAAAAGAATGGTTGACTTGGAAATTGATTTTTTAAATGATTATTTATTTTATACATGGAATTAATATGAAACTATTATGTAAATGGAATTATGGAGTAGATAAGAAATGACTTAGCTATAATTTAATTATCACGTATGATTGGATTATGACAAATTTGTTTTCATAATTGTTTACTAAGGAAAGGAATCAGTTATAAACCTTATAGGATAATAAGATGAATATATAAATTAAAAAATATATCCTGTACATTTTTTTGGTACTAAACAAAGGATTCTTATATTGTGGTATCTGATCTTAGGTTTAAAACTTGGCTTTATTATTCTCATTCATATTTTGAATTATGTGGAAAACATGGTTTTTATAATAACTAACTAAGATAATAAAGAAACTTAGTAGACTCTAATTTATGCAAAACACTACACATTATGAAAATGAGATTTGTAAATTGAATTCTATTGGTAGTATGGGATGCCTATATGATACACATTTATTGGAGATCATTAGGTCAAGTAGACTTGAGAAATGAGTGGTGGACTAGGAACTTAAGTACTAAGTGATGGGATAAATCCTAATTAGTCTCACTATGACTTAATAATTTACTAAGTTCAGATTTGACAAGGGAAACTTGTTGAATCTAGTCTTATGGCCATAATCATGAATACTTAGGAATGATATATTACCTATTTTTGTATACATTATAAATGTATCATTTCTAGTTCCTATTCATCATCAACTTGTCAGAGCTACATAGAGTAGTGTAAATATTGACTCATGCACACTATCTTTTTGTAGTTTCTCTGACACATTTCTTGTAAAAGGGAAGACCACTCTCTAGGTAGGAGAGATGTACATGGAATCTAAGAGTCTTTGTGGGAACACTCCCTAGCATTTTTTTAGCTCTAGTGATGATATTTTATGTCCTTGATGTTTGTATCAAGGGAAAAACTTATTGATCATGTATATCTATTTTAAATAATTATTGTAATAGAAACATCTAATCATTTATTGCAAAGGAAGGGAAATAATTTTCGTTTTTAAAAATATAAAATAATATTTTAGCTTAAGGATGAATCAAAACCTTTTTATTTTCCATTAAAAAAAATTAAAATGGAAAGGGTGCACCTAAGGTTTGAATACTTATGCTCTAGAGAGAGTTGCCTAATTAAGAATACAATTGGAAAATGATGAGAAATCTCTTTAAGACTTTTCCCTTTACCTTTCTAATCAATCTTAAGTTAACTAAACCACCAAGACAATGTATTTTTAAAGAGGGGAAGGATGACACATCCTACTTTCCCCATGCCTTTTTTCGAAGGCACATGTCTGTGATTAGCATTATAAAATATAATTAATAATTATAATATTGGTTTTTGTGCAATCATAGATATCAATGATTGATTTATTTGCTTTATATGATTTCATTTTAGTCAATTAATTTTATCATTTTTATACTTATGTAACAAAGTTAAGGTAATTAATTCAGAAAGATATATGATATACAATTATGTGGATTAATTTTTATTTATCCTATTTTATATATTCATGTAATGTGATGCAGAGGGCTTATTTCATTTACTCTGCTATGCCAATATTTGATACCTTCCAACAAAACATATTCTTGCAATCTTTACAAGGTTCTCTTTGAAATCATCTCTTTTACTAAATTTGCCATTAATCCTTGGTCTTGTTTCATAGACTTTATCATTAGTTCACTTTGCCACCAGGTTCTCAACTATTCACATTAGGTCATAACCTCATCTACCACCTTGACATGTTCTTCCCTTAAATTCTTGTTATGGCTAGTAGCATTTTTTCAAACATTTTACCCTGTACAGAATTATATCAAGCAATATTTATGGAAAACAAATTCATATTTCAGATACCTTTTGTCAAACATTATCTATTCAAAAATTTATGTATCTTTATGAAAATTTTAACACACTTTACCTAACCTAACCTTGATTGAAAATACATTCACAATATTCCTTCCCAAAGTTTCAAATTCTTTCCACATTTCTCTTTTTCTAAACTCTAGTTGTGGAGTCATTTACCAACAATCAACCTGAGAGCACGAACTTGAAGTTTAAATGTTTTGACAAAGACTTTAGAGATATGTGAAAGATTAAAGAGACTTGTATTTACACTCCACACCTTCTCAATGCATTAGAATGACTCAGTTGTGCTTTTGTTCATCCTTTTACATTTATTCCTAGGTAGATAGATTACATAGTTACAAAATATAGAGTCTGTAAATATTTTTGATATGATCTTTAACCTTAGATAGAGCTTCTACACTTAACTTAGGGTTAACATGAGTTTACAACAATTCAAATCATCTTTCAAAGTCAAGAATCACTTAGTTGCATGTCTCCACTATACTTTTATCACACTTGGAATGATTACTAGTTATATATACTCCTATGCATCAAACTTTACTATTTCTAAACTAAATATCATGAAAAATAACAATTGAATCATGATGATTACATTATTCATTAAAAAAATAAGTCATTTTCATCAACATAATCATGAGAAACACATTAAATATCCTCCTTTATTTTATCTAACTAAACTTAATCTTTCTCTGTTGGCATACATGGTGAAACAAGTATAACAAATCTATTATCAACTCAAAGAATTTGAATCTAATATACAAACTGATTGAGACTCCAAAATAATTAACACATGCATTTCCCAAACTATGGGATTATTAATAAATTTATTCTCTTAAGATCTTATTTCATTCTTTCAACATGCATGCTAGGTATGCAAATACAACAGGGTTACGGGTGTACAACTAATCACTCATTCATTCATGTAAAAGGTAATTTATACAATGCAATGAATGCTTTAAACATAAAATATTATTACCACATTATCAAGATGAAACCATTCCTTTGTCATTCCATAATACTTCATTTGTATTATCAACTCCAGACATATTTTAATAATGTAGGGTCTATAACATAACATACCTATAAACACAGAACTATATATTCTTGATTTTTGGGTTTTAAATATTCTTTTTCAATACCAACCCCTCTATAGATTTTTGGACTAACCTTTAATGATTCAATATAAATCCAAAATTATCTATTTCAAAAAGGGACTATAACTAAATTTGTAACCACTTTGGTACATTACTAAATTAACCTACAAGTCTAGTCACTATGATTACTCATTATGTGAGTCATGTGAGTGTTTTTATCCCCTAAACACCTAATAACAACTTGAGACTAAGACTCCTAAATGACACCAAAAACAAAAATAAACTAATAATTATAAGAAGGTAGTGATGCTCCTGCATCATACTATCAAGGAGTAGAAAAATTTCCCATGAAATTTATAATTGATGTTTAAATTTGAAGTCCTTTGTGACATCCTTCTCCCACCTAGATCCCAAGGTCTATTTGAAATACATAGGCCTTTATGATGCTTGCTCTTGTTGGCCCCTCTTTGTTTCACTCCTCTCTTGCTTATATTACTCTTTGCTTCTCTTTTCTCTTGACATCATCTTCTTGTAATTTGATCTTCCACTCCATCATCTTTAAATTCTTAGTGATCTCCTATAACCAACTTACACATCAAACATATAAATTATAGACACCTAAATCTGGCCACTGATAACCTCCAATCAGGCTTTTGGCTAATTTCCACCCAAAATGCACAATTCAACTTAAAAACACTAAAACATGCTAAATGATGTAACACTAACATATTCAAGTGCAAATTTTGGCTAGAGTATCCCTAAATGGGGTAATACAATTTATGGGCTACCTAAATTTGATCAGATCATTTTGAGTCAAAATGCCAATTTTGCACCTAGGTGCTTTGGATTACTCTTTCCTATCAAATTTCTTACACAAGACACGTGTCTTTTGTTATTAACTATTGAAAACATCCTAAATAGAATAATATATCCAACACATCTGACATCACCTTCCAATTTCAATTCAATTGAATTTTGGACCAATAATAAGGCATTCTGATCAATTTAAGTAATTTGTGCACAAAGTGCTTAATCATGCTTAAGAGCTAATTAATCCAAATTAGAGCCTAATCAAGAATTCCATGGAAACTTGTTGAATACTTGTTTTTAGAATGAATATTGAATATCTACATCATCAGGTGACCTCATTTCTTGGGAACACATCCCTAGGCCATAAATGCCATAAATATCAAGATTCATACCCTCCATGCCTCATCAATGCCTTCCATGATGCCCTCCATGCTTGTTAATTTCCCCTTATTCTAATGTCATGATGAGGATAATTATAAAATTAATTCCAAAAATTGAATTAATCCTCAACCACACATGTCAATCTCATGATGGATGGTTTAGGTTGATTTTATACATTCTCAAAAATCTATAAATAGAAAGGCCATGAACATCATTTCTAAGTCTTGATAATGCAAAGTTATAATGCACAAATGATTCTAAAAGCTATTGTAATTAGTGTTACCATGCCAAATTGATTCCAATCCAAGTTGAGCCAAAGCCACAAGGTGCCAAAGAGAAGATGAGATAGCCAAGCCTCCTTTGATGAAGAGTTCATGAGCACAAGCCAAGCAAGGCACTACAACAAGTATTTTGGAGCATCCAAGGAAGGTAAAAGAGGATTTATTTTGAATTTTAGTCATGTGTTTTATTCATGTTTGTTAACTAAGCTCTCCTTAGTGTCTAGGCCAAGAGATGTTATACTAGCTAGTGTGTTTCTTTCATTTTGTTTTCATTTTAGAACTAACACTATACTAACCATGTTCTCTTGAGTAAAATTCCTAGATTCACATATGGCATGCTCGGTGGGACTAGACACATCCCACATATGAAGATCACTTTGTAGCTTTAAAATCTTCATTTTGATCAATAGAACTCTTGTAAATTAATTTTCTAATTTTATTTTGCCATGGGTTTTACATAGTAATTGACGTCAGTTAGTAAAACTGACATCAGTTGGATAGTTATCATCGGTCACATTGGTATAAATGATGTCAGTTAGATAACCATCATTGGTTAGAAAATGTAACCATCGTCAGTTATATAACCGACGCCAGTCACTATGTTTTTATTAAAACACAGACTTGAGAGCTCTTTTTTTAAAGTTAATTGTTTTAAACCTAAAAGAACTTCAAGGCTAAAGGACATGCTACCATTTTTATTGCAGGACCAAGCTTGAAATTTGCTAAAAACATGTTTTATATCACCTTTTGCATGCTTAAAAATCAATTAGGAACCTTGTTTTGGTGTTTAATAAAAAAATTAGATGTTTATGGTGAATGTTTTCAAAGTTACAACTAAGATAAAGGGGTCAAATGAACACCACCTCATTTTCCATTTGGGCTTAAAAATGAACTCACCTTTCCAAGTTTTTGTATTTACTTAGTTGTTTAAGTTAAATATTTGTTTGAAAAAAAGAGGGGTGTTACATGTATACTCTTCCATTTATCCCCTTTAGGGAACCCTTGGAATCAAAAGTGCCATTCCTATTGCAAATAGCCTAGTCCAAGGCTTAGAAAGAAAGTCATCTAAAACACTCGCCAAAAACGCATCAAAGTTTGGGTGACCTTGAAAATGACCCTAAAGTCTTTTTATTTCATGTTTTATTTATTTTTATGCATCTTTGCTTGCGAGGGGGATGTAATAACCTCCCATGAGTTCTTTAGGGTAGCTTTAATCTGAGGTTTCATCTCCCAGCATTGACTTCACTTACTCCTTTGGAGTTGTACATGGGATGTAATTGTACTTTGGACATTGCACTACACTGAGCAAACAATAGGATGTAGTGGTTTAAAAAAATTAGACCTTTTTGAAATAATCCAAGTGATATGGACCCAAAATTTGTGCTTTTATTTTTCATTGTTTACCATGAAAGTCATTATGCAATTTTCTCCACTAGAACATTCAAAAATTTGTTAGATCTTAGACAAATTCCCACTTATCGTGAAAGTATTATTGGTGAAAGGTGCAACTCAAGGTCCATGTCATAGTACTATCATTTGAGAGAAGGGGGTGTAAAATTCACATTTTATTTTTTATGAACACTTAAAATCCTCTCAAATGACGTATATTGAATTCCAATAATACCAAGCAACCTTGTTAGTTTAGAGTCTAAGAGCGATTAATCAGTGGATTCTTGTCCTAGATTAAAGTCTTGTTTGAAGTCAAAAACTTGGCATAAACAAATAATTCAACCCAAAACACATGGTCCTCATTTTCATTTGAACAAAGAGGCATTATGATGCATGTGTAAGATCATCAATTTGCCTTGTTCAATTTTCATCAAAAGCTTGGGAGTCATATCATCCACTTTGGAATAGTTATGCTACCCAATTGAGTCTAGATCTTTACCAAAGTTATTTAAGTCCTTCATTTATAATCTAAATTCAAATTTACACCTTTATAAGTTCATAAGATTGATATATTAAGTGGGTTCACCATTTTCATTAAACTTGAGGGAACTTAGGTTCAATTTCCAATTTTGATTGAAGGTCATTTAAGACTCATAATCATTATCATCACTTGATAGACTTAAGCCATTTTGTGCTAAACTCACTTGAACTTTGAGTCTATGCACCACAACATTTTGAGTTAAAAAAAGTAGTGTTATGCTATCAAAATTATGGGAAATTATCTTTTCCTTAGAGAGTTTTTGAAAAAAACTTTTTTGTCACACCTTTTGGGTAGTGTAACATCGTTACGTTGCCCAAAAAATTTCAAATATTGTTTCATAGACCCTCTTGCATAGAGTTAAAATTTGTTCCTACATTTTTAGACCAATTCAAGTGTACTTTTGTGATATTTTATCTAGCACAGTTATACTATTCACTTTTGTCTAGCTTATTTGTCAAATGAACCAAGTTTTATACCATTATTTATGAAAAAATAAACTATCTCTGAAGTACCTTTTATTTCATACTTTATACCTAGTTGATCAAGTTCATGTCTAAGAATGAAATGCCTAGTGTTTGTTAAAAGTGTTTCAAATCTGTTAGATTAAAATTTTCATCTATTTCAAAGTCTAGATTTTGATGCGATTTGGCTAAGAGTCCTAGCACATGAATTATTTGAGCCTTGATTTTGTCACTGTGTTTGGCCAAAAGACCTAGCAACTTTTAAATTTTTAGATTAGATTGATTTGAAACACTTCAACCTTAGAGTTTGGCATTTCAATTTTTGGTCCATTTACTTGCTTATCTTTGTGTGAATAGTGAAACATTAGATACTTCATGCTAGCTTGTTTCCTCATAAATCTTTGCATAAACCTTTTGATCCTTTTGACGAATCTAGACCAGGTTGGAACAACATCTATTTTAGATTTTGTTTTTTTAGAGTTTGTATAACTCTTTGACCTTTTATCACAAAGCATTGACTATGGATCCCAACATATATTCCTTTACTCATAGTGGACTCATGTACAATCTAGAGATTAGTAATGTAGTTATGCAAGAAAAAATGGTGCAAGACCCCTATGTGGATAATATTCCTTATGATATTGATTCTTATCCCTCTTATAATACTAAATTAGGGGCACAAAGCCAAGATCCATTGTCTAACTATTTGGTTGACACACTACCCTATTTAGAATAAGACTAATAAAAAATCACATAATACCTAGCTACAATACCCATAATGGACGAGCCAGTTCTTCAACAGTCATATTCTACTAATATGGCTTCCATGTATGATCCATTTTTGTTTGAGTGACATTTGTTAGAAAACAAAGATGAGATTTTGGTTAGAGCCATAGAGGTAGGAGCTAAGTTTCTAGTAGACTTCCCCCATGAAAATTTACCAAGTCTAGTAAGAGTGCCCCAAAATATCATTTATGATCAATAAGCTTCTTCTAGCAATCCTATGGCTCTAGTCTAAACAATGTATCAAGACCCTAATATATCTAATCAAGGCAAAAACATCATGGAAGATCACTTTAAGCAAATGTAGATAGCATATCAAACTTACCTGAATCTAACACATAATTTCAATTAGATGAACACAATGACTAAGCCTCTTATTGACTTAGTTCCTTTAACATGAGTGTTGATAGAGTTAACTGGATAAGAGAATTCAAGTTCCAACCCATTCATACAAACTACTTCGATAGATAACCTGATGAATATACTCATTATTGAAGAAGTGTCTTTGGCCTCTACATAGAATAGTGAGCTAAATGTAGTGGATGATGTACACACAACATCCAATCTCGATGAAAGTGGTACTAACATGCAAAAAACTAGCCAACAACATGTGCTTGTAGTTAATCCCATGAGTAGATCATCATACCAGGGGATAGGAGTTTCTACATCCCAACTTTAACTGGCTACTTTCTCAAGTGTATAACCTATGGGATTAAGTAATCAAATGATGGCCAATACCACACTTCAATGATAGAATGTGATGAATCCTACTCCTCAACAAGTAACGAGTAGTATTCCACAACAGTAGAAATAGTCTAGTGTATCAATGCAATAGAAGATAAATACTTTACCACCTCAATTAGGGGTAACTAATGTTACACCTCACTAGATAATGATAACCAGACCTCTTCAGTCACAAACTAATATATCAATTCAAAACCAAACAATGACTAGTTAAATATGTGCAAATATTAGTCAGTGACAGATGCTAAATATGCAACCTATTTTCACTTCCCCATAGGGATTCATGCAACAAGGAGGTCCCCATGTTTCTCAAGTACCTACTAGATAACCATTGGTTCAAAATTTACCAAAAATTTAGAGACATGGTCTTAGTCCACAATTTCCTACTCAAAAACAAGATTTGATTAGTTGGCAATATGTACCTTTTCAACCACAACATGCACAATATAGTTATATCCCTCTATCCCAACCACAAAATACTCCAAGTCAAACATTTATAGCTAACCCAAACTAGAATATCACACAACCAAATGTGCAATTTAAAGTACATCCTAAACCACATATGCATATTCTTGGTCTATTCCCTAATCAAACCAATATACCCCAACAGGTATTTCCATCATACCCTGGTCAAAGTGTCCCACTTGTGACCTCCCAACCATCTACCCAAACCAATATTTTCCCTCAAACCAATGTTCCTTCCTATTTCTTATCCCAAGAATTATAATAGATGAAGGATGCAATTGTTGCCATTCAAGCTGAGAAGTAGAATAAAAAATTCAAATTGGATGACGTGTGTTCTTATCTATTCAACATGGAGTATTTGTAGATACCATTTCCTCCAGGATACGAACCACCAAAATTTGACAAATACAAAGGGAAAGGTGGCCCTAAGGCACATTTAACTAAATTTTTTTATCACATATCAACCAGTGGCATATAGTGACATATAAATTTTACTGTTATTCCTAAGGATCTTGGCTGGATAAGCCTTGGATTGGTTTTTTAAGTTGCCCAAAAATTTAGTAACAGATTTTGATAATCTTTCTGATAAGTTTGTACAACACTTTTCCTATAATCTCAAGCATGAGATCTCATTAGTGGACTTAACACAAGCAAAGCAAAATGTTGGGGAGAGTTTTGCAAGTTATCTATAGTGATGGAGAGCCCTTGTAAGCGATTTCACCCATAGTTTACTAGATAAATAATTAGCCACTGTGTTTACCAAAAATTTACATAGTGAGATAGCTTATCATTTGGAACTACAATGTGCACATACTTTCAAAGAGATCATTGATAAAGGTTTGTTGATCGAGTGAGAACTCATCAATAAAAGAGTCATCAAGCTTAATTTAATTAATCAAAGTCAAGGTACCAATCAGTGAAATAGCCAACATTAGCATCCCATTCAAATGCAAATATCACAACCAACATAGGCTAATAACCAAGAAAGACCGAAGCAATTCAACCACAATAAGAATGTTGTGAGAAATAGATTAACCAAATCTTGTCATGTCCAAATGGTGCAAACATCATCTGCACCACCTTTTCAAATAATCCTATCCAACAACCTCTCCAACCAATGCCACAAGCACAACAACCAAGACCTACACAACAAATACAAAAACCTTTACCATTGAAAACCCCTCCTCCTAGGAGAACCATGCTTGCATGTTATGTCTTTAATGACCTAGGATAACCTATTGAGTATGTATTTCACAAGCTTGCTACCGCTAATCTAATTAGTTGGTCTATACCAAAGCATTATCTGCAAGGCATTCCTTATCCTGATTGGTATTATGCAAATGAATTCTGTGACTATCATCGTGTCAATAGGCATAATCTATGAAGATGTGTCCAAATCATGCATTTAATTGAGAATATGTTAGAGAATAGGGAGATAACATTAGATGATGGCGCTTCCACTTAAAATAAAACTCTTAGGATTTATCAAAACCCTTTTCCCTAACATAACAATCAATAATAGTAAAATGATCAGCAACAACAACAATGGCCATTACACGAGCAAAATCAATAGTATCAAAATCAAAGGCCAAACCAACGGAATCAATAAAATCAGCAACCTAACCCATAATGATAGAATAATGGACAAAACCAAGGTCAGAATGATAGTTACCAATAAACCTACCATGTAGTTGCACATGACTATAATAGGATTGTAGGTCATATTGCAAGGGGTAGCATTAATACCATCTCCATTAATCTTAGACCAAACACTAATTAGCCTAGACCATTATTAAACAACAACATTCAACCAAATTACATGGATAATCCTTCTTTGACCTAGGAGAGCATATAGGCAAACCAACAAACTAGGATTCCCCCTTTGGACCTTATATTGACAACTCATCCTTGCCATGTGACCACATACAAGTGCATTGGCAATTAAGACTTGTCCTATCTGGTCCCACACCATTTCCAACATTTGCTAGCAATAATGATCAAGTATTTAATATTGATTATGCAATCACAGCTTAGAGGTTGAAGATTAATATGCTAGGTGTACAACCATTTACCACTTTGCTTGTCATCCAACCAACTGTTTAGCCTTGGAATAAATCATTCACTACTAACCAAAATAAGAAATTTGATATTGTAGAATAATTATAGAAGACACCAACACAAATTTCTATTTTAGATTTGTTACGAATGTCAATAATATAAAATAACATCTTGAATGAGTTTTTGACCCAATCCACTATTGCTAGTGACATATCTCTCAATAAATTTTAAGCTTTGGTTGGACACCTAGCTCCAAATCAACAAGTTACATTCAACCAAAGTGATATGTCTTCCCTTAGCCTGCTCTATAATAACCCATTATACATATAAGTTTATATAAAGTGACATAAAGTGAAATGTGTCCTTATAGACAATGGAATAGGACTCAACATAGTATCTCTAAAGCTCATTGAGCTTCTTGGGTACACAATGATAGATCTTCAGATAGAAATAATAACCATCAAAGCCTATGATAATCAGGAAAGAAAATCACAAGGCACCATTATTTTGCCAATTATCATTGGGACTTTGACCCATGATACACTTTAACATGTGCTTGATCTTGAGTTATCATATAATATGCTTTTTGGTAGGCCTTGGTTGCATGAGATTTATGAAGTCCCATCAACATTGTACCAATGTATCAATTTTTCCCACTCAGGGATGGAAGTGAATATTCCAAGAGATTTACACCCATATGAACACTATAAACATCTTGAGGCTGAATTTCAAAGCTATAATTATTAGTACGACATGAATCCAAGTTCTAAGTAGGATTAAAAAAAGGCTATACTTATTGATCCTTCAGTAGATAATTGTATAGATGCTAATACCTTGGATTCCCTTTCCCACATGCTAGCTCCTAAATCTTCTAATTATTTCACCATTTCAGATAATAGATCGAGAGAGTATGTGATCCATGATACATTTCATATTTCCAATCTTCCTCAAAATCCAAAAACCTTTGGGTGACCTAAAGTCACTCCACATATGCATTGGCAACAAAAGAACAAAGATAAGGGACCTATCACATTTGTACCAGCATCTAGCCTAGAACCTGACCCTCTTGAAGGGGATGAATCATGGTTATACAATGACAACCAAGCTAATTATTTTAAAAGTGCCAAGTATCCTATTCCCAATAGGATCATAGAGTGCCACAAATATTAAGGAAGAGGCCTCAGACTTAATCAACAAGGAACCATTGATCCAATTTATATGACTAATTATGAAAGACCTTATGGACTTGGATTTAAACTGCTTGGGGGGGACCCCACATATCTTATTCAAAATCCATCACTAGTGACTAGTGATGATGATGCTGATAGTAAAGCAGAGTCTGATCATAGCCTCACCTTTGATGACCTAGTTGAAACCAACTTGTTTGATAACAATGCTATTTGTACCCTTACCCTAGCTATTCATCGCAACCCATTGCCATTATATTATCCTCAATAGATAGATTGAGGCCAACCAAAATCTAGTCTATCAATTGATGAGTTCCAAAATGATGAGGCATTCTATGAATTTTTAGGCCTTAGAAACAACATTCGATTGGGAGATCACAAATCAAGATTCTCAATTACATTAGATACTACAACCTATTTTAGAGAGCGAGTGAATACCCTTAGCCAAAAACAAATAAGTAAAACATTGAGGTCCCATAGTGAAAACCTCTTTAAGGCACTTTCTAACTAAGGAAAAAGTAAAGTTAAAATCCAATCTAGTGGTGAAAACTTGTTTCAGGCACCATTAGATGGGGGTGTTTATTCTTCTTCAAATTTAGACTAGGAGACCACCAATGATGAACTTGCCTATGGATCTGAGTTCAATTTTGAGAAACAATAAGTATTTGATCAAATTATTCAAGATTTTATAACTTTTTTTATCATATGGCTAGATCTCCCATTAGGAGACTCAGATTCATCATGCCTGGGAGAATTTGAAGATCAAGTCCTAACGGAGGACCTTGACATAATCTAATAGTTCAAGTCGTTGCCTACTATCCTAGAAGATGGTTTGACCTTTCTAGTCAAAGATACAACATAGGTAAATATTGGGACTCCATCAGACCTGAAATGGATAAAATTAGACATATCCCTCACTGAGGAGGAACATGAAGTCTTTATAGCTCTGTTGAGAGAATTTGTAGATATCTTTGCATGGACCTATTCTGACATGCCAGGTTTAGAATCCACCTTGGTTCTACACCACCTTGTGGGTAATCCTAAAACCAAACTGGTAAAATAAAATCTACGTAAGATGCATCCTTGCATTTTTGTATTGGTAAAGAAAGAGTTGGAAAAATTCTTAGAAACAAGATTTATTCGACCCATTGACTACTCAGAATGGATCTTTAATGTGGTACCTATTAGTAAAAACCCTGAAGGGATCAAAATTTGTATAGACATCAACAAATCTTTTCCTAAAGATGATTTTCCATTATCTAATATCAACATGATCATCAAATCCATGATAGGTTATAAAATTCTTTCACTCATAGATGGATTTTTAGGATACAACCAAATCAGAATATCACCAAAAAACCAACATAAAATAAAGTTCACAACTCCATGGGGAATATTTTGTTATTAGGTAATGCCATTTAGCCTTAATAATTCTAGAGCTACATATCAAAGAGCTATGACTATCATATTCCATGTTATGATGCATGATATTGTTGAAGACTATGTTGATGACATACTAGGAAAATCCAAAACTAGGGCCGATCATCCAACAGTGTTATATAAGATATTTGAAAGATTATAGGAATACAAAGTCAAACTCAATCCAAAAAAATGTGTGTTCAGTGTAAATTTAGACAAATTACTTGGATTATTCATATCTCATAGAGGTATTGAAGTTGATCTGGATAAAATCCATTCTGTAACTGAGATGTTACCACCAACCAATTTAAAGCAACTCCATAGTTTGTAGGGTAAGATCTAGTTAATTTGAAAATTCATCTCTCAGTTAGTAGAAAAATTCCATCCATTTACACACCTTTTGAAGAAGGGAGTTGTATTTCACTAGGATGATCACTACCAAATAGCTTTTCAATAACTCAAAGACTATCTTGTTAATCTGCTTGTTTTACTACCTCCTATGCTGGGAAAGCCATTCTTGTTATACCTATTAGCTACCGACCATGCTTTAGGGAAACTCTTGGTTCAACATGATGACAATAGAAAAGAGCATACTATATACTACCTAAGCCGTACCTTAGTTACATATTAACATAACTATTCATCTATTGAAAAATCTTGTCTAGCCATGGTCTTCACAGCTCAAAAACTATGCCATTACATGTTGAATAATAAGACCATGGTCATTTCAAAAGTAGATCCGCTCAAGTATCTACTATCTAAAATAACTTTGAAAATTAGAATATCTAAATAGATCATGCTTCTTAGTGAGTTTGACATAGAGTATGTCAATTAGAAGGCAATCAAGGGACAAGTTATTGCAGATCAACTTGTGGAAGCATCTCTCACAGACACAACCAGTCACATTTCAATTTCTTGATGAATCCATAATGATGATCATTAAGACACCCCTTGAAGAATAACCCTAGAAGATTTATTTTTATGGTTCATTTACTTCACATGGATCGAGGGTAAGCCTATTATTTATTACACCATAAGGGGATCTAATCCCTAAATCATTCAGAATCAACTTTTCTTGTAAAAACAACATGGTTGAGTATGAAACACTTGTTACAGGAATTTTATAGCTAGTGCATTGGAACATATCTCATCTCCAAGTTTATGGTGATTATAATTTAATCATCAATTAGGTCATAGATCATTTTTAGACCAAAGATGACAAGCTGGTTCCATATAAAGCTATGGTTGACACTCCTAAGCAACAAATTACCAACATTCAGTTTGAGCACATACCAAGGGATAGTAATAAAAATATAGATGCTATGGCTTCTATTAGATCTCTGATTCAATAAATAGATAAAGCTAAAGAGTATCAGTTCCTCGTCAAGAATTTGTTAGCATGAACTCATGAACCTTCAACTATTGTAATGATTTATGATATTGTTGGTCCTAATTCTATCTGGTACTCAGAACTTTACAACTACCTTCATGACCAAGTTTTCTCACCTAACCTCTCTTGAATACAAAACAAAGCCTTCATTCATCATTCCACTCATTATACTCTACTTAGATCCACCCTTTACCATGATAGTTTTGATGGAACTCTACTTCATTATTTAACTTTGACAGAATCTACAATAGCATTAAGAGAAGTTCACAGAGGAGTATGTGGATCTCATTATATTAGGGAAGTTTTATTCAAAAATCTCATGTATTGGTTATTATTAGCCCATAATGGATGTAGATGCCACATCATATGTAAAGCAGTGTGAAAAATGTCAATGGCATGCTAATCTAATTCATACCCCAACAAAAACTTTGAAACTGATGTTGATAGCATGGCCATTTTCTACATGGAGAATTGACCTCATTGGGAAGATCAGCCCCACTGCATCTGATGGCCATAAACATATGCTTACTACTACTGAGTATTTCACTAATTGGGTTAAAGTTATACCCCTCATTTACATGACTAGAAAGCAAATTTACAAATTCATCTATAACCATCTCATTTTCCACTACAATATCCCCTCTGATATTATATCTGATAATGGAGGATCATTAAATAATAAAGATGTAGACCAACTATGCACTAAATATAACATCACATAACATTTTTCTACAACATATTACCCTTAAGGTAATGGCCAAGCTGAGGCATTGAATAAAACCATTGTCAATATCCTCAAAAATATTGTCAATGATGCCAATCATGATTAACACTTATAGATATTCCTTGCCCTTTGAGCATACCATACCAATCATCATACCCCCATAGAAGCCACTCCATACTCACTTTTTTATGGTACTGAATCCATCCTTACCATTGAGGTTGAATTACCTTCACTATGCATCTCTTTCAAGCATGTCCTAGATGACCATGACTATCGAGTAGCTCACCTACAAGAGCTAGACCTACTTGATGAGAAATGTACAGCTACGCTCAACAATCTTCAAGCATATCAAAACTAACTCAAAGGCTACTATAATCAACATGTTAAGTATAGAACATTTTAACTTGGTGATCTTATTCTTAAATAAAACCAAAAGAATACCATGATTAAGAAGAAGCATAAAGAGAAATTCAAACCAGACTAGATAGGGCCTTTCATCATTACTACATATTATAGATTAGGAGCATATAGGCTTGCCACACTAGATGGAGATGAACATCCTAAGCTGATGAATATTATTCATCTTAAGCGGTACTATGATTGAATGCTAAAGTATATTATCTATAAGGACCATTTAAATTATGCCATTTTATCACTATTCTTCTTTGTACAAATACCATCCTTATCCATCCTCTTACCCGTATCCACTTTTTTCTTCTGACCTATCAACCTAGTGTTTTCTAAAGCCTATATTATTTAACCTTAGTTTCTTCCATTCATTACACATTTTTAGCATCAAGGTATCTAATCAGCTTCATCAGTTAGTTCAAGTACTTCAGATAAAGATCATATTTTGGAATAGTGTGATAAAAGTTTTGGCAGTTACATCCTTCATTTGTTATTCTTTTCTTACCATCAGTCTTGTTACTAATTATAAACATCTTTGGGCAAATTCATACCATTGATCTATGTCATTGTGTCCTAGTTATAACCTCTTATGGGCAAACTAGGGGAAATATTAAGCCTTGACATACCAACTTGTCACTTTCTCTATCATACTATACCTTTTTACTAACTGTGCCTATTTTGTTTGAAATTAACTACTATACTAGTCAAATTCCTCCACTGTAAGGGCAAAACTATAGTGACTTGAGGTCCTACTCTAGGACTATGTAGGCAACACTCGATACTTGTTGAGGTTAACTCAGTCACCCTTTCCACCATGCTCTCACCATTTTGAGAACAACCTAAGCCACACTCTCTCCATTATATGAGCAACCTAAGCCATGATCTCATCATTTTATGAGCAACCTAAACCACGCTCTCACCATTTTATGAGCAACCTAAGTCATGCTCTCACCATTTTATGAGAAACCTAAGTCACACTCTTGCCATTTTGCAAGTAACCTAAGTCATGCTCTTGCCATTTTGCTAGCAACCTTACTTTAAACACTCTTTCCATTTTGTGAGCTTGAACCATTTAGTGTCTCATCATTCTTGATCGAGTTGAGACACTCCAAAACAATTCCAAAAACATTTAAAAAATCATTAGAAAGAATAAAAACATTGACCACTTCTTTGCCTTAAAGATTCTGAAAACCCTTACTAAGTTACAAGAAAATCACTTGTCATTTAGTTCCCCATCCTTTTTGGCCTTTTCTCTCATGCATTTGTCATTTTTCAAAACCATTCCTCTTATTCTATCAAATCCATTCTATTTGTTTTCATTAGTTATCACATTCTTCCCATTCCCTAGGAGAACTACATTTAACTTTAAGTGTTTTATTAGATATTACATCCATGAAACTATGTAGGTAGCGTCTACTTGCCTAGTGCATATAGAGATAGATCAGCCACCCCCTTCCTTTTCTTCTATTCCTCCATTTTGCTCATTTGTTAAGTTATCACCTATTTTCTAGGGGCACTATTCATATGGTTTATTTTGAGTGTTTCTTTATTTGTTTTTTTTGTTTTTTTTTTGTGTGCCTATTTGTTTGCTTTCAACACTATTGCCTTGATTCAATTTATATGTGATCATTGGGTGATTCCTTTCCCACACTTATACTCGAATCCATCCATATTCATATGTTTACATTGTCATCATGGTTTCTATCATTGGTGCATTATTTTCTATTGAGTATTGGATTATGGGAGTCAGTTCTTATGCATATTTCAACTAAGTCCTCATGATGTTATACCATGATGCCCACTGACACATGCTACAAAAAACCTTAGCTTCAAGAAGTCTATTAAAAAATGGTAGTATCTCTTCAACACCGACATCCCAATCATATCCCAAATAGAGTAATTAACCATGAAAGAATTTCAACCTTTATTAATTTGGATGAGCATCTCCCTACTCATAGGTTATTCCAATTCATCCTTACCCTTTATGTTAAGTTATCATCATCCTCGACCAAGTTTTTCATGTTTTCCATAATCAGGGCCCAATGATTATAACCACTAATGGGCAAATCATTATACACCATCCCACTTGCATTTCTCAATGATTATAACCACCTTTGGGAAAATCATTGGGTTATCACCACTTTACTATTTTTGCCCATACAGGGGCATGCTATTATCTTGTTTGTCTATCCTAATAGGGGCAACTCCATCTTCTCAATGATTATAACCATCTTTGGGCAAGTCATTGTGTTATCATACCACGTTGCCACTATCGAGGTACAATGTTTATAACTACCTTTGGGTAAATCATTGTACATTGTCCCACTTGTATTCTCAGTGATTTTGACTACTTTTTCAATATCATTATGTTTTTACCCCATCATCTTTCCTTTATTTGGTCCCCTCATTTTGCTTCTTATCAAGGGACCATTTTCTGACTTACTTGTGCCAACTATTCCCTTGAGGGGGCATCATATAATTAGTTTATCATCATTACAGTTGTAGGCATATAGGACCTTTTCATTATTTAAGAATACGTTACTATGCTTATAGCTTACAATGCCTTCCTAAATAGGGGCAAACTGTAGACACCTAAATTTGGCCACCGATAACTCCAATCAAGCTTTTGGCCATTTTACACTCAAAATGCATAATTTGGCCTAAAAACCTTACAACACACTAAATAATGTAAAAATGACATATTCAAGTGCCAAATATGGCCAGGGTATCGAGTCAAAATGCTAATTTTTCACCTAGGTGATATGGATTGCTCTTTCCTATCAAATCTCTTGCATAAGACACGTGTCTTTTTTATTCTCTATTGACAACATCTTGAATAGAATAATGGGTCCAACATATCTGACATTGCCTTCCAATTCTAATCTAGTCAAATTTTGGACCAATAACAAGGCATTCTGATCAATTTGAGTAATTTGTGTATAAAGTGCTTAATCATGTTTAAGAGCTAATTAATCTAAATTAGATCCTAATCAATAATTCCATGGAAACTTGTTGAATACTTGTTTTTAGAAATGAATATTGAATATCTTCATCATCAGGTGACCTCATTTCTTGGAAAGACATCCCTAGGCCATAAATGCCACAAATATCAAGATTCATGCCCTTCATGCCTCATCAATGCCTTCCATTATGACCTCCATGCCTCTTAATTTCCCCTTCTTCTAATGTCATGATGAGGATAATTATAAACTTAATTCCAAAAATTGAATTAATTCTCAACCACACATCTCAATCTTAGGATGGACGGTTTAGGTTGGTTCTAGATATTCTCAAAAATCTATAAATAGAGAGGCCATGAAAAAAAATTATAAGTCTTGATAATGCAAAGTTATAATGCATAAATGATTCCAAAAACCATTACAATTAGTGTTACCATGCCAAATTGATTTCAGGCCAAGACAAGCCAAAGCCACAAGGTGCCAAGGAGAAGAGGAGATAGCCAAGCCTCCTTTGATGAAGACTTCATGAGCACAAGCTGAGAAAGCCACTACAACAAGCATTTTAGAGCATCCAAGGAAGGTAAAAGAGGATTTATTTTTCATTTTAGTTATGTGTTTTATTCATGTTTGTTAAATAAGCTCTCCCTAGTGTCTAGGCCTAGAGATGTTATGGTAGTTAGTGTGTTTATTTCATTTGAGATCAATTGTAGCTTTGAATATTAGTATAAATTTTGATTAGTATAAATTTAGTGGAAACTTTTGAGATTTAGATGACTTAGTGATTACTGGTTTAATATCATTTTGACCTAAAATAAACCTCACTTAAAATTTGATACAATTTCACCCATCTTTCTATTTGAGGACCTATAAAAATATAATCAGGTGACAAATTCTAATCTAAATTATTTGATAATGAAGGTTTTTCTATGCTTTTAAGTGCAATCAAAACAATAACATCATAATATTATTTATAAATTATTGAATGTGGAACACAATATGAGTAGATCCATAAAAATACTAAAAGGAAAATAATGTTAGTCAATAAATTTAAAAATATTCATACTTAGGCTTGTTATACTCTTTAATAACGATGATGCTATTATGAATAATTATAAATTATCTAGATCATTAAGCATTAAAGAGATCTTGGTACCCTTGTGTTAAGAATAAAAAATAGATTATAATCTTAGGGAACTCCAAGGGTAAATTTAATATTGTATATATGAGCTTGAATCACTTATAAATATAGACATTTGATTGCATGGGCTAGTTAGTTTCAAATATGGTATTTCAAATTATAATTTGGGCTTACCTCATAAAACCTATTGAAATACCTTAATTTGATTTCATGGTTTATCATTTTAGTAAAACCTCATGGTAATAATTTTCATAAGTGGTATGGGACACTTATAAATTATGTTATCATTGTGTACTACACATGGATTAAATGTCCCTTTTTGATTAAATGCCTTTTTAACCTTGAGTTATAAAAAAATGTAAAATATTAATCATGAATAACCTAAATATTTTCGGTGGGATAAAAAAGAGTATTTAACTTGAAATATCAAAGATAAATAAATTTGGATATTTTTAAACTCATAGGGTATTATTTAATGGTAAACTTGTATAAGAAATGTCAAGACTTTGGCCAACTATCAAATCATGGTTTTGGGTTGATAATTAGTAAAACAACTTAATTATAATTATGGATTTAAACCTTATGATAGATATGGATAATCATTAGGATGATAATGGTATTAAATTTTAAAAATTTAAATTGTGATTTAGATATGGGCATGATTTACCCTTGCTTTGTTGATTTATAAACACTGTATTATCACACCTTTAATTGGAAAGTCATAGAATGACATGCTAGGAATTGAGTGTTTGAATCTTTAAAATGTATCATAAAATAAATGTGTATGTTGACTAATTAATGTAGATACTTATTGGAGGGTAACCCTTGAAATTTGAATCATATATCACACATTTATATATTTTATCTTGAGATAATAAAACCCTAGATAATGAAAGCTAAACCTATGCTGAGTAATTGAATACCTTTTTATCAAAACTACTTTAATTATAGATGTTAAAATATTTACTAGAATTTAGATTTATTATGGGTATCAAACTAGTTTATCAATTTATACATTTTGATAAAACATGGTTTTGATCATGAGATTATACTCTTTTATTACTTTTTGGTATGTCGATACAATTTATGCTTGACATACATAAAATATTTATATTTGAATTTACATTAGGTCCTAATCTAGACTCATAATCATTTGATAGTGGTATTATCTTATGTATTTAAAATAAATAGATGAGAATCAAATTAAATGAGATGATTTTTCTAACCCTATAATTGTGAATGAACATTAGAATCTTGATATATATAGGTTTTAGAAATTTTGCAAGGTCACCAAAATTAATCAATCATTTCTATTACAGATCATACCTTAATACCTAAGTTAGAATACATTTTGGAGTTCAAATAATTTATGATAATATGCCAATACACAAATTATGAAGTGTTATACCATTATTTAAGGAATTTTTGTGTCGATTAGTATGCTAAATTATTTTATCAATATGGGTTCTCTATGCTCTATCAATTATTTGCATCTAACAACTTTGTGGAAGAGTAGGAGTGTGAGGGATCTAAAAGGATGTCTACTCTCCCTCTTCTATTTTCTATATTGTCTCTCAAAAACAATAAATATTTGTAGAGCATTGGTGGATTTCCTCATGAAGACATATTCACATGTGACTATTTTAGACAAAAAATTATACTCATCAAGTCTTGTATATTTACTTATGAAGATGAAGTCATGTAATTATAATTATGTCATAAACTCTTTAATCTATTATTTAGTTATGTTTATATTCTACTTTATATTCTATTTTTAAACAAAACTATTAGACTAACATAAAATTGAAGATAAGTTGTCTACTTAGACATTATTGCATTTGTACTTGCAAATAAAGAAAATGTATTCTTAGCCACTTTTTTTTAAGGATAATTCCTATTATAGATGAATTAAAATATGAATTATGAAGAGATAATTAATTATGCACTTTATAACATAAGTATATTGAAATATGTCATGATGCATATTTTGATTCTAGTATTAATTATGAAACCTGATTTCGATGTGTAGACATGTAATTGAATTTAAAGTGATGGAAATCAAAAGAATGTTTAACTTGGAAACTACTTTCATGAGTGATTATTGATTTTTTACATGACATTACTATGGAAAATATTAAGTAAATGGAATTGTGAAGTAGCTTTGAAATGATTTAACTATAATTTACTTATCATGTATGATTGGATTATGACATACTTGTTTACATAATTATTTACTAAGGAAATGAATCAATAATGAACCTTCCAGGATGATAAGATTAATAAATAAATTAAAAAAACTAAATAAATCTAGTACATTTTTTTAGTCCCTGACATAAGTGTTGTTACAAATTCTGGTTAGCTTTAGAGACTGATAGAAGTTGGGAAGCATCCCATTTCAAAGAGCTTGTAGGGAAGGATGTTATTGACAGGAGTAGCCCGAGGTATGTAAATAAGGAATTGATAAATAGAAGGAAAATAATTTTGTATAAGAAGTGAATGTAAGCAAGCCTATAATCCATTAAATTAGATAATATATATGGAATCAAACTAGTAAAGTACAAAATGTTATGTTAATCAACATCTAACATTGTTTTATCTTTTACCCTTAAATATTGAAATAAACCTACCCCTTATTTGAATTTAGTTTACTAATGTTTATTAGAGATGATATGAATTATTTGGTTTGCATTAGCCTCTTATTTATTACCATGTGTATAGTTTAAGGTCTTCATTGATTGTTTAGGTGTGAGTTTGGAATACGCTACCTAGGTAAATATATGTTTACTTACTAGTGTAGTATCAGAGTTGAGTATAAGGTATTGGGGATAGATTAGAGAACATGTGAAGGTGTAATAGAACAAGTAGGGTCTATATCAGTTGTGAGATGAGCTTAAACATGGCTACTTCCTAAAAGTGAGTGGAAAGAGAGAAAAGAGTGCAAAATCCTTGACCTTAGGTTGGTATAAGTCCAACTAAATAGTGTGACTAAGTTTCATATGTAGGTTTGTGACCAAGGAGAGTTAAAATAATAGTAAGGGAGTGTCAAGATAGTCAAAATTCCTCTAAGGATAATAATATAATGAATTTTAGTAGAAGAGGTTGCAAAGAGATTGGATGGGATACTTGATGCTATGAGAGATATGAAAGTAAGAATGGAAACCATTGAGGAAGATATAAGAAGAGGCCATGCACATTAAATAAATGATAATGATAATGAATAAGAAGTAAATGGGTAGGAATATGATAGTGCTAGATAAGATATGAATGTAGGTGGGATAAGGCTAATCAAAGTTATCTCCAATATTGGAAGAGGGAAAAATAAGGAGGTGCCATGTTTCTCAAGGAATATAGACATTGGATAGTTGATTGAATGGTAGACAAAGATGGAAGAATAATTTGAGTATTATGAGATAGAGGATACAAGGAGAGTAAAGGTAGCACAAACTAAGTTGAAAATCCATGTTGTACTTTAAGCTGACAAATTGACAAAAAGGAAAGCAAAGATCACCAGCTGGGATAGAATAGTGATGAGGATAAATGTCAAGTTCCTACTAGTTGATTATCAACTTGATGTGTTAAAAAGAATGTAAAACTTGAGTAAAAGAGTGTTGAGGGTAAATTATTACACTGATTAAGTTTACAATATTTACATCAGCTCTAGTCACCATGAATTAGATCATGATATAGTTTTTAGGTACATCAATGGCCTAAGGATGAATATCTAGGATGGACTAAGTATGGTAAAGATGAAAATAATTATGGATGCCTATCAATATGCACTAAATTATGAGAAAAATTTGTCAACAAGAGAATAGAGATATACTATAGGAAAAAGGTGGGTTCACTAGAGGGACAGGATAAATGAATGCATCTATAGAAAAGATAATCATGATGAAGAGGTAATCACTTCTCATAGTCAGAAAAAAACCATGAAACAAGAGGAAGAGGTAGAGGAAGGGGATTATATGAATTTTTTTATAGATTAGGGAAATTTGGGAATTAGTATTTTGAGTTAACAAAAGCAATAGAAGAAGGATCAAGGAGAGATGAGGCTAGTACACATACAAACCAAGGTGATGAATAGTCTATAACATCAACAAATTAATCGAATAAACTTGAGTAAGGAGAAACACTCATGATGATGGGGTATTATAAAAGTTTACAAAGATAGAGAATTAATCCATTTAAAGGAAAAACCTATTTAAGAATATATATAATGTAAGAGGTAAGTTCTATAAAATCATAATTTATAATGGGAGCACTTTAATCTAGTTTCAGCTGAAATGGTAGAGAAACTAAGATTGAAAAGAGTAACTCATCCAAATCCTTAAAAAGTTTCTTGGCTATAAAAACAACCATCTAATATTGACTGATAATATTTTAGATAGACACTTAAAAGGATGAGGTATGATGTGAAATTATTCCCATAGATGTATGCAATGTTATTATAGGGAGACCTTGGCAATTTGATATAAGAATTATCCATGATGGTAGGGAAATCATCTATACATTATAAAATAATGTTATAAATAATATACTCAATCCATTAAAAATTGAACATGAAGAGGTGGAGAATAATACATTAAAATTTCTAGTGATAGTAATTTTTTAACGGAACCTAAATAAGAAAATGTATGTTTTTTTATGATTCCTAAGGTGCTATAGGCTGGGACAAGGAGTGAGAGAAGTGGTATACCTTTAATGAAATTTTGTCAAATGAGCTACTAGATGGGTTTCCATCAATGAGGAACATAATTCAAAATATGTATTTGATCCCAAAAGTAAGCTTACCCAATAAGGTTGCCTATAGATCGATTCTTATAGAGAATAATGAAGTTAATAAATAGGTGCATGAGCTATTAGAAAGAGGAATGATTAGAGAGAGTTTTAATCCATGTATAGTACCTACTATACTAGCACATAAGAGGGATGGTGAATGGACATTGTGCATAGATTCACTATAAATAACCAATATAACCATCAAATATAGGTTCACATTGCCTATAATGCATAATATCATGGATTGCCTAGGGAGAGCCAAGTACTTCAACAAGGCTGATTTGAAAAGTGGGTACCATAAAATTAACATAAAAGAGGGAGATGAGTGGAAAATAATATTCAAGACCAAATAAGGGAGTATGAATGATTAGTAATGCCATTTGGGCTAATAAATGATCCTATCATGTTTATAAGGTTAATAAATAAGGTGATGAAACTATTTTTGGGAAAGTATTTGATTGTTTACCTTGAAGACATACGAATTTTAAAAAATAGTAGGGAATAATACTTATTTTACATTAATAAAGTCTTATAGAGGATTAAAGAAGAAAAAGTTCTGATCAATCTAAATAAATGTAATTTTATGAAGGATGAATTAATCTATTTGGGTTTTTTTTTCCAACAAAAGGATATGAATGGATCCAAAAAAGGGTAAATTCAATTTTTGAATGGCATACACCTAATATTATATTTGAAACTATAAGTTTTTTTGGCTTATCAAGCTTTTCTCAAAATTTTAGTGGGATATGTTCACTAATCACTGAAACCATGAGAGGAGATAAGATATAATTCATATGGATAGTGGAAATATACAAAAGCTTTGAAATTTTGAGGAAGGTCACCAAAGAATCTATTTTGGCATTGCTAGTCTTTGACAAAGTGTTTTTGGTGGATTATGATGTAATAAACCACTAGTGTAGTTCTCAATCAAGAAGGCTAACCCATAACTTATTTCAATGAGAATATCGATGATGCTAAGAATAAATACGTTGTTTATGATCAAGATATATTTTCCATTATATAGGAATTAAAAAATTTGAGGTTTAGAGGAGTGATTTAAGGGAGACGTATAGAGCACTAGATGTATGCAAGATTTTAGGGTTTTTCTTCCCATCTATCACACCACCAATATACCATTAATTTAAGTGGGATTAATTTTGTTTTGAAAACACATTATTGTGTTGATTTTGGTTGACATTCCACCCTTTGGGGGATGTGCCTTTCCATTTATTAAATGGTCACCACCACCATTCCTACATCATTTGATGTAGGGATAGCTGGTGGGAGCCTCAGAAGTAATGTCAATAAAATAAGCTCATAAGTTTGTTCTGAAGCTATACCATGAGGTATTAGTTTTGAATTAGGTACCCTTATACTTGATGTTTTTAGATTTACCAGATTTTGATAAATCCTATAATTATTTTGAAAAATTTACCCTAGTTGCTTATTTTGTGAGCTTGTTAAAGTAGTAGGTTCATAATCATTGCCAAGGCCATGGTGTGAAACTAGAAGGGGTAAAAAATATTACCAAGTGTTTATTCCTATTTTGTTTCTCTAACCTTGAGCAATAGAAAGATATTATTAGCCATGGCCCCTAGTTTATCTGTAACACTTTGGTTATTTTCTCGCATTGGACCTAAGATTTTCAAGTCTCAGAATAAGCCAAACTTAAATCCCAATTTGGATAGAGTTTTCAGGCTTGTCTCTTCCTCTGTGAAACTTCGTTGACCAACTTATTAAGCCTCTATGATAATTTATCTACCATGAAAAACCAAAGTTCTATGCAACATGACTTTAGAGAAGGATCTATGTGGAAATAGACCTAGCTAAAGACCTTTAGGAGTCTATTGAGATACAAGTGGGAAATAATTACTTCATGCAACATGTACTGTATATTAACCTCCCTAACACTTATTTTTGGTTCTAGGATTTAGATCATATGATTAGAGATTGCCATTTAATGGTCCCCACTACTTTTATTCCTTAAGAAAAAATGGTCTAACTCAAAACCCTAGAAGGGGAATCCTGATCGGTGGATGATAGTCACTAATAGGAAAAATAATTTAACCCATGGTAATTCTAAAACCTAGTCAACTATTTACTGACCCATAGGGGGTTTAAACTCATCGATATCTACTTAAAAGGTAGTTATGCCTTTATAAGTTAAACTACTACCTCCTATCTCCCATTTAATTTAAGTGATTTCCCATCCTGTCTCTTCTCCATTTCCTACTCCTATGGTTCCATCATCACATCACCCTTTGGGGGTGAATGTTTTAGATTCTAAGATTTATCTTGTAACTCTCAATTAGAAGGCTATTATGCAATGCTCTTATAACCCTTCACATTTTATGAATGAGGAATATGTGCCAAATAAGAGGCAAACCTTCAAGCTTGGATAATTTTCCCTTCTTGACTCAAATTTTAATCAGTTACATCCCTCTTAGACCTTATAGAGGGAAATGATATGAATCTTAATAGTTTTCAATAAATGTTTATTTATGGAATGTTAGGGGCCTCATTGATCTGACATGAAATTATATGATAATGAACATTTTTCATAATTTATCCAAAATGATTTTTTTTTATGTAGGAAGTTAAAATATCTAACTTTTTCCTCCAATTTTCTGCTCTCACTATCTAGCCTAGGGCCCTTTGTTAGGCCTCTTATCATGAGCCCGACCGGGGTGGTGTTGTCACCCTTTTGGTACCTGAGCTTTCTCAATTTATTAATTCTTAGGGTTTTGACCCCACCCATTGGATGGTCTAGATCTTTTTAATTTTGATAGTCACTCATTGGCCTTGTCAACCTTTATGCATCTAATAATACTATGGAATATACCTTGATCTAGAGATGTTAGTAGATTCCCTTCTAGATTCCCACTAGATCCTCTATAAATATTTCAACATGGTTGATTCTACTAAAGATAAATAAGGATGCCTTCCCATCTAGTGGTGTGTAGGGGAGTGAGAGGAATGGTTTTACATGCATAACAAACTAGGTTTTTTATCCCAATCACCACGAGAGGAGCAAGTCAAATACTCCCTAGTTTACATAGTCTAATTTTTACTAGGTAGAAGACATAGTGCTTAAGAATCTTGATAATGCTTTGATAATAGAACATGACCTTTTTTTCTTTATTCCTATTCATAATTAGCCAATATATGTGATCCCAAACACCTTCTTATCTGACCATCACCCTATCTGATTCTATTTTGAATAGACCACCCCTAGATTAAAACCCATAATTTTCAATTTTACCTCAACACTACCCATATCAAGAATGAAGGGACTATTTAGAAATATCATTTAAATATGGAACCTGGCTCCCAAACCCATTGGGGATATTAGTTGGATTGATTGGTGGGATGATGCCATAGCTCGTACTATGTCTTTTCTTTAGATGTATGGCAAGCAAGTTACTATATTTTGAAAATGTATACATCATGATATAAACTATTAAAATATTAAGGTTTCACAAGATATAGAAGCCTCACCTTTTATTCTATTTTCTTCAAGTTCAACTAGCCATGTGGAGACATAAAATCCAAATGGTTTAGGCTTAGAAGGCTAGAGGAACACAAATTAGAGTGTGGATACATTGGCTAAAATTTGGAGACAGAGTGACCAAATAAATCTTTACTCTCCTTTGATCCAAACAAGCTTTAGATAGTGGTTTGTGTTTATTCCCTTGGAAAGAAAAGTACACAAGGATATTGTGTTTTAAAGGATTTTAATGTGGTAGTGGTGATGAAATGTTTTAATTCCATAATATTGTATATGAAGCATTTGTTGTGAGAAAATTTTTGTGTTAAATTTTTTGCACATTCTCCCTTATTGATTCAAGTTTGCCATAGAATTTCTTGAGAGAGATTTTCCTTTACATCAAGTGTATCAGAGTAAGTAGAATCATAGGGAGGATTTGTGTTTGTTTTAATTTTTTAGGTATAGCAAGAAGACAAGCAAGAGGAGGATTGGTTCAGATAAACATAGATATACAAGAGTTGAGAAGAGAGATGGCACATCTAGCCACAATGTTCACCAACATGGGGAGAAGACAAAGAGAAAAAGATATAGAAGGATAGACCATTCATGATGAAGAACATGAAGAGGAATTGTTTCAAGGGGAAGAACCACTATATATAGAGGAGAGGATGATTAGAGTATTGAAAGGAAGAAATGATGGAGTTAGATTGAAGTTATTGACTATGGGGGGAGTTTATAACTAGAGGAGTTGGTTGATTGGATTAATAACATAGAGGAGTTATTTGAATGAAAAACTATGTCAAAACTAAATAAGGTGAAGTTTGTATGTACCAAGTTGAAGAGTCATGCCATGATTTGGTGGGATCATTTGTAGAAGGAAAGGCAAAGAAAGAACAAACCAATAATTAATACATGGAGGAAAATGGAGAAGAAGCTTAGAGAGAAGTTCCTTCATTTAGATTACTCCCAAACCATTTATAGAAGATTTTAAAATTTGAAGCAGATAGAGAAGAGTGTACAAGAGTACACAAATGAATTCTATAAGCTCTCTATAAGAGTGGAGCATGAAGAAATATATGATTAAATGGATGAAAGGTATGTGAATGGATTGAAATATTCCATTCAAGATGAGATTAACATGTGTAGAGTGATGAGCATAGAAGAGACTTATCAATTAGCCTTGAAAGCAGAAGAGAAGTAGAACATATAAGCTACCAGAAGGACATTTGGTCCAAGGAGAGGATAATCCATGCCAATGAGAAAGAGAGGTGGTTTAAACACCACTAGAGGTGGATTTAACCATATAAGGGGAGAATCATCACATGTTTCATAAAGGAAAGAAGATAATAGACAAGGATTCCAAAATAATCAAAGGGGAAGAGGATTCCATAGAGGATGTGGGATTGGAGGTACAAGAAGTTGGTTTCCTAACCAACCCAAAGTCATTATTTGTTACATATGTGGAGAAGAAGGACATACAACAAATGAATGTCCTCAAAGACAAGAAATAAGACAAGAGTACTATCCAAGGGTGAACTTAGTTGAAGCTTAGACTGAAGATCAAGCTACCAAAGCTGTAGAAGAAAATGTGGGAGAAAACCTTATGATGAGGAGAACCATGATAGCTCCAAGGCAAAAACTAGATCAAAACAAAGGAGGTCATGCATGGCTAAGGACCAATATTTTTTGAAAAAGATGCACTTTAGGTGGTAAGGTATGCAAAGTAATCATTGATGGAGGTAGTTGTGATAATATGGTTTCAAAATAAATGCTAGAAAAAATAGGATTGCATTGTGAGAAGCATCCTATTCCTTATAAAATTTCATGGTTTAAGAAAGGGAATGAAGTTATGGTTGATAAGAGATGTTTAGTTAAGTTTTCTATAGGAAAGAGCTATAAGGATGAATTATGGTGTGATGTTTTTCCCATGGATGCATGCCATGTTTTACTAGGGAGGCCATGGAAATTTGATAGGAAGGTCATCCATGATGGAGCCAAGAACACTTACACATTTCATAAAGATGGTACAAAGGTGATATTGTTACCTCTTAAGGAAGAGATAAAAGAGGAAAATTTGCTAGCCACTAAAGAATTTTTTGATGACATGAAAGTTTTTGGTTATTATTATGCACTAATTGCAAGGAATGAAGGTGAAGATGTGATGCAGAAACTAGAAGAAGCAATATAAGTTTTAAAATCATACACAAATGTCATTCCTGATGAGATACCAGATTGCTTACCACTAAAGAGGGATATCTAACATCACATTGATTTGATCCTAGGATCATCTCTACCCAATCAAGAAACATATAAAATGAGCCCAATAGAGCATGCTAAATTGAACAAATAAGTTATTGAGTTATTGAGGAAGGGCATAATAAGGGAGAGCATGAGTCCATGTTCAACACCAACATTATTGACTCCAAATAAGGATAGAGGATGGATAATGTGTGTGGATAGTAGAGCAAGCAACAAGATTACTATTCGGTATAGATTTCCTATACCTTGCTTGGATGACACAATGGATGTTCTTATAGGAGTAAAGTATTTCATAAAGATTTATCTAAGGAATGGCTACTACCAGATCCAGATTCATGAAGGAGATGAATGGAAGATAAAATTCAAGACTTGAGATGGACTATATGAAAGGTTGGTGTTACCATTCGGGTTGTCTAATGCACCTAACACATTCATGAGAGTGATGAATACAGTGCTATGAGATTACATTGGCAAGTTTGTGGTGATTTATTTTGATGACATTTTGATATTCATTAAAACTAAAGAGGAGCATTTGGAACATTTGAGAATAGTATTAGAATTGTTGATAAAGGATAAACTCTATGTGAATTTGAAGATGTGTAAGTTTATGAAAGAAAGTTTGGTATTTTTAGGATTTGTACTTTTAGTAGATGGTGTTAGAATGGATGAAGAGAAGGTGAAGGAAATTATTGAGTGGCCCATTCCCAAGAGCATCATAAAGGTAAGAAGTTTCCATGGTTTGCCAACTTTTTATAGAAAATTCATTAAGAATTTTAGTAGTATTGTTGCACCAATAATGGATTGCATAAAAGGAAATGAGTTTATGTGGACAAGAGAAGTAGTAAAGAGTTTTGAGTTGTTAAAAATAAAGATTATAGAGAAGCCTATTTTGGTCTTGCATGATTTTAACAAAGTATTTAAAGTGGATTGTGATGCTTCACATGTGGGAATGGAGTTGTGTTATGCCAAGAAGAGAGGTCCATAGTATATTTTAGTGAGAATTTGAATGGGGTAAGAAAGAAATATTCTACCTATGATGTTGAATTTTAAGCAATTGTTCAAGTATTGAGACATTGAAGACATTACTTGATCTCTAAGGAGTTTATTTTGTACACTAACAATGATGATTTGAAGTATGTGAATACCCAAAATAAGTTGAATAGTAGACATGCTAAGTGGGTATATTTCTTACATGGATATAGTTTTGTGTTGAAGCATAAATCAGGGAAGCAAAATTAGGTAGCTGATGCTTTGAGCAGAAGAGTTGGTTTGATAACTACTTTGGTAAGTGAGGTAGTTAGATTTGAGTTTATTAAGGAGTTGTATGATATTGATCCATATTTTGGTAAGATATTTGAGAAATGAAAGAATCCATTAACCAAAGATAAAGGTACTATTCAGGATGAGTATCTTATTCAAGAGGGTTACCTCTTAAGGGAAGATAAATTGTGCATTCCAGTTGCGTTTTAGAGAGACAACAATGTAAGAGAGTTACATAGTAGAGGTTTATTTGGCCATTTTGGCAAAGCTAAGACTATAGCTTTGGTGGAGAAGTAATTTTGGCTAAAGATGAAAAGATATGTGGCAAGATATGTTTCAAGATGTAGAATATGTCAAGTGGCTAAGGGACATGCACATAATACAAGATTGTACATGCCATTACCAATCCCAATAGAACCATGGGTAGATTTGAGCATGGATTTTGTGTTGGTATTACCAAACATAGAGAGAGGTAATGATTCTATTTTTCTTTTTGTAGACATATTTTCTAAAATGGCTCATTTCATTACATGCAATAAAACTAGTGTTGCCACTAGAGTTGCTGAATTATTCTTTAGAGATGTGAGATTGTATGGTATTCCAAAGACCATTACTTTAGATAGGGATACAAAGTTTCTAAGTAAATTTTGGAGAAATTTGTGGAATAAGTTGGATATAAAGTTATAGTTCAGTAGTGCATATCATCCACAAACAAATGGACAAATAAAGGTTATAAATAAAAGCTTGGAAAATTTGTTAAGATGCATTGTTGGAGAGAAGCCTAAGTAGTGGGACTTGGATTTACCACAAGATGAGTTTGAATACGATAGTTTATTAAATATATCAATATGAAAATCACCATTTTAGGTGGTTTATGGGAGAAATCCAATGGGAGTTTTGGATTTAGTATAGTTTCCCATTACAGATAGAGTGAGTGATGATGCTAAGACTTTTATAGAGCATATACATCAATTACAAGAAGTGAGAAGGAGATTAAAAGAAAGTAATGAGAAGTAAAATATTGTTTCTAATGTTAAGAGGAGATCAAAGTCTTTTGAGAAGGTAGATTTAGTGATAGTGTATTTGAGGAAAGAGAGATTTCCTACAGGGACCTATAACAAGTTAAAATGCAAGAAGATTGGCCCTTGAAAAATTATGAGGAAAATTAGTGACAATGCCTATGAGGTAAGCTTGCCAATAGAATTTTATATTTATCCAATATTCAATGTTTCATATTTGTATGATTTCCATGGAGAAGCAGATGAAGAGGATTATGAAGAAGACATCAATTAGAAACAACAGATTCTAAAGAAATAGAGGGAAAGGATAGTCTAAGTTCTAGACATGAAGGTTGTACACGTAAGACAAGGAAGCTAAAATAAGTATTTGGTAAAATGGGAAGGATTTCCACTAGAATAAAACCCTTGGATCACAAAGTGGGAGCTGAAGAAGATGGATAAATAAATATGGCAAAATTATCATTAGAATAACTTGCAGGAACTGAGTTGACTTTAACCAGAGGATGATGATGTAGCACCACTATTTCAATTGATGAAGTGTTTTAGTGATGTGGTTTCATGTGATAGAGTGTCATGGTGATGAAGTTCCACTTGCTAAAGTGTCATGGTGGTCCTACTTGCAACTATTCCAAATTAGCACTATTCTAAATTATCACTTTTATTGTTAGCTACTATTTTTGATTGCCTATGTGGCATGGGTCAAAATTTTCATGAGGATAAAAATAAATATGACCAAAATGGAACCAATCAACTCTTGGAGGTTTGTGATGATGAGGGACAAGGTGCACTATTCATAATTGGAATCTCATTTATCTTTTTTGACTAGACATGAAAGGGTGGAGCCAACTTTTGCACATGGGAAACTTGACCTTGGTTATGATAACACCAAATGGGATATGGGGAGTAATTATTATTGTATTCCACTCCTATTTATTTTTATTTGACCCTCATGATGGAATGTGGATGAATTTTCCTTAGCTTTTAAAAAGGATGATAATTCTTCTTTGTATTTTCATAGTGGTTTGTGTTTATTCCCTTAGAAATAAAATTAAGCAAGGATATTTTGTTTTGAAGGATTGTAATGTGGTAGTGGTGAGGAAATATTGTAATTCCATAATATTTAATATGAAGCATATGTCGTGAGAAAATTTCTTGTGTTAAATTTTTTGCACATTCTCCCTTATTGATTCAAGTTTGCCATAGAATTTCTTGAGAGAGATTTGCCTTCACATCATTTGTATTATAAAACTAAACAATAAATAATATTGGTCTATTGGATAATTAAATCAAATGGAATGATTTACCGATCAACTTTAGTATGTAATTGACTAGTAAAGGCTATCAGTTGGTTGTATCATATAACCAATCGAGGGTACCATTCAGTTGTATTAAGTAACTAACCAAAAATAATTACCATTAAATTATATGATGATCTAAATGACAACCTTTGCCATTCATTTGCATAATAATACCACATGGTGCATTTTATCGATCGATTGTATGATGTAACTAGTCAATTTAAAAGTTATTTGATTACATATGCAATTGAATGCCTTGATTTCTAAATGGTGGCTTTGAAACCACTTATAAATATCCCATTTCCCCTCATTTTTACACTCTTTCATATCCATTTTCTTATGTTTTCCATAACAATTCATCTATGACATTGATAAACTATAACGACATGGATTCCACATGGAAATCAAATTTCAAAAATTTATTATGCCAGGATATTTTGAAACTACTGCAATAGTCAGACACATACAATGATTGGATTTATAAATGTAATTTTAGGGGCCTCATTTACATGGCACAATATGAAATCGATGTAAGCTTAATGAAATCTCTAATGTCTTTCTATGACAATAATGAGACAAGGTTCAATGTTAGTGTCAACTCCAAATTAATTTCCTTTGGTACCTCACTTTTAAATATCTATAATTTGATAGGGATTCAACACCATAATTCCAACCTTGTCACCATAAAATCAATGTTAACTAATGATGACAAAAAATATTTGGAGTCTACCTAAAACTTGTAAATTAGTCCAACTGGTATTTATATCATTGTTTTTCAAACTTAATATTCAACATTTTGTAAATTTTTATTAGTTTTCACTAATTTAATATTTTTTTGCTTTCATTATAAATAGTCAGATTAAAAGGGGGATCCAAATTGATGAAATCTCAGACCCATTTCTAAAAGCCCTTGTTCAATTTTTCCTTACAAAAATAGTCTTATAGGGATGACCAAGAGACATTCCCTTTTGGGTTGTTGTTTACATAATTCATACTATTTTGGGTTTAAAATATGATTGTTGTATATTTATTTCCACTAAGATTATATTAGATTTCAATTATGCTTATTGAAATCAAAGTTCTGCAATTTTCTATTCCAATTTTATTTTGGCCTTGTACTATGAGGCCTTATATGACTTATAAAAAACACTAATTCCAATTGTGTTTCATCTAAAAATGAGCACATTGTTTTGTCTATTGATGAGAAGGAGGTTATTTTAGCATTAAAAAAAAATAACCTAAATGGTTTACTTTATAAATTCTTAAAATTTTAGAGCGTAATATTTCTTTGCTTATTGCAGTTAAGACTTTGTACATTTAGCACATGAAGACAAACTACTTCAAAAGGACATTATGCCCCTAAAGGTTCTAATTTTTTTGAGTCTATAGGATCATCAATTCAATCATTTTTAATTTCCAAACATTCGAGGCCTTCTTTCAAATCATATCCATATGCAGGTTTTCATACTTTCAAATTTCAATGATAAATGATGCATCATAAAAATTTATTTTTCTATTATTTTATTTATTTATTTAATATAGTTGACTCTGAATATGTTGACCTTAAACTTGAAGGAACTCAATAAACCCAAAAATTTTAAGTGGCACAATCTTCTTGACCAATTGTTCAAGGTTTTTTACTTTCCAACTTTTGGTTATTAAATTAGATATTTTATTAACTGAATGATTACCTCTTGTAGTTGAAACCACTACTATGACTCTGAATCTAACATGTATATTGGAGGACATACTCTCTCTAATTACATGCACTAAATGTTAAATTTCAAATTAGCAATACGTTTTGTTTTTAATTTACCTTTTTTAAATATAATTTATTTTTGTAAGGCACCCTCAATTTCTGATAAAAAGTATGCCACCACCATTGCCACCGAACCCAATTTGTACAAGGAAAAACTCATTTCATTGCTAGTAAAAAATAGAGGAAAGTGTAATTGTCAGGTTTCTACTTCCTTAATTTCTCTTGATGGTGTGTTTAGTGTGCAAGGATTAATATTTTTACAACATATTGATCTTGATGAGGAATATATGGGGATTGAAAGTGGAGATCTCGTTGCTAGTGATTTTAATCCCCATGATTTTATTGAAGTTTCAAGTGTAGTTGCTTAGGATGAACCTTGTACCTCTTCACCCCTAATCCACAAACTATAATACCATATGGAGTTGTTAGAAGATGACATTGCTAATTTTCCATTGAATAATTTATTGTTAAAAAGTGTAATTTCAAATCTTAAGGAGGGTGTTCTAGATGAGTTGAATGCTATAAAAGTATGGGAGTTAAGGGCAAAATCATTGATCAAAGAAATAAATGCTTGTTATCAAAACTACTCCAAAAGAGTTAATTTATTTTTTTTAGTTCAACATGAACCCAAAAAAATTGACATTTTATTCAATCAAACTAAATCTGGGTCAATTTTAGTTTCTAACGATTACAATGACAATATTTTGAGTATTATATTAAATAAGTTGGAGAATTTAAATCTGAAAACCAAAGCAAACTTTAATAAATGGATAAGAGACATAAACCTTGTCATAATTGTAAGTATAAAGAAGTAAAATACTTTGGTAAGTTATCATCATTTTTAGTAAATATATTCTAGATATTGTAATTTTTATCTAATTATTTTTCATTTTTTAATTGTAAAAAAATATGAAAACTTGAAAAATGAAGCCCAGATCCTCAATGTACATTTGAAAAATACACAAAAAATTTAAATTATACCATTAAAATAAAATAAAGCTTGTTCCATTAAATAAATAGAACACAATCAAGAAAATAAATTTGGAGAACATAATGGATCCTGATATTTTATTGAAGAAAAAAATAGATGTAGATCCAAGTCTTCTTTTAACAAGAGATGCAGTGAATGAGGAAAGATAAAATCTTACTAATATTAATTTATATTATAATATATTCCAAGGTTAGGCATATTAAAATATGACACATATGAAGGGGAGGTAGGGATTTCAAAGGATGGTAGTGAGCATGTGGATGATGGTTCTTTAAAAAAAATGATATTATATGATGTTTCAAACTATTTATTATGTTTCAAAAGATAATGTTGTGTTTTAACAACAATTTCAAATGACAATGTTAAGTTTCAATTTTTAAACAATAGTTTATTGTGTTTCAAATACTCTTGTTTTACTAATTTATGGTTCATTTTAAATTTTACATGTATTGAATTAACTATATTAGTGTTGTATATTCTAAGTTGATGTAGTTCAAACAACATGGTGTCATTTTAATTATATTCATCATTGAGCTTAATGTAAATATTTTTTGTTATGGATTTAGATCGAGCATCAATTTAAATGTGATGTGATTTCATATTTTTTAATTATAATCATGCAAATTTTTGTGTCATTTTTAGTCTAAACTATATTTCTTAGTTGTTTATAGCATTATATTTAGTGTCAATCATGGTTGTAGATAATAGATATTAGTGTAGGTTTTTATTTTTCCCTATTTTTTAATTAGGGAAATTGTATTTTTTGTGCTTCCATGGAGTTTTTCTACATTTGTGGGATAGGCTAGCTTATGTGGAGATGTGTGTCATAGATGTGTCATAGGTGTCATAAGAATGTCATAAGTAATTCCCTTGTTGGGAGTTACTTCTCTATTCTTAGCACCTTGTCACCACCTTTCATGGAGGAGTTACAATCTATTCTTGGGGTGCCTTGGCCACCTTTTGTGGAGGAGTTACTTACGTGCTCTCCTATATGTATTTTTCACTTTGGCCATCTCATGTTAATCAAATTTTGGTCTTCTCCTTTTTGTCTTGTGTAATTTATCTTCTTGTATAATTTCAAATTGCTTTAGCATCTATGTGGTGTGCACTTGCTTCATCTCGTGTGATCACGTCTCCATTGCATTTGCATTATCTGGATTCTGGCAACAACTTCGATATGGTATCAGAGCAAACCCGATAATCATGTGTCTGGTTATGCTATTAGTTTATTTTGAAATCAAGAGGAGTGGAGTTCTTTATTTTTTTATTTCTAGATCTGATCTAAAATAAAAAAACTTTCAATATCATTTCTTGTATCTTTTTCTTGGGATCCTTGGCCTTTGGGTGTCTTGGCTGTCTTCTCTTCAGTCTTTACAGGGGCAGCAGCAACTTCAGGTGCTAGTTTTGCAATGACAATGTCCTTGCAGGCCTTCCAATAACCTTCTTTGTAGCGATTGGTTTAGAAGTTGGATTGGTAGCAACGGCTTGCTTGACTGCACTTCTGCATCTTATTTTATTGCTTCAGCTTGGGTGCCATTGTTGTGAGTAGAGGGAGGAGCAGCATTAGCCACGCCATCAGACAACCATGCCAAACATCAGCCATGCCAAGCAGCTATATGGCATCCAGTGTGAAGACCTGCTATGCATTGAAGTTTGCAGATTCATAACTTTTCTTTGCCCAACAAATCAGAACTATGCCCTTTTTCTTGGTGAGAGAATTTTGCCAGTAGTTTTCTTGAAAATGACATTTTTTTCTTGTTTGGTGTCCCATGTGGACCCTTAGATACTTGGCCATTCTATTAATTCTGTCTTCAACTTTAATTTTTTAGTTAAAATTGACTTGTCAAAAAAAAATCAGTCAATTTGACTGAATATTAAGTTTTTAGACAGTTTGATAATTTGGGGGTTTACATTTAAACTTGTATCTTTGCCTGTTGAAGACAAAGGGTGAGGCTCGGGTTGGCCAGAGGCCAATTCCTCCTAACACAAACATCCTTTGGATTCCTCACTCCATGATAAATATAATGAGTGGTTGGAAGGCCACTTTTTCTCTCAAAACAAGTATTTTTAATGTTTTAGTGCTTTTTTTTGTAAAAACACTAGTTTACGGGAAAATTGAATCTTTAATATCTTGTAAACGGTAGCTCAAATTTGGGTGCCATTTTTTGCAAAAGTATTTATATTTCAATTATCCATAGTGTAAGCTTTTTATTTGTTAAAATTACACTATTTTATAAAGTGCCTAAAATTTGGGTCTCCTGGGACGCATTTTTGGCTGAGTCTGACGTCTTGTTTGCTTAAGTCTTGCACTGATTGCTCTAAGATGCATTCTCAGCTGAGACCGATGTCTTTTGAGCATGCACTTGCATATTTTGGGGGGGGCTCAACATTTTAGGGGGGTGTGATTACTTTTTACAACTTGTAAATCTTTGTTTTCATTCTTCTTTCTGCATAATTTCACAACTTGCAATCAACACAACTTCACCTAAATTTAGCTAAAAATGGATTCTTTTCAACTTAAACCCCTAACAACCTTCAACTATCATGAATATAAGGTTAAAATGTTAATCATTCTTAGAAGCAAAGGGTTATATAGGATCACCATGGGTACTGAAGTAAAACCCAACACTGATGCTGAAAAGGTCAAGTGGTACAATCATAGTGATGAAGCCTATGGACTACTGAGCTTGTCCGTGTCTCCAAAACTTCTCTTCCATTTAGAAACCTACAAAACTCTCAAAGACATATGGGTCACCCTAGAAAACTTATTTGGAAAGCTTGATGAGATGAGAGGTCATGAGCTCAAAAATGAACTCATAAGTCTATGTCCTAGCAACTTTGACACCCTACAGGACTTCTTCACTAAGTTTAAGGCCCTTAGATTGAAATTTAAAGAATGAGAGATAGAGAAGAAAGATGATCAACTCATCCTTTCTATTCTTGCAAAGTTAGGTCCAAGCTATTCAGTCTTTGTCTCCACTTTCCATGCCACAAAAAGTGCTCTTGGCACTACATGGAAAATGCCTTCTTTAGATTCATTCATTGTCAACTTGACTAGGGAGAAAGATAAGCTAATTCAAATGGGCACAATGAAGTCTAATCAACCCCAAGCTTTGATATCTGGAAATGGTAAGGATAAGACTTCAACAAAAGAGAAGAAAAAAAGAACAAGGACAAGGAGAAGAAAGAAAACAACAATCTTACCAAAAACAACACTGAGTCTTCCTCCTCCAATGCTAAACCTAAGAAGGAGAAGGTTAAGTCTGCCTATTGTAAAAAGACAGGGCATGATGAACACAAATGCATGAAATAGATCACCTAACTCATCTTTTAGAGTAACACAACATAGGTGTTTCTGAGTTCATCAAGCAGAATTCATCTACCCAAGATTCTACCAAGGCAAAAGGTAAGGGTAGGGAGAAAGAAAAGGGCAAGGCCCTTGTAGCTACTACATCTTCTACAACATCATGGGTCATTGATTCAGGTTCTTCTCACCACATGGGCTCTTCACTAGTTGAGTTTTTATCTTTAGAGCCTTGTAGCATGACTTCAATTAGTTTAGGTGATAACACTTTAGTTTCTATTGCAGGGAGAGGGTCAATTGAAATGGAAGGAGGACCATTCAATAATGTTCTAAGTGTTCCTTCTCTTTCAACCAATCTCCTATCAGTGTACCAAATCACTCACATTGGTTATGGCATGAGAGTTGAGTTTTCACAAGATTCAGTGGCTATTAGGGAGTTACATAGTGATACTACAGTGGCAGTGGGTAGGGCAGATCACCAAGCAAGGTTATACACCTTCTCTCACATTTTGCATCAGATTCTTCTCCAACATCATTTCTGACTCATTCAGATGGAGTTAGCAAATTATGGCATGAGCAGTTTGGCCACCTTAACTACCACTACCTTGAGCAACTTTGCAAAAATGACATGGTCATTGGCTTGCCTTGTGTCCAATTCTCAAAAGGACTTTGTGTGGGGTGCTCCCTTGGGAAGCATCCCGAAGAAAAAATTAACAAAGGCAAAGCTTGGAAGGCTTCACAACCTTTGGAGTTAGTCCATAGTGATGTATCAGGACCCTTTCCCAAACCATCTTTCACAAGGGCCAAGTACATCCTCACTTTCATTGATGATTTCTCTAGGTACACTTGGATATATTTTTTCAAACAAAATTCTAAAGTGTTTGAAAATTTTCTAGACTTCAAGGCTCTTGTTGAGAAACAAAGTGAGAAATCCATCAAGGTTCTTCGAACTGATAATAGAGGGGAGTATGTTAGCAACAAGTTTGAGAAATTTTACACCATATAGGGGATTGATTTATAGTGCAAAATCACTTACAGTCCTTCACAAAATGGGGTTGTAGAATGTAAACATAGGTTCTTGAAAGAGATGGGTAGCTGTATGATTCACTCCAAATCCTTAGCACCATAGTACTGGGCCGAAGCCATCAATTGTGATTGATACATTCAAAATAGGGTTCCTCACTAAGATTTGAAAGGGATAACACCCTTTAAAGCTTGGCATAAAAGGAAACTTGATGTTGAGCACCTTAGGGTTTTCAATCCCCAGCCATGGCCCACATTCCAGAGAATAAATGCAAAGCTATGGAACATCAGTCCAAGCCTTGCATCTTTGTAGGATATCTAGATGGTATTAAAGGGTATCGCCTTCTAGATCTAGTCACTCATGAGTTGTTCATTGAGAGAAGTGTCCATTTTCAGGAGAGTCTTAGAGACTCAACACTTGGCACTTATTCTCCCTCATCAGATCTACTTCTTCATGATGGTTCCTCATCAGATTCAAATCAGTCACAACAGGTTCTTGAGCCAAAAACATCTTCTTCTTCTTTGAGTTTAGACAATGAGGATAGTGATGCTGAGGCATCCACCTCTAGTCAATTAGAGGATGAGGAGTTAGCACCTAACTCACCCACTTTTGGGCCACTTTGGGCCAGACGGACACTTAAAAGTGCTGGCACTTGGGCAAGAGATCCTGTAGATGATAGATGTACTAGGGGGATTTTCAGAGAGATCCACATGCCTTCTTTGCTTCAGTTTTGGATCCATAGACTTTTTGAGAGGCATCGGGGTACCTGAGTGGGATAATGTTATGGAGGAAGAATATTCTTCCTTAATCAAAAATCACACTTGGGACTTGACTTCACTTCCTAAGGGAAGAAAGATGGTTCGATATAGGTGGATATATTAGACCAAGTTTGTAGTAGATGGGTTAGTTGATAAGTACAAGGCGTGATTGGTCACTAAGGGTTTCTCATAGTGGCAGGCATTGAATACTTAGAGAATTTTGTACCTATTGCAAAGATGACTTCTATCTGACTCATCTTGGCTATTGCCACAACATATGGTTGTGATGTGCACCAGATGGATGTGAAGTGTGCCTTTCTTCATGAAGACCTAGAGGAGGAGATCTACATGGAGCAGCCACCAAGATTTGTTCAGGATTCTTCCTTAGTATGTAGACTTAGGAAATCTATCTATGGCCTCAAACAAGCCCCTCGAGCTTGGTATGCCAAGATGGATTCCTTCCTTCTCATAGCGGGTTTCACTAGGTGCCATTCTGACCCCAATGTCTAATTTTTATGGCAGGATGATTCGCTCCTAATTTTGGTTCTATATGTTGATGACCTTTTGATCACCAGGAGTTCTTCATCAGCTATTACAGTGGTGAAGGCATCTCTCAAGGATAGATTTGACATGACAAACTTGGGTTTGTTGCACTACTTCTTTGGCATCTAGATCTCATAATTGGATTCAGAGATTTCTCTTGGACAACCTAAGTATGCTCTTGATTTATTGTCTCAGTTTCACATGGCTAATTGTAAGCCATCTCTGACTCCCTTTTTATTAGGGGTCAAGCTTGAGGCTGATTATTCTTCACCATTGGTTGATGCCACTCGGTATTGACAATTTGTTGGTAGTCTCATCTACTTGACTCACACTAGGCCTAACATATCATATACAGTGGGACTTGTCTCCAAATTTATGCAGGAATCTCATGAGCTACATTGGAAAGTAGCTAAGAGGATATTGCATTACATATAGGGTTCACATAGATACATGATTCATTACAGATTTGGCATAGAGGTTGACTTGGTTAGATATATAGATTCAGATTAGGCTGGCAATTCATAGACTCGTAAGTCCACTTCTGGTTACAGTTTCTCTCTAGGTTTTGGTCCTATCAGTTGGTCTAGCAAGAAGCTGAATGCTATTGCTATATCATCCATAGAGGTAGAGTATAGGGGAGCTGTTAATGCAACCACTAAGGCTATTTGGCTTTAGGGGATACTTTCTAAGTTTGGCATTCCTATCAGGCAGCCCACCATCATTTATTATGACAACTAGAGTACCATTTAGATTTTTAGGAATCTAGTTCAGCACCAACAGACCAAGCACATAGAGATTCACATGCATTTCATTTGGGAGCTTATTCATAGTTAGGTCATTGACTTGATATTTTGCCAGTCTTCAGAGCAAGTCGTAGACATATTCACCAAACCTTTCACTTAGAGCAAGTTCATTCATCTATGAGCTCTTCTTGGAGTGTGGTCCACATCTGTAGTAGCATCATCTTCGAGGGGCCCACTAGCCTCTTCATTTATTTTATGTCTCTCTTTTAGGGGGAGTTTTTTCGTATGGGTTTTCTCCTTTTCTCTATCTTATGGGAGATTGCATTTGTACATGGGTGCCTCATCAGGCCCAGTTTCTAGGACCCATTTTATATTTCCACTATGCCCACCTAAGCTGCCCTTATGGGGGGTATTAGTGTAGGTTTTTATTTTTTCTTATTTTTTAATTAGGGAAATTGTATTTCTTGTGCTTACATGGAGTTTTCCTACATTTGTGGGATATGCTAGCTTATGTGGAGATGTGTGTCATAGATGTGTCATAGGTGTCATAAGAATGTCATAAGTAACTCCCTTGTTTGGAGTTACCTCTCTATTCTTAGCACCTTGTCACCACCTTTCATGGAGGAGTTACAGTCTATTCTTGGGGTGTCTTGGCCACCTTTTGTGGAGGAGTTACTTATGTGCTCTCCTATATGTATTCTTCACTTTGGCCATCTCATGTTAATTAGATTTTGGTCTTCTCCATTTTATCTTGTGCAATTTATCTTCTTGTATAATTTCAAATTGCTTTAGCATCTATGTGGAGTGCACTTGCTTCATCTCGTGTGATCACGTCTCCATTGCATTCACATTATCCAGATTCTGGCAACAACTTTGATAATAGAAAATCTTTTTTTATACATTTGATCATTCAATTTAGTTATGAGTCCATGTTTTTGAGAAGTGAACAAGTTGTGCTTGTATGGAATTATATTATGGATGTGGAGTCCAGGCAAAAATTATGGTTTGATTCTTTGGTCAATGAAAAGTTTATTTATATCTTTGATATCAATGAGTAAAATGTTTAGTTTTGAGTTGAAATCATTTTTGATTAATTTTTTGCATGATGATTTAATATAAATTCAATGATGAAAGTATTTCTTGAGTTGTTATTCTACACTTGAATCTTGAAAAATAAATAAATTAATATGTAGTTATAATGATGTAGGCATTTAATAAGGTATTTTTGAATTCTTAATTAGGAATTATTGTTAAATAATCTTGTAGACTTCTTTTGCCTTGGTATTTGACTTCAATATTCATAATTTTAATCTATAATTTAAGGTAAAAATTATTAATATTGTGTTAAAATAATAAATTTATGTTTTTTCAAAAGTAATAAAAATATATATTTTTAACAATACCATCTTAAAAAATAAAAATAAATTTTGACCCATTTGAATAACCAATTACATAAAAGGGAAAGTTAGATGGACAATGGACTAAGGTTTGGAAAACATCTATTAAGCAAATCACAATGCTATCAACAATTTTTTATGAATTAAATATTTTAAATGTTTTACAATAGTAAAAAAGATATGAAATTAGCTTTTAGAGAATGATAATTACAATAAATATAAAACTAAAACTCAGGTAGCTAAAATAATCTTTGACAAACTTGCTCATCATAAGTGTCATTTACATCTACTATGTTAGTGCCATATTCAGTGTCAATATTTACATCTTCTCTATTCGTCACTATATTAATGGTGATCTTATTTTAGTAATATAAATCTATGTTGCCAGAGCTTTTTCAAAAGGAAACATGCCCATAACATAATGTGAAATATGTAATCTCAAATAAGTCTCTAGATTTTTATCCAATTTGTTTCAAAGTTTTGACTTAATGAAATATAGTGCACTAAATAATCTTTCATCTTCCATTGAGCCCAAAATCATTGTTTGAAAAAATTCATATAATAAAAAATATTCACTAATATTTTATTGCAAGATACTACCAAGATTATTTTTTTTCATAGTCATATAATTGTACCATTTTCTTTTGGCTCATTTAGACATTGATATTGATCAACCATTATAATTATGAAATATGTTGACTAAGATGTTAGTAAATATTTTCATAAAATAACTCTAATTTCAACTCTATTAACCTATACAAATTTATTGAAATGCTTAATAAGATAACCCATGTATTTTTGAAATAAATTACTCATCAGATGTTGACTATTATCAATGTTTTAAAATATGAGATTCACAACTACCATCATCTCCAATAAATCATACCTTAAAAAATGATTTCTAACATTAATATATATTTTTTGAAAAATTATTCTCAATTTCATCCTCGTTTCACATAAATTAATATCGTATAACATATGTGTTATATGTAGCTCTTCAATTTCAGCTCCATAAAATCAAGTCTTATGTTGAAAGTGTGCATTTGTATCTCCTTTCCATTAATGATGACATAAAGATGACCATTGATATCAAATTTCAAATAGCTTTCAGGGTTATTGAAATATGTCAAGATTTATCTACTCCTAATAATTGGTCCCTGAAAGTTTTCATTCGACATGTATACTATATCTAGAGATTGACATACTCTTTTTCTCAATCATATAAAGTCATATATATATATATATATATATATATATATATATATATATATATATATATATATATATATATATATATATATATATATATGTCTTGACATGTTTCATTAAACAATTAATTTCTTTCAACATTGGAAGAATTTTGCATAATGATAGTAATGTTTCCAAATATGTTAAATGGTATAACAAATCTTTTACCTTGTCAGTTTACCTATGATATTTATACATAAAACTTACTAATGATGGATATTATTAAAAAATTATGTGTACCAGTTCATACATAGAAATACATCTTGTATCAATATCTTTCAATAATTTTTTACCATCAGTCTCTCCTATTGTAATTTTATATCTCCAAAAATATTTTTGGACTGCTTGACATATAAACATGCAAATCATGAATGAGCTCTTATAATTTTTCAACATTACCAAAGGTGATAAAATTTTTGTAATTTTTTTGTTATCATACTAACCATGCAATAAATTAGAATCATAGATAAAAAAATTATTGTTTGAATTCGAACACAAAGACCATTTCTATGCCCTTGCGTTAGTGATGCACCATCAACTCCAACACACACTAAATTGGTAGCTATTAAATAATCATCCATCTTAGCTTTATCTATCAAATTAGATACAACTAATTTATGAAGGTTTTAAACATTACTATTTTATACCATTTTATGAATAATTAATACATGAGGTTGCCTTGAATAGTTCTCAAAAGTATAAACATGCATGCAAACCCATGATGTGTTGTCAATTATTATGACCTCATCAATAGACAATGAGATAAAAAATAAATTTTGAACTTTTTATTTCAAATACTCCTAAACCATTGTTAGATATTTTGTCATTTCCAAATCACTGCTATCTGACCAATGTGATTGTGGAATATCAAGAAATCCATTATACTGAAATAAAATCTTATAATCTAAAAAAATAGAAATAGGTTTGCCCTTTGGAAAAATGTGGCATATAGTAAAGAACTATATATATTTGGCCTTTAGATGGATTGTATATTTTTTTTAAATTGAGCTTTAATTGTTCTCCGTTTCTCAACAAGATATTTTTGACGTTTCTAATTATTTTCATACTCACGTGCATATTTTACATATATGCATTCTTCTATATTTTTACATCTATGTGTTCTTTTTATCTGTCCATCTGTGTGCTTCACTAACATATATTTTTCCATAATATTTTTCAATTGTGTCCAGAGTAAATTGTATTTGATGTTATTTTCCTAGTTTCTAACTACATATTATACATCAACAATCTATTGGAGTATCATTAACATTTTAAGGCTTTATGCATTCAATGAAGGGAAATTTTGCTGCTTAATTGACCTTAAAATACCTTTCAACTATCCATCTACTTCTTTTCCTTTGAAAATTTTTTTGAGTGGAATTTTTAATTGAAGTTGGTGTTTGATGAGAACTAGAAATCTCTTTTGGTAGTTAAATTTCATAATCATTATCATTGAGAGCCAAAAGAGTGTCTTCAAGTAGTGGCATGTCATCATCAATAAACTATTCAAGTGGTGACATGATATTGTGATTAATTATTTCTTATGAAATACAATCATTATCAGTGGGGATTTCTACATGTAAAATGGTTTTGATATTTTTCTTGATAGTTAAAATCAAATTTAGTACAAATTTAAAAAAATTCTTATTAAGTACCTATATTTTGAGTGAATGGTGGTTGTGTGGGATTTATTATAGGGTCTCTAAAATAAGATAATATATTCAATTTTATTGATAATTAGCCTATACTTTTAGCATTACCACCAGATGCCATGATGAATAATATAAAGGGATGATTTTAACATGATGCAACCAAATAGTTGCAAGAGGGATGCCACTGATTAGGGACAACTAGGATGAAACCATTCAATTATAGTGTAGAGGAAACCATTTAATTATAGTGCACATAAAACCATTTAATTTTAGTATAGATGCAATCGATCAATTGAAAAAAAAAGTAGCCATTTGGTTAAAACTGGTTGGTGGTGGTGTGGTTACAACTGCTTGGTGCAAGAATGGTGTAACATTTTAGTTTCACCTATTTATGAAATGGTGTTATATGGTTACTAATATGGTTAGTGTTTATTGAATAATTAATTTTTTGATATCATTGGGTTGTTGCCTTTGCTTAAAGTAGAATCAAATAGTTACCCATGGAATCATATTTACTATATATAAGGTGAATTAGATGGTTAACCACAAAATTATTGTAAATGTTTAGTGAATTGACCCAATAAATAACTTACATTCTAAATTTTTAGGTGATATGGACCTATGTAGTGGCCCTCCCAAATCACCAAAACCAAATTAAGAAAAAATGAATATTCGTGAATGAATGAATATTCACTGCTAAAATTTACCTTGCCTCTCACTAAACAAGATAATATCAAATTCATTATTAAATATTAGGACCCTGAGGTTATCACAAATAGAGTCTTATCACTCTTTTTAATGTGTCATATAAAATTATAGCCAAAACTCTTGCCCTTAGAATAAAACACCTTCTCCCCCTAATTGTGAGAAGTGAGCAAACCAAGTTTATTCAACACAAATACATATTAGACAATGCCATTACTATTTGTAAAGGTGTGGAATGGGCCAGGGTATCTAAAAAGAAGGTGTTAATCATCAATATTGATTTTTAAAAATCTTATGATCGAATTGAATGTCCTTTCATTATAACTATGCTTTAGGCTCTTGGTTTTGGCCCCAAGGTTGTACAAATGGTTAATATGGTTTTTTAGGATGTTGGTGCTTTCATTACTATCAATGATTCTCAATCTCATAATTTTGAGATTCATAGATTTATTAGATAAGGGTTCCCTCTATCTCCTTCTCTTTATGTTTTGGATGTTGAGGGTTTCAGTTATCTTTTGGCTAACTATGCTTCCATGGGTTTGGTAAAGGGTATTTATATCTATAATTCAAACCTTTAGTTGATTAATGGGCACTTTATCTAGGACTCATTCCTTACTCTTAAAGAGGAAGAGGTATCTATCAAATATGCTATGTATTACCTAGACACTTTCTGCCTCACTTTTGGGTTTTCCATCAAATGGCATAAGACTCAATGTTATTGCCAATCATTCTCTCCCAAACCTCTTTGGTTGGAGGAATACTAATGGAAATGTATTATCCCTAGAGTGAAGTTTAAGTTATTATGCATTATCTTTTTTTTTTCTTGCTAAGTTGTGGTCTTATGTGGTTCAAAAGGTTGAAAAGAAAATATATTTTTGGATCACCAAACCCTTAAATCTATTTGGGAAGTTTCATATTTGTTCTAAGGTGCTCATTTCTACTCATGTTTACTACTTGTCTTGTTAGGCTCCCTTCAATGCTTCTTATGTTAATCTTGAGAAACTCCTAAAAGACTTTATACAAGCTAATTATGAGGGTCACCATGGTTTTCATAGTGTCTTATGGGACATTTATTGTCAACCTAAAGAAGTTGGTGGTATTGGTCTCATTTAAATTAAAATCCAAGGGCTCACTCTTATTGTCAAATGTATTATTAGAAACCTAGAAGGTGATGAAGCCTAGAAAATTATACTACGACATTGTATCTCTCAAGGTTATATTCTTGGTCAAAAGGGCTAGCAAGGGATTGGTCTACACAATATTCTCATTACCCCTATTTATATTAAAATAAGGGGTAATTTTATTTCCCAAAACATATGGAGGTCTTTGGATAAGCTCAAACCACACCTCATTTGGGTGAGGGAAGGGTTTCAAAGAGGTCTCTTGCTTAGTGACTAATCTCTTTGGTGGTATCCCACACTAAATTTACATAATGTTCACTTTTCCATGATCCCTTAGATCAAAGGATTGAGGTTGTTTAAAAATGGAATCCACACAATTGGGGATATTTTCTGCAAGACCATTCAAGACTAGATTCTATGGAATCTTGTGAAGTCTTAGTTTAAGCTCAATACAAAAGATGGGGAATCCATTTATGAGTTGTAGATTTCAATACATAATGAATATCTACATAAAATTTGAGTCACCTCTCTCTTTCCATGGTGGAAATACTGGTCTTGTCCTATGGCTATGCCATTTCATCATTACTTTTCTTGGCTTGGGTATAATATTATATCCCCTTAACATATTGACACTAAAAACATCAATCATTATTAGAATATTAGATCCTTTCATCATATATGGGATACAAGGTTTAAGAACATCTATAAGACATTCTTTGAACCTAAAAATCCTATTTCCTTTGGTGTATTATTTAGCAAGGTCTACCTATAGGTGACTGACTCAAGCACATGGAGGTATCAAATCTCATGTGCCTCACATGTCACCACCCATAATCCCTTAAACACCTATTTGGATTTTTCCTTGATGCTTAGTTGGCCTAGAGATGGATTCATACCATCTTCAATCCATTTAGGCCTAAACTATTTATGTGGAAGATGGATCTCATAGGGGACTCTACCTTACTCCCTATAAGATACAAAAAATCCTAGAAATTTTTTCATACCGATATTTTTTTCAGATTTGGAAATATATAAATAAAGCATGTTTTAATCATAAATTTATGGATTTTTTTTCCTATAACTAACATAGTTTTTGTGATATCTAATGTTACCTTATAGATCTAGAGTTAAATGGATAAAGTTCATCTTGAGCTATACCATCGACAGATCTTCCTGGACCACTGAAAGAATGCTCCTTGTATCATTAGCCATGAGAATCTAGATCCCCTTGAAACCACTCCCCCTAGGGGTCTTGGGCATGGGGGTATATGTAAAATTTATAACAAATGGTTATCTAGAAACTAGAGGAGTGCCTCTCCTCACCCTTGTTGGTAATCTCCACACCACATATTATGAGGGTCACCATGGTTTTCAAAGTGTCTTATGGGACATTTATTGTCAACCTAAAGAAGTTGGTGGTATTGGGATAATTTAAATTAAAATCCAAGGGCTCACTCTTATTGTCAAATGTATTATTAGAAACCTAAAAGGTGATAAAGCCTAGAAAATTATACTACGACATTACATCTCTCAAGGCTATATTCTTGGTTAAAAGGGTTGACAAGGGATTGGTCTACACAACATTATAATTACCCCTATTTATATTAAAATAAGGGGTAATTTTACTGCCCAAAACATATGGAGGTCTTGGGAGAAGCTCAAACCACACCTAATTTGGGTGAGGGAAGGGTTTCAAAGAGGTATCTTACTTGATGACTAATCTCTTTGGTGGTATCCCACACTAAATTTCCATAATGTTCACTTTTCCATGATCCTTTAGATCAAAGGATTGAGTTTGTTTTAAAATGGAATCCACACAACTAGGGATATTTTCTGCAAGACCATTCAAGACTAGATTCTATGGAATCTTGTGAAGTCTTAGTTTAAGCTCAATACTAAAGATGGGGAATCCATTTATGAGTTGTAGAGTTCAATACATAATTAATATATACATAAAATTTGTGTTATCTCTCTTATTACAGGGTGGAAATACTGGTCTTATCTTATGGCTATGCCATTTCATCATTACTCTCCTTGGCTTGGGTATTATATTTTATCCCCTCAATATATTGACACTAAAACCATCAATCATTATTAGAATCTTAGATCCCTTCATCATCTATGGGATACAAGGTTTGAGAACATCTATAAGACATTAATTGAACCTAAAAATCCCATTTCCTTTGTTGTATTATTTAGCAAGGTCTACCTATAGGTGATTGACTCAAGCACATGGAGGTATCAAATCTCATGTGCCTCACATGTCACCACCCATAATCCCTTTATTTGGATTTTTACCTGATGCTCAGTTGGCCTAGAGATGGATTCATACCATCTTTAATCCATTTAGGCCTAAAATGTTTATGTGGATGATGGATCTCCTGGGGAACTCTACCTTACTCCCTATAAGATATAAAAAAATCTAGAAATTTTTTCATACCAATATTTTTTTTTAGATTTGGAAATATATAAATAAAGCATGTTTTAATCATAAATTTATGGAAAAAAGTTTTTCTATAACTAACATAGTTTTTGTGATATCTAATATTTCCTTATAGATCTAGAGTTAGATTGATAAAGTTCATCTTGAGCTCTACCATCGACAGATATTCCTAGACTATTGAGAGAATGCTCCTTGTGTGATTAGCCATGAGACTCTAGATTCCCTTGAAACCACTCCCCCAAGGGGTCATGTGCATGGGGGTAGATGTAAAATTTATAACAAATGGTTATCTAGAAACTAGAGGAGTTCCTCTCCTCACCCTTGTTGGTCATCTCCACACCACATATTTGATGACATTACTAGTAGTGGGGGGGATGGGGTCCTCCTTTGAAAGACAAGTTACCATAGTTGAATCTCACCATTTTACCTTATATATGGGATCATATAATTAATAAACATGATGTTACTAAAGATACTTATCACACTAATGATTGGGATCCTATGTTAGTTGATGAAGACCCCCTGCTTAGGGGGGTTAGGAGGAAACCCTCAACATCCTCCACCTGCCATCATGTTTGTTACTACTGCTTGATATGTTCCTTATTGTTAGTGATTTTGTTTATCCTTTTTTTGGTTGATGTACACTTGATTTAGTTTAACCTTTGGTTGTGCTAGCCATGTGATGGCATTTTATGGACTTTGGTTTTCTCTTGAGGCTTGTTTTAACTCAATTTTATTATGCTTTTGGGGTTGACTTTTCCACCCATATTTTTTGTATGATCAATGCTATACTATGTATTGTTTTATTAATGAAATTATTCTTTTCAATAAAAAAAGTGAAGTTTCCTAAAGAGTTTGGGTTATATATTGATCATCATGATTTACAGTTCATTAATAACCAAGACAAGATGAATGAAAGACATATCAAGTAGGTGAAGTTTGTACAAAGTTATTCTTTTTTATTTAAGTAGAGAATCAGGAAATAAAATAGGGTAGCTAATGATTTGAATATAATAACAATTTTTTTGACTGAAATGAGAGCTAAATTTATTGATTTTGATGCAATGAGAGAGTTATAGAAGGAGGATGCAAACTTCAAAAATGCATGGATAGTGTGCTTTATCTAGCTAGCATGGAAAGAATGCAATGGTTGGAACATTTCATATAATATGGATTACTCTTTAAATGACATTATCTTTACATACCTCAAGGATAAATGAGGGAGAACCTAATTAAAAAAATCATTTTGTTAGATTAGCTAGACATTTTAGAGTAGAAAATATCTTATTTTTGCTGAATGAGATATACTATTAGTGATGTTGGATGGTGGAGCCTGATCTTATTAGAATGCCCAATTCTTGATAGGGGGTGTAAGGGGAAATTCCCCCCACTATGGTCACCATGGGGGTTTAGGGGGGGGGAGCGGTGACCTACTATGGATCCCCCCTTGGTGGGGGTTTGGGGGTGGTACCCTTGAAGCAAAATTTTGGAAAAAATGCATTGTAAAATATTGTAATTTCATAATAAATCTAGATCATTCATTATTAAGTCATAGATCTAATGGTAAAAATTATGTTTGTGCATTTTTACCATAATATGTAACCATCCTTTGATATCAGGGCATTGTAATTATAGCGGTACATTATGTGTGAGTGAAGAGGAGATTGTTGTGGATGCATTGCAGGTTTATCCTTTCATTTATTGGATTGAATAAGAGAAAAATTAGTTATTTATGTGTGGATGTAACCCATATTGGGTGAACCATATTAAATTTGTGTCTCTCTTATGTTATATTTTTTGCATTTTAAACTATCTATATTTAATAAATATTGATCTGTGTTCTATATTACTAATAACTAATATCAAAGATGAAGGTTTATTTGATAGATAAACTCATAAGAAAAGAGGGTTCCTGGTTTGAGTGGGAATAATGGCATAAGAAGGAAAGTTTAAGGTTGATAAGTTCAATATCCAAAACTACCAGCTATGGAATATGCAAATGGAGGAATATCTATATTAGAATGATCTTTTCCTACCATTGGGTAGAATAGCATATAAACTAACAACTATAAATGATGAAGAATGGGAGGTTCTTGATTGAGAGGCATTAAGAACAATACAACTATGCCTGGCAACATCAGTGGCCTTTAATATTTCAAAATAAAAGACAATAGAGGATGTTATAAAGGCATTGGATAGATTGTATAAAAATCCCTTATCCTCCAACAAGGTATTTCTTATGAAGTGTTTATTTAATATGGAGATGTCAGAAGGTGGGTTTGTTGCTGATCATTTAAATGAATTTAACATGGTCACAAATTAGTTAATTCTATAGGAGTAAAATTTGATGATGAGGTTAGGGATCTTTTGATTCCATGCTCATTTAAAAAAAATCTAGAATGGCTTGGTCATGGATGTGAGTAATTATATATTTGGTTCAAACACTTTAAAGTTTAATGATGTTATTGGTGTTATTCTCAGTGAGGAAATGTGATGGAAAAACATATATGAAACATCAAGTAATTCTTTGACTATGGAGAATAAGGGAAGACAAAAGGATAGAGAAAAGGGCCCAAGGAATCATGGAAAGTCTAAAAAGGGCAAATCCAAATCCAAAGGAATGTTAGTGTGCTATATTTGTGGGAAAAAAAGACACTTGAAGAAATATTATTGGTTTCAAAAAATAAAATAAGGAGATGGATAATAAGATAAAAATTAAGAAGAAAATGTAGTAGATTAACACATCATCTACCGTTTCTGGGATTTTGAAAATTGAAAAATCATTAGGAGTAGAGATGTGATATTTAATAAGAAGGTCATGTATAGATATTAGTTACAAGAAAAGAAATGGGAAAATCCAAATACATAATATGTAGTACTTGATGAAATCACTAGAAATGAAATTCCAAAAGTGCTTGAAAATTAGCATGTGCAACAACTACAACAACAACAAGTACCTCAAACTCCTAAAAGTGTAGTTAGAAGATATAATAGAGTAAGTAGACTCCATAAACAATACTTTCCTTCAATTTATTGTTTATTATTAACTAATGGTGGTGATCCATAAAGCTATGAAGAAGAAATGCAGGTAGAAACTAGAAAGAAGTGGGAGCAAGGCATGGAAGAGGAGATGTACTCCTTGGTAAATAACCAAACTTGGGATTTGTTCAGTTGTATGTAGGTAAAAGATCATTGTAGAATAAATGGGTTTATAGGTTGAAGGAAAAAGATGGAGGAAAAAAGAGGTACAAGGCCAAATTTGTTGTAAAAGGGTTTGCACAAAAGAAAGGTATATATTTTGACAAAATATTTTTTCTAATTGTTAAAATGAATTCCATAAGAACTATTTTAAGTTTGGTAGTAGTAGAAGATTTGCAACTTGAACAGTTAGATGCAAATATTGTGTTGACACAGTGGATTGCACCCAGGGTAGAGGCCGAGCTCCTGCCTTCCACACACAACAATGGAAACTCCCCTCTTTCCTGTGGGACCGGCAATGCTGGAGGGGAGAGTCTCTAGGTAAGGGATAGCTCCCTTTGATGCATTTGAGTCATTATAATAAGCGCTAATACTGGTATATAGATATATAATGGGGGGGTGAAAAGGAAGAAGGATTATAGGAAAACAAAACTAATCTAAAAGAGATGATGCACCAAATTATTCAACCTTCTCACACTCACACTTGAAATTAGACAAACACATACGTACACTTCAAACTGGCAGGAGGACCAGGTTGCAAGAAGCTTAACAGGAGGCTTTAATGAAACACATAGAAAATAGAGACTCACCAAAGGTGCTATAGAAAGGCACACTGTAAAGTAGCTTCTTCTGTCTCTACACTTCCAAATAAAACTCTCCTTGTCACCTATAAAATGGCACCTTATAGACACCAGGTATGTTGGTGTTGAAACTTTGGAAGCATCAAGAAGCAATGACTAAACACAAATTGACACTCAAACACACACAGAGGTATCTAACTAGAATAGAGGTAAAAATGCATTTATTGATTTCAAGTGAAAATTTGCCAGGGCTTCACCTTAAAAAATGTGGAAGATCCTTTTCAAATGACAAGTCTCTAATATATAGAGGAAGAAAGGAGGCCTTTTGGCACCCTTTTTACAAGTGACCCATGTGCCTTCCAAGCATTAGGATGAGGAAGCTGTCTGAAGATAATGTTGTGTCAGCTCCTATCAGGATTTGAATTTATGAGCCACACTATTTGCCTACTCATCAATGCATACTAAAGAAAATAGGTCACACCATTCACTATTTGTGCCTCTTGATGACCACATGGTAGGTACTGTGTCAACCACTATAATAACTCCTTGAATCAGCACTTTCCTATGCCACTTGGATCGCTTTGTCTGCTTCTGCGCTTGGCCATTTTGCCTCTTTTGTCTCCTTCATCCCTCGGGCTATCTTTTGCTACTCCTTTGGATTTTTCACTAAGAGTGCATCCACCTCTGACATGTGTCATAGTTTGCTTACTCTTTCTACTTACCCTTCGACTGCCTTTGAAATGCTCCTTACCCTCTGCAAGGGCTTTTTTGACTTAGAGCTACCCTCCGCAAGGGCACCTACCCTTTAGCTTTGGGATACCCCCTTGAACCAAGCCATTGAACCAAAAATGGTTTAATGGTTCAAAAATGTGCACTGAGTCTTTGTTGAACCAAGCTGATGAACCATTCATTTGAACCAATCATTGAACTAATGGTTGAAACAAGCGATAAACTAGAGACATTGAACCAAGCTGATTGAACCAAGTGATGAACTCATGTGAAATAAGTGATGAACTGGAGGCATTAAATTAAGCTGATTGAACCAAGTGATGAACTCACTGATTGAACCAAGGCATTGAACCAAGCTGATTAAACCAAGGCATTGAACCAATGCATTGAACCAGTTTAACGGTTTAAAGGTGCTAACTCTTAGAAATATTATGTCATTGAACCACTCTTCCAACCTTAAGGGAAAGTGCCTTCTAAACCATTTTATCCCTCTTTCCTTATGAATTTCTTCAGACAAGAGACTAAAGAATCTTTGCAAAACTTGCACTCTCTAAACTGGTCCTTCATCTGTCAAAGATTACCCTTGCTAAACCCATAGAAAAACAAAGCCTACTAAGTCTGTAGATATTCCTGGACTTGTGAAAAATCAAAAAATGAATTGGCTTGAAATAGCAGAGGAAGAAGGGGACCAATTTTTGGCCTATTACACCAAAAATGGTCAACAAATTGGTGACTTCCAGGGGAAGCATTCCTGCTATGCTTAAAAGCCAGTTGCCTCAAAATCCATTGGGCATGAGGTCAGATTATAACTTAAAGATTAGCAAGATATAATAAAACTAGAACCAATCATGAAGATTTACCTCAAAAGGAAAAAGAAAACACACACAAAGCTAAGAGAACTACCAACATATGCATAAAGCACTTAGGGAAAACAGGAGAAAAAAAGGGAAAAAAAACATGATGGAGAAGGGGCTCAGTGATAATGCATAAGATGTATCCCATTAATTGGGATATAGAGTTCTTCACCATCCAACCTGGAGAGTTGGAATGTATTATGCTATTTACACTGAGTGATTACGTATGGGCCACTCCATAGGGCATCAAATTTTGCATGCTTTCCAAGTTTAGCTCAGTCTTCATCCCATTTCAAGATAATGTCTCCCTCAGAGCAACCTTTTGATGAATATTTCTTGTTGAAGTGTCTCTTCACTTGCTGTTGGCAGCTAGTCATAGAAGCCATAGCCTGGTCCCTTGCCTCTTGGAGTTTCATCAGCTCACATAATCTAACCTCCATGATATTTCCTTCTTCTAATTATAGCTAGTGAGCGAGATCTAAGGCTAGTAATTTAAGTGAAATGGGGAGCCTAGCTTCCCTTCCATAGATGAGCGTGTATGGTGAGTTGCCAATTGCCCTCTTCAGGGTGACCCTATTTGCCCATAGGGCTATTTTTAGCTTGGCATGCCAAGTCCTCTAATTTTCTTCCATGGTCTACTTCATGATCCTAATTAGGTTCTTATTTGTAGACTCAGCCAGTCCATTCCCCTGTGAGTAGTAATTAGATAAAATGCTGAGATATATACCATATCTCAGTGCCCATTCACTTGTCTTGGTTCTTAGAAAGGCTAATCCATTATCTGAGATTATGTTTGCTAAAACCCTGAACCTTGCTACTAGGTCCTCATAAAAATCCAGGACCACACTTTCATTTGCCTCCTTCAGAGCAACAGCCTCTACCCATCTTGTGAAATAATCTATGGTGGTCAGAACCCACTTGTGTCTAGCACTGGATGGAGGATTAATTATCCCTATGAAGTCCAGGCCCCATTGCATGAATGACTACTCCACTTGAATAGGATATAAAGGAATGGCAACCAACCATTGCTTCCCATCAAAAAGCGTGCACTTCTGGCACTTTCTTACCTAGGCGTGGGTGTCCCTAAAAAGAGTAGGCTAGAAATAGCCAGCTCTCATTATTCTTGTTGTAGTAGCCCTAGGAGAAAAATGACTGTTAGCTGGTCCATCATGGAACTCAAACAACACCCTGTTAGCCTAACTTGAGTCCAAGCATCTTAAAAAGACTCCTGAGAGATCCTTTCTAAACAAAACTCCATCAATCAGGGCATAAGGGAGACACTGGAGTCTAAAATACCTTTTCTTGGTCCTTTCAAGTGAGTGCAAGCACTCACTAGTGAGAAGGAAATGCCTTACGTCTGATGTCCAATCCTTCATGATAGTTGGTTCTTCTATTGTAGCTATATTAAGGATTAGCAGAATGTCTTCCTTTTGCTACTTAAATTCTACAATGAGGTGTTCACATAGGCCTCTCCCTCTTACCAATTTGGTGATCTTGATATCTACATCATATTCCATCACCTTAGTGATCTACCCTGCTCTCTTCTCATTTAGATCTCAGTTGATCAAGAAATCCTTGATGCTGGGATGTGGAACCATGAGGTGGATTATACTATTGGATATCATGTGTCTGAATTTCTTTAGACTCCATATGACTGCCAAGACTTGCTTTTCCACATATGTGTATCTGACTTCAAAACCTTCTAGGCCTTGGCTAAAAAAGCAACTGGCTACTCAAGGTTATCATCACTTGCTTGGGTAAGCATGGCAGAGATTACCTCTTCATTTCTAAAGGTGTAGAGATTGAAATCTTTGGTGAAGTTAGGGCTAATCAAAGTAGAAGCCCGAGCTATGGCTTACTTGATTTCTTCAAAACTATATCTTCTCTGTACTGTCCATGTGAATTCCTCACCCTTCCTCAGCATAGAGGTCAATGGCTTGACCATCTCCACAAAATTTGGGATAAATATTCATATGAAATTTATCTTACTGAAGAAGCTTTGCAAGCCTTTCTTGTGCTTAGGTAAGGATAGCTCCAGGATGGAGGAAACTCTTTTCAGATCAATAGCTAAACCTTTCAAAGAAATAATGTGACCAAGGAGCTTCCCCTCATAAACAATGAACACACATTTCTTAGGATTGAGAGAGATACCAAACTCTCTACATCTCTCAAAGATTTGCCTTAGGTGTTTCATGTGTTGGCTCGCTTCCTTGGAGAAAACTGTCACATCGTCAAGATATACCAGCATAGTCTTATTCATCAGGCCCTGAAAGGCCATGTCCATAGCTCATTAGAAAGTGGCACCAACATTAGACAGTTTGAAAGGCATCTTCCTATAAGCAAACATTCCCCACTTGGTTGTGAAGGCTATCTTATGCTGGTCACAGTCTTGAACCAAGATCATGTTGAATCTTGAATACCCATCTAGGAGGGATAAATGCCACTACCTGTCACCATCTATAGGATCTACTCCATGCTTGGGAGAGGATAATGGTCTTTCAAAGAGACTCTATTGAGATCTCTAAAATTGATGCATAGTCTGATCTCCCCATTCTTTTTTCAGACAGGAACAATATTTGCTAGCCAAGAAGAGTGTTTGATTGGAAATATTATCTTAGACTCAATCAGTTTGGTGAGCTCTTTATGCATAAGAGGGTCAATCATTGGGTTGATAGGCCTCTACTTCTACTTGATTGGTTTGGTGCCTTGTTCTAGTTCAATGGTATGCTAGACTAAGCTTAGGTCAAAACCCTTCAAATCACTATACTCCCAAGCAAAGATATCGGCAAACTCTTGGCACAACAAGATGAAGGCCTACCTTTCCTGGTCTGTGCACACTTTTCCAAGTACAAGTAGCTTGTCTTTGAATATCTCCACCTTCTTAGGGTGCTCTTCCTTTGCTGTAATGCATGACATGTCACTTCTCAATTAGTCATCTCCATTGAAGATACTCTCTAGAGTGACCAAACCTTTGGGGAGCTTATTGTTCTTCCACTAAACAATTTGGCTGCCATATTGTTACTGCAGCTCAACCTAGTTTTTTGCAGTGAATTCTACTTCTTCTTGTAGGAAGAGTGCTATCTACTAATCATTGTTGAAAACTTGATAGTTGGTGATGTTATTAGGTACAGAGGGCTGAATCACTACTTTCAAGTGACGTAAGCTATGGTCTTGACCTATTTCCTTAGTGATATCAAACTAGGCACCAACTACTACCAGCCTATCTGCTTACTTGTTCTGTTCTCTAGGGATGGAAGTAATATTGAAAGCACAAAAAATTTCCACTAAGTCCCATACCCTATGTTTGTAGGACTTTAGTAGAGAATTCTTCATCAAATTTTGGCCTCTTACCTGGTTGACAATCAACTCACTGTCACCAAACACTTGCAGCTCTTTAATTCTTTTTCTCCTCACCCACTCCATGCCATGGATGAGGGATTCATATTCTACAACATTTGATGTGTAGGAAAATTGGAACTAGAAGGATGAAAAATACCTCTCCTTTGAAGGAGAGACCAGCACTACTCCACCACCAACTCCCAACTTACTCCTTGAACCATCAAAGAACAACTGCCATAGACCTGAGTTCTCCTGGCTAGCTCTCATCAAATTTAGAACAAAAGTATGCTCTCCATGCATGCAATAAATTCCAAGGCCTACCTCTTCTATGAATTTGTAGGGATCAAGCTCGAAGTTGTCACTTCCCCACTCATCCAAGAGTAGGTCTGCAACTCCTTCAAGGGCAGAGGATAGAGATTGGTCGACTTGGAATTCTTCCTAGTCAATGATGGCATAACTGACATTTACTGCCTTCAGTGAATAAGGTTCTAGATGATTTTTGTGGAGTGGCTCAAATTTAATCTTGAATTTAGTCTCATACTTGGTTCTAAAAAGTAGATAAGACCAATTTGCTACCAAGTAACTACCTATCTTGGATGTAAAATCCCTGGACAAGCAGATGGTAAAGTAGGGAGGGACATCTGCCACTACCACATCATGAGGAACTGAGAAAGTAGGGAAAGCATGTAGCATCAAGCTCAAACCTCTTACCACCCCAATTGTCTTTTTTGGAGTTTTATCCAGCTGTAAAACTCCCTTGGTCATTTCTTCATACTTCAAGCCTAGCTTGTCGGCTATGCATTTGGGCATGATTGAGGTGCTTGCTCTGCTATCAATGATGCAATTATGCACCAAGAAATCTCCTATGACCAGTGACACATAAAAAGGAGGAACTTTCTCTTCCTTTTAGGTCTGACCTGAGGTGGAAGGCTGTCAATTCATCATCAAAATGTTATCAGCTTTTGCTGGGATAACTCATTCATCTAGTTCATGCAATTCTTTTTGTAGCATGTCTTTATGCCCTAGTATTGATAGTGAATCCCACAAGGAGATGTTCATGTGCAGCTTCTTCATCTGGTCAACCATGTTGATTTAAGGGTTGCCTTCCTTCAAAATTTCCTTAGAATTATGTATAGCCTGAGGGGCAGGCCAAGGAGCTGGAGGAACAACTGACGGTCTAAAACTTGGGACCTTTTGATTTGCGTGTGATGAAGAAGGCATTGCTGATGCTTGGGCAGTAGCCTAACCTTCTTCCATTGCCCTTCTTTTGAATCTTGTGTTGGTTGCAACATAGTCAACCTGATTTTTTATAGCACCCACATAATTTACTGAATAGAATTCTCCTTCCAAATGATTCATGAGGGTAGAATCAGGCTGGGCCTGACTGCTACTCATGATGGGTTATATTGGAGCCTCAAAGACTTGGGAATGAGTGGCTGCCTAATTTTATTGCACATTTGGGTAATAACCCATCATCTCATTTATATAAACAACTTGCTCCTGACCATATCCCATGGTTGAACAACTTGGCTATTCTTGCACTAGATTGTTTTGAATGGGAACCATGACCTTAGATGATGAAGGGGAACCTAGGTTGTAGCCTTGAAAAGGTCTAGTCTAAGTAAGCTGACCCTATCCTTGATTGTAATTTTGGAAAGGGGTCTAGGAGCTTGGCCATACTGCTGGTATCCTTGGTTTGGTCTGTTGCTTTGAGCTTGCTACCTTTTAAGAGCTACAAGTTCATTTGACATACTTTACAAAAGACTTTTAACTTCATGAAGTTCATTGGATAGAGCAACAATTGGTTTATCTATGCTAGGTAGAGAGCTAATGTGGGAGTAGCAATTTGAATTAGAGGTATCATTTCAGTGAAAAGTGGCATATGGGGTCTAGGGGCTATTTTCCCAGCCTGCACTAAGCAAATTTTAGCTGCTATGGCTATGTCATAGGTGGTAGGTAGCACATGTCCTCCTATGGACTGTATCATAATAGCAATATCACTATTCAAAGCTCATAATTAATACAAGAAAACATAGCTAGCAGTCAGTCTTACCAGAATGGGGATTCTATCCCATGTCTTCTGAAACTGAGTGTTGAAATCTTGCATATATTCATGTGGGGCTCTTTTCATGGTGGTCAGCTACTTAGCAAGTGAGAGGTGGTCTCTCTTTTCCCCAAAATGGTCCATCAAGTGAGTACCCAATTCATTCTAGGACCTGATTGAATTTATAGCCAAAGTCCCATACCAGTCAAGAGCTTTGCCCTTGAGAGACAATGCCAGTAATCTGGTTACAATATTTTCCTTAGTGACATTATGAATATTGCAGAGGTTAGCAATATTTTTGATGTGCTCAATGACTGTAATGGGCCCCTCTCCATCAAAGGAAGGCACATTTTTGAGGGCTGCTCCTGGAATTGGGTCATAACATTGGAGATTCAATGGACTCTGACCATGAAAAGTGACAAAGGGTAATGCCATAGCTGGGATGGGATGTAACTGCGGCCCTACTACATATGCATTCCTTATAATAGGTCTGGGAAGGTGGTTTTCCAAATAAGGATGGGTCCTCTCAAACCTTAGTCTTTTTGCTAAGTTTAAAGGCAATTTAATAAATTTGAAAGGGACACCCTTAGAAGCAGACCGTGTGGTGACTTTAGGCATAAGGAGTCAGACTGGTCTTTGATTAGGAAATGAAGTTCTTACCAGTGGAGTCGCTAGATGCTAAAAATAGTTGATTTACTGTAACAGGACCAACATCAATCCTGAAACCTTACTGAGTGTAAAATTGAGTCCCACCAGGCGTGCCAAAAATTGTTAACATAGTGGATTGCACTCAGGGTAGGAGGCCGAGCTCCTGCCTTCCACACACAACAATGGAAACTCCCCTCTCACCTATGGGACCGATGAAGCTAGAGGGGAGAGTCTATAGGTAAGGGCTAGCTCCCTTTGATACATCTGAGTCATTCTAATAAGTGCTAATACTGGTATATAGATATATAATGGGGGGGGGTGAAAAGGGAGAATAATTATAGGAAAACAAAACTACTCTAAAAGAGGTGATGCACCAAATGATTCAACCTTCTCACACTCACACTTGAAATGAAATGAACACATACGTACACTTCAAACTGGCAGGAGGACCAGGCTGCAGGAAGCTTAACAGGGAGGCTTTAATGGAACACACAAAATATAGAGACTCACCAAAGGTGCTATAGAAAGGCACACTATATAGTAGCTTCTTCTGTCTCTGCACTTCCAAATACAACTATCCTTGTCACCTGAAAAAATGGCACCTTATAAACACTTGGTATGTTGGTGTTGAACCTATGGAAGCATCAAGAAGTAATGACTAAACACAAATTGACACTCAGACACACACAGAGGTATCTAACCAAAATAGAGGTAAAAATGCATTTATTAATTTTAGGTGAAAATTTGCCAGGGCTTCACCTTACAAAATGTGGAAGATCCTTTTCAAATGACAAGTCTCCAATATATAGAGTAAGAAAGGAGGCCTTTTGGCACCCTTTTTACAAGTGACCCATGTGCCTTCTGAGCATTGGGATGAGGAATCTGTCTGAAGATAATGCTGTGTCAGCTCCTATTAGGATTTGAATTCATGAGCCACACCATTTTCCTGCTCATCAATGCATACTAAAGAAAATAGGTCACGCCATTCACTGTTTATGCCTCTTGATGACCACATGGTAGGTACTGTGTCAACCACTAGAATAACTCCTTAAATCAGCACTTTCCTATGCCACTTGGATCACTTCATCTACTTTTGTGCTTGGCCATTTTGCCTCTTCTATCTCCTTTGTCCCTCAAGCTATCTTTTGCTACTCCTTTGGCTTTTTCACTGAGAGCGCATCTACCTCTGACATGTGTCACAGTCTGATTACTCTTTCTACTTAACTTAGAGGCTTTGGAAGTATTTTTTGAGATTTCTATGGAAGGTGACACTTGGCTGCTTCTGCAAAGCCTTTCGCTGCCTTAGAAAAACTTTTAGGACCCTTTTTTGGTGCTTGTGGATGTTGAAACTTGGCAGCTTCTACTGCATTTAGCAACTCATTCAGGCCTACCACAGTCTTCTCTTTGAATAATGAAGCAAAAGGAGAAACCTATAGATGTTGACACTTGTCAACTCCCACCAAGCCTTACAATGGACATGTGGCACGTTCCACTGCTCCAAAAAATCATGTCAAAGTCTTCCACAGTTGCCACTTGGTGCCTTCCACGCTCTGGCTTTCCTGGAATAAAATTTGACATTCTCAGGTCCGTCACAGTTTGAAAACCACCAACTAGTCCATCTTCTTAAAATTGATAGTTTTCGAGACGTCACCATCCTTGGCAAATTTCATCGAGTCTTTTTTGCGAGCCTTTTTCCTGCAAACATTTTCTATAGATAATTTTCCCACAAACAAAAAATCTATGAGAATCATCTCAGTCCCTTGTTCTTTCCTTTCATTCTCTTTGGCTTTTCTTTATGCTGGTGCCCTTCCTCTGAATTCCTTCAAACTTTTTGTCTGAAGGAAATTCCTTCGGATAAAAAGTTTGAAGAATTTAGCCTCAAACAAAATTATGAAAACTTACCCTTCGGCTGCCTTTGAAATGCTCCTTACCCTCCACAAGGGATTTTTTGACTCAGAGCTTCCCTTCACAAGGGCACTTGCCCTTCAGCTTTGGGATGCCCCCTTGAACCAAATCGTTGAACCAACCCATTGAACCAAAAATGGTTCAACAGTTCAAAACTGCGTGCCAAGCCTTTGTTGAACCAAGCTAATGAACCATTCATTTGAACCAATCATTGAACCAATGGTTGAAACAATCGATGAACCAAGTGATGAACTGGAGGTGTTGAACCAAGCTAATTGAACCAAGTGATGAACTCACTGATTGAACCAAGCCGATTGAACCAAGGCATTGAACCAATTCAACGGTTCAAAGGTGCTAACTCTTAGAAAGATTATGTCATTGAACCACTCTTCCAACCTTAAGGAAAAGTGCCTTCTGAACCATTTTAGCCCTCTTCCTTATGAATTTCTTTAGATAAGAGTCTGAAGAAGCTTTGTAAAATTTGCACTCTCTGAACTGGTCCTTCATCTGTCAAAGATTATCCTTGCTGAGCCCATAGAAAAACAAAGCCTGCTAAGTTTGTAGATATTCTTGGACTTGTGCAAAATCAAAAAATGAATTGAGTTGAAATAGCAGAGGAAGAAGGGGACCGATTTTTGGCCTGTTACACCAAAAATGGTCAATAGATTGCATTCCTTCATGGTGACTTAGAAGAGGAAATATATATAGAGTAGCCACATGGATACAAATTCAAAGGTAAGAAGAAAATGGTGTGCATGTTGAAGAAGAGTTTTTATGGCCTAAAGAAAGCTCTAAGGAAATGGTACTTGAAATTTGACATGTTTATGATAGATCAAGGTTATAGTAGATGTCATTCTAACCACTGTGTTTATTTTAAGATATTAGATAATGGTAGCTATATTATCTTGTTATTGTATGTAGATGACATGCTTAGTGCAAGGTATTATATGCATGATATAAATGAGCTCAAAATATAACTAACATATTCATTTACAATGAAGGATTTGGGTACTGCAAAACAAATCCTTGGTATGAGAATAATAAAAGATATGAAAAATAAAAAATTAACATTGTCTCAAGAAGAGTACATCAAGAAGGTGTTAGTCAGGTTTAATATGTAAGATGCAAAACTTGTGAGTACAAATTTTGGAGGTCACTTCAAATTGAGAAAGAAATAATGTCCTAAAACATAATAAGAAATAAATTACATGTCCAAAGTGCCCTATGATTCAATAGTTGGAAGCCTAATGTATGCTATGGTGTGCACAAGACTAGACATTATAGTCAAGTGGATTTATTCAAGTGGATAATCCTAGAAAGGAGCACTGGGATGCAGTCAAGTGGATTATTAGGTACTTGAGAGGGACCACTGATAGAAAATTATGCTACAAAGGATTAAACATTATCTTATAAGGATATGCTGATGCAGACATGGATACATATTTAGATGGTAGGAGGATCACCATAGGCTATATATTCACTATTGGTGACACATCAATTAGTTGGATTTCAAAATTATAGAAGATAGTTGCTTTATCAACTATAGAGGTAGAGTATGTTAAAGCTACAAAATCAAGCAAGGAGATGATATGGATGCAATGGTTCATGGAAGAGTTGAGGCAAAAGTAGGAAGATTTTAGGTTGTATAGTGATAGCTAGAGTGTGATTCATTTAGCAAAGAAATCAACATTCCACTCAAGAACCAAACATATACAACTTAGGTATCACTTCATTCATTCAGTTTTAGAGTTTGGTCAATTGAAGTTAGAAAAGATCCATACGAGTTAGAATCCTATAGATATACAAACAAAGGTAGTCATAAAGGAGAAATTGGAGAGTTTTTTAGCTTTAATAAGTCTTTAGGGATAAAAATGAAGATGAGAAACATTTTAGGGTCAAATTTCAAAGAAAATTCCGAGGAAGAGTTATAGTAGTAAAGTCATAATAATCAGTTTCCAAGTGGTATATTGTTGGATTATGGATCCTGATCTTATTAGAATTCCTAGTTCTTGATAGGGGGTGTGGGAGGGAAATACCCCACACTATGGTCACCATGGGGGTTTATGGGGTGAGGACCTCTTTTGGATCCCCCTTGGTTGGGGTTTGGGGGCAGTGCCGCCAAAGCAAAATTTTGTGAAAAATGTATTGTAAAATATTGTAATTTCATAATCAATTTAGACCATTCACTATTAGGTCATAAATCTAACAATAGAAATTATGTTTGTGCATTTTTTACCTAATATGTAATCCTCCTTCGATATGAAGGAATTTTAATCATAATGGTGCACTATGTGTCAGTGAAGAGGAGATTATAGTGGATGTATTGTAGGTTTATCCCTTCATTTATTAGACTGAATAAGTGAAGAACTGGCTATTTCTATGTGGGCGTAGCCCATATTGGGTGAACCACATTAAATTTATCTCTCTTGTGTTGTGTTTTATGCATTTTATTTCTATATATATTTCATTAATAATTATCTATGTTTTATATTCCTAATAAGCAAAGGATGAGAAGTAAAGTCAATTTTTTTGTTTAGGGCTAAAAGTTTTGTTAACATGTCGAAGGTGGGAGTTAAAACATTGGACTTTATGAGCCATTTACATTAGCTGAGAGATTATGGGATGACATAAGCATGGATTTTGTGCTTGGATTACCTAGGAATAAAAAGTACAATGATTCAATCTTTGTTGTTGTTAGCTTATTTATAATGGCACATTTCATAGCTTGAAAAAATACCAATGATGCCACACAAATTTATAATTTTTTATTTAAGGATTTTTTAAGGTTACATAGACTACCTAAGAGCATAGTTTTAGATTGAGACACAAAGTTTTGGGGTCATTTATGGAGGACCCTTTAAAAAAATTTGAATATGAACTTGAATTTTAACTCTACATATCACCCAAAAACTAATGGGAAGATTAAAGTTATTAATAGTAGCTAAAAAAACTTGTCAAGACACCCAAGCAATGGAATTTGGCATCGCCATAAGTAGAATTTGCATATAATTATTATGTGAATAGAATCATAGGTAAAAAACCATTCCGAAATGTGTACAAGCACAACCTAAGAGGTATTTTATAACTAAGAGAGATTTTTGATATGAAAGGTCACTTAAAGAGTGATAAAGGTGAAGAGTTTATTGAATATATGATATACTTTCATATATAAGTAAAGGAAAAGCTTAAGCATAACATCCAAGTCTATAAATAACATTATTATATTAAGATAAAAGAGAAGGATTTTTAAATTGGTGACTTGGTACTTGCTCATCTCAGAAAATAGAGATTCCCAAGGAAGACTAACAACAAGATAAAGTGGAAAAAGATTGATTCTTATAATTTTGTGAAGAAGTTTTCACTAAACGTATACAAAATACAACTACTAGTTGAATTAGACACCTTTCTATTTTTCAATGTTTTAGACTTGTATACATATCATGAAGGAGATGCATCAAAATAAGGTAAACAAGATGAAGTATAGATTTAGAGGTGGCAAGTGCCTACTAAAGATTCATCATGGCTGACCTAGCTAAGATTAAAAAGTTGGGATTAAACTTGTATAATTTAACCCTCTAACTGTGAGTAAGATTACAACTTGATGTAAGGGCATCTTATTATCATGACATTATAAATTTAATTAGCCTTATTTTTTTTTAATTTTGGTATTTGTTTTCTTTTTGATTTAGATCTTTTTAAAAACCACCTAACTCTTTTGCCACCCAACCACATATACCATATCTTTAAACTTCCTGAGGGTGGGACCTTACATGTTTTAAATTTTTGAATCCCTTATTTTATGTTACCTCCTTCTAGGCTTTGCAAGTGGATGATTAGATTCAGATTGATATCATAATATCTTGATGTTGGATTATTGATGGAGGAATCAATAGATATTATGGATTTTGATATAAGATATCTAGGATCATTTTGACATGGTTTTGGTATGGAATTATTAATTGGTTTGAGGGTGGAGGGAGAGGTTGCCTATATATATTTTAGGAGGGAAAATCAAGGGTTGTTATTTGAATTTAGGGAGATGAGATAAATGTCTCTAGATTATCCAAGGAATATTAAATTTCTTGGGAAACCTCTAGAACTAGAGGTTTCTAGAGATTTGGAGGAAAGTCTCCAATTCTAGAGACTTCTCCATTATCTTAGAGATAATGGAGGATTAGGTGGGGGATTAGGTGAGGATTAGAGACATAGGGATGTAGGAAAGGCTATGGTGTAGGTTAGTAGGTGAGGTTATGGGAATGTTAAATTCCCATATAATAGATAAATAAGATTAGATTAGGATAATGGGATATTTAGAATAATTAATGAGAGAATGGGATGAAATAAGGTTAGTGAATGTAGGATAATGGAAAGAGGATATTAGATATATGGATAGAAATAAGATAAATTAGTGGGATAAAATGGGTCAAGCAGAATTAGTGTTGACTAATATGAATATTAGTCGACTGTAATGAAGTGAGCAATTTTAGGTGTATAAAATACACACCAAATTTTGGTACAAGAAAATTTTCCATAGTGTTTTTACTCATTTTGTCACACTTGGTCAAATTGTGTATATTTGGCTATTTTTAGGACATTTCCTACCCCACACTCATCTCTTTGGCCTTTAATCCCTCTAGTTATCTTCAACATTTACTAGATTTGTGAATCTTCAAATTTAAGCCTAATTTATATATCTTCTAAGATTCATTCCATTTTGGATATCTATTTCACCTAAGACTGATTCAAAGGTCCACTCAATATATCCTAGGTGGATTCAACAACCCAAATTTTTTATCTCATGTGTTTTTGTGGGGCTCCTTCCACCTTGGCCTACTGTCCTATGCCTTTGATTTATCTTATCACATTGTTCATGGTCAGATTCAACGTGTTTCATGTTCTAGAGATCCATATATATACAAATTCATCCACAATCATTTATCAAGTATCATTTAACTATTAAGCAAAACTTAACAACAATTTTAAAAAATTTAAAAATGATTGGGATTAAAACAACATAATAGTTGACTTGTTTTAAGGGTCAAATATGAGGATAGAGTATTTATAATCAAATGAATGAGATTATTTTATCAACCTAACCATTTTAGTCATTATATCTTAATTATTATGTCCTAATACCTTGACACTTAATTATTTGTGGTATTATAAAATGTAAATTAACAATAGGAAACATCTTAAAGAAAATGTGATACAAATTTGAAAGTTGTATGTATTAATTATGGAATGAATAATGCATAAATATTAAGTTTCATAATATATTTATATTCTCTTAAATTCCAATTAGTTTTAGGTAAGGTTGAAAGGGTAGCTTATGGACCTTACTAATAGAGGTATTTGTTTAGATCCATGCTATGCCAAAAAAGAACCGATGAGATGTGTTTAACATAATAAAGTCATCATTAGGTAAAATAAGTTGGACCACTTTGGTTCTATGAATGCCAATGAAAGTATTAATATAGTTGTACTAAGTTACCACTTCTTATAGTTATTTGGAGAGGGAAGACTTTAGTTATTTATATTACTTAAGAAAATATTATAGAATATGTTTATCTAAGAAAAATATAATGGTTGAAACATATACATTTTATAGGTTAAGGCACGTAATTATTTTTTATAAGTATAGATAATCACTTATGATCGGATATATGAACTGTATCTAGGTCACAACAAGGGGGCCTAGTCCATGAAAGACACCAAGCCAACCATGAAAGACACCAAACCAACATACATGGCCACTAATGACTACTAAAATCACTAAGTCAACTCAAACGACCACATCTAACTACAAATGCCCTGTGAGATTCAAACTTGGGTGGGCCTGGGCATAACCAATCCAGTTTACCAATCCTTATACATATTATTGACACATATCAAGTTTTTATGTTGCAAGAGTGAAACTAATTTTTCTAGTCACAATGCAATAAATAAGAGTAACATTTTGCTTTCAATCAAGTCAATAGAAATATTCATGAATATGAATAAAATAAATACATAATATTGAGTTTTATTAAATATAAAATTTGAGAGAGATTATATTTAGTAAACTAATGATTAAATAAATTTATTACGGATAACAACTAAAATGGGTCAATTTTGAAAATTATTTTCACAAGCAAATTCATAGTATTTTTAACACATAAAATTTGGTTTGGAATTGATGTAAAATAAATAAAAAAAATGAAAATTATCAAATTTGAGAATTGAAACACTTCTTTTAATAACTTAAAATTATTAGTTTAACAACTAAATACATTTATTATTAGTTTTTATAATTAATATTTTACAAATTCAGAAATCAATTTCACACACAAATTATTAGTGCAATTTTTGCTTGTAGAAGTGACCCAAAAATGTTAAGTGTCTTTGTAGCATACTTTCCACAAAAATGATCTGATGTTACATTTGTATTTCTCTTAGATTAGAAAATATGATCAAATATTTAGAATCATTTATTTTTTGCTCAAGAAATATAATTGATAGTGATTTTGTACACACCATTAACTCATAAATTATATGAAAAATGTTGTTCCGAAAATGTACTTTACTTTTACAAATATTTAGAGTTTATTTTATAGATAAAATATGTAGGTGACTTCCTTATGATTTATATATTATAAAACAATAAATGGAATCGTAATAGATTTATTAATCATTTTGCTAGATATAATTGTACATCATTTCATTTGCATTTTACTAGACTAAAATTGATGTACAAAACATTGTTTATACTTATAATTTAATTTTATGAATTGGTTAATACATAATTCCATGAATAAAATCGGTTAATAAATTTTATACACTCTTGCTAAGAAATGTAATTAAACTATTATTTTTATTTATTGATTTTATTTGATTAATTTAGGAAGTAATTTTGTTTCCTTGTATAAGCTTACGAAAATTAGCGTTCACTATGGAGTTAAGAGAGAATATAGAAATAAGACAAGTTTTACCTTGCTCAAACTTGGGAAGTCTATATAAATTATATTCCCATGTGTATGGGTAAATCCTTTAAACCTTTGGTTATGTCTATGCATGGGCTAGCTAGTGGCTATAAAAAATTACCCTTAGGGGTAACTTTGACAAGAAAAGTTGAGTGGTTGAGTGGAAAAGGCCAGATGCTTTCTCAATTGAAGTAATATGTTTTGGTAATGAGTGAACTATAACCAGCCTTGATTCTGCATATGAAAGAGATCATATCAAATAAGTATCCAACTCATAAAGTGAGTGAAAACACTAATAACTAACTCTTAGGGTGTTTTGTCTAGAAAGAGTGCTAACTACTAACTCTTAAGGCTATTATCATTAGTGCAAATTATCGACACTAACACAATTATCGACACTAACCTTAAGGTGTTATTCCATATGAATTTATGTTTTTCCTAGTTGTTAACTTTTCAATATGCTTGGTTGATTAGTATGTATGAATCTAATTAGTGGTTAGGTGGTGACCTATATTTTACCCCATATTGAGTGATCTTGGATGCTCTTGATTTGACTCATCATTTGTAGAGACATTTTACAAGATGAAGTTTATCCAAGTAGTGTGAGTTTTGTATAATTGAGAACTTTAATTAGCTAGGTCAAAGGAATATAGGATCCCTTATCTTTATTTTTGACACTTGTATGCACTTTTATGAGATAGTTATTTTTGGAAAACACACACACCTTAGGTTGTCAAGTTGTTTTATGTAAGGAGTATTGTGAGTGTATGTTTTGGTCTTGAGTATTAACATCTAGCTGTTATATAAGATTGTTTGAGTTATGTTTGTTCATTCCTTGTTGGATTAGATTGCCAACCCATTTTGATGATGACATATCCTAGATGAGACTCTTCACATGTTTAGGTAGAATGAAATCTAACCCTTATTTTTATAAATAGATATTTAGGCTACTTGATATGTTAGGGCATCAAGTTATAAGTCTTAGGTTAGGTTAGGGATAATAGAAATCCTTGATTTTTGTTAAGATTATTTTTATAGGACTGTAAATATAGGATTTAAATAAGTCATTATAATCAATATTAGTCCTAGTACTATCAACCTTAATTCTTTGAAAATCAAGATTATAGTTGATAGTTGTTGGCTATTCTAGCCACACTTGGTCCCTAGAACATTTGTGCACTTGTAGGAGGGGTATTTTTTGCAAAAACTAATTGAGTATGATCTCCTTACAATCATATCATGATGATTAGGTGAGTTCATGGTCATGTATGCATGAGCTATCAAGATTTATTATACTCTTATTCATTGAATGAGTCTTATAATCATTATTAGAGGCATTATTTATGTTAGGCTTATTAGAGGACTCCTTAATGCAAAAAATGTGTCTTAAAGCCTTGTTAAAGTATTGATTATCCATGATAGAGCTTCTATCAGTCCATGACTAGGAGAATTAAAATTGAGGATAATACAATATCTTGTTAAGGGTCTAATGTGTCATCTCAAGTTTATAAAAATAGAAAAAGGGCCTAAAAGGTCTAAATGTTGTATAAAAGGTCATTAAAGTATTTTTTAAAGAAATTAGGCCTTATTAATGCCTCATAAATGTCATATAATGAGTGAAAAACCATCTATGACACTCTTTAATCCGTAAAACTAGTACAAAGGGTGTTGAGGATAATTATTTCCCTCCATTTTGCTTTTTGGTGGCTTTCATCCCTCTCAATGTGGAGAAGTGCACTTGACCATAACAAGAACCATTATCTAAAAGCATGGTTATGTAGATTTCATGGCTTAAAATATGTTTTTAAGGCTCCATAAAATCAAAGGAGATCCATTCATGGATGGAAATTATAGGTTTCAAGCTAAAGTCAAATAGAAAACCAATTTTCATGAGGTTGTAGTTTAGAAAATTGAAGGAGAAGGTCTTTAAGGCATATGTTCAAAGGTTAAAAAAGTATTTCATACATGGGATGGGATATAAAATAATTATTACAACCCCTATGAGGTGTCTCAAACATTTTTTGATGCCTCAACATGCAAAATCAGCATAAGATCCCTCCAAACAGAGAATTGTTAAGAGGTTTCAGGTTGTTATGAGGCATTATTAAGTATTAAAAAACATAGCAAAAAGGTTTTAGGAAAAAAATGGGGTTGAATATGTACCTTACATAATTACCAAGATCTCACATATTCAAGGATGAAATCCATGCTCCCAAGCTTTAAAATAAGGCAAAACTGACTCAATATCTCATTTATAGGCACCTACAAGCAATTTTATAGGACGTACTACTTTTGATCAAGAGTTGTATGGAAATGTAAGAAAATTAGAGTAGAAGGAGAGGATCTTGAAGAAATTTATAGGTGTTTTTAAGAAACAATAAAGGGAAAGGGATATAAATCATTATTAATAAATCAAAATAGTCTATAAAAAAACTCAATAGAGGCATAGTTTGAGGGTTGATTTCACTTATCATGATGCATGATAAAGGATGGATATTAGAGGAGGTTAGGAGATTTATTTACTATCATATCAAGATAAATAACTTGATTAAGAAACTTTGAAACATGTGGATTCATCAAAAACATCATAGGTAGTCTTAAACCTCTATAAAACACTAAGAGCTCATGAATCCACTTTTCAAAGTTGTAAGAGATTGTCCAAGCAGATTATATGATGTTTTTGGGTTTCCTAATGATGTCAAGACTCTCCATGATCACCCTAATAGAAATTTTTAGGTTTTAGGGCCCTGAAGACCATGGTCAAGGTTTTTGATGGGATTTTAAGTCGAAGATGACCTTTATAGGCTTGTAGACACAAAAGTGAGGTTTTAATGCATGTTCAAATGTTTATCTTGATGAGTAGGACTAAATTAAGACAAATAACCTTACCCATTACATTCAAGACCATCCAAATATGGGTGTAGGCTAATTATATCCCTTAGGTTTCAACAAGGTTTCAATCTTGGAGAGACCTATGTAGGCCTTTAAGCACATAAATGAAGCTTTCAATGATTTTTGAGCTATTTTTATTGAAGATGAAACATAAATAAAGTCCAAAAACTTCCCCCCTACACCCAATATCATCCAAATAACATTTTAGGCTTATTGGATCAATTTTCAAAGGTTTCAATGAGTTTTTAGATAAGTGAGGGAGAGTCACAGGTCTGTAGGTAAGTTTCACAAGGTGTTTGTTTTTCAAGACCCTCATTAAAGTAAATACATATAAATTACAAGGTTCCCTTGATATTTAATTTGATGTATGAGATTGTGAGAAGTAAGATGAAGTTCATGGATCATAAAAAACTAGGCTATGATCTACTAGTAAAACATGTAAAACTTCTATCAAGGCAAGTTGAAAGAAGATGAGGGAAGTTGTAGGTAGGAGTGAAAGTTTCAATATGTTTTGGAGTGTTTCTAGCTTAGTGTAAGGTCTAAATAGGTCAAATAATTCTCTCCCGCATTAAACAATCTCCAAGCAAATTGAAAGTAGAGAAAAATCATTGGTAGTCAAAGTTTTAATTATATTCAAGCTTGGAAAGAGACTATATAGGTCCATAGGTTAAAAATGGGTTATCATTGTGTTTGAGATGTTTATCTTCTCATAAAGTGACTTCAAGCAAACCTAAGACTCTCTATTACATACAATGCCTTGTCAAGGATGTTATAGGTAGACTCATGGTTTTAAATAGAGTAGGTTCTTTGAATCTCAAAGAAAGAGTAGGCTCCTAATAGGTTCTCATGATGATAAGGGAATATGGAGATATATATAGGTTCCTCATGTTCCATGGACATCTTTGGTTGATAAGTGTAGGTATATAGGGTATGTTAAATAGGTTTGAAGGTCTTAGAGTCAACAAATTATAGAACATGAGGTGATAGATAGAGGTTATAAAGTGTACAAGTTACAAGCCAAAACCAAGTAAGAATGATGAGCTTATAGGCTTGTGGGCCTCCTCAAAATCTCTCTTGTTGAACCTAAATGTTAGTGTACATGATTGAAGACTAAAATATGGTGAAAGGGTCAAACTATTCAAATTCTCAATCATGATCTAGTGACCTAAAAACCTATAAATGAAAGCTACCAAAGAGGAAGATATGAATTCAAGGCTTGATAATGAAAGTTTAGAAAGATCTCAACATAATGTAAGAAGATGAGACCAATTATAGGAAATTAACCAAGCTTATTAGTCTTGCTAGGTGAAGCAACAAGGTTAAAGAGGATCTATGATTCATAAATAAATGCAAGAAAGAGAATCTAATATTAGAGTAGGGTTTAGGGTTTAATAAGAACTCAAGTAAGATGGCCATATGTCTTAAAAGGTTTAATGTCCTTATAAATCCCAAATAGGATAGTTGTAGGCTCCAAGTAATTTTCTCACTTAATCAAGATTATAACATTGTCTTCAAGGATTATAAAAGAGCTTATGGATCAAGACTAATGTTGGGAGGGTAAAATAGACTTGTAGAAGGTCCTCAAGTATAGAAAAAGGGAATCCTATTGAAATTATTGACACTCCACCAGATACAAGTTTCAAGACATTATGTACTAGACAATGAGAGTTTTAGAGTCTTGGGGAGATGTCTCAATCCCCTCAAGTGGATGGTAATGTCTTAGATAAAGCCTTGTGAAAGATAAAATGCAAAACTAACATGTATAATGATGGTGAGATCTCAGATCAAAATTATCCTAAGTGAAATAATAAATCTTGAAGGTATCTTGGTATGCTCAATAATGTGAGGCTTAGGACATCACTCTTATGGCTTATAAGCCTCCATGGTGTGGTTTACAAGTAAGTTATTCAAAGTATTACAGATAGTTTATAATGTTAACTTAAAATTGAGTCTCATCAAGCCATAAAATTTTATACAAGCTAGTAGGTTTATGAAATAGGTCATAAAAATCTTTCAGGTTATCTTGAAATAACATGAGATAATCCATAGTTTTATGGTGAAAAATTTGATTTGAAGATCTAGCAAATAAGATATCTAAGTTGTAGGTAGATTTGTGGTGATGTTAATAAATTGTTTCACATATTTCATGATTAGTGAGGGGTAAATACAAGAAGATGAAGAAGAAATTATAGGTTTGCAATAAGAGATGCAAAATATTTCAAACCTCAAGTATGGTTTGAAGCTCCAATGCAAATTTCAAGTCAAGTATAAGTAAGAATTTTTAATGAATCATAATGGAAGAAGTCTGCTTGCTTGATCAAGTTTGAAAGCTTTCAAAGAGAATGAAACAAGGTCAAAGTAAAGAGTAAAGAGTTTTTTGAGATCTCTAATAGGACTAGTAAGCCTACAACTGTCTTGAAAGGGTAAAACATAGCCTTGTGATAGAAGAAAGTATAGAGTTAGTGGAGTTAGAAAGTTGTAGCAAGTTTTTAACAAAACCTTGAATTTACAAGGTTCCTCAAGGATAATAATGCTATGATAAGTGAAACTTAGCTCAAGAAAGCTGTCATGAAATAAGAACAATGTTGAGGACCTCCCAATATTGAAATGAGCTTCAATGGTATTCATAAACCGCCAACATCATGATCTCAAGGTTTGCCAGGGAATGAGAAGATAGAATGGATTGCTAAGCATAAGGTACATATTTCTCAAGTCTCTCAAGGAGTCTCATGATAAATGAGAACACTACATCAAACCTTATACCTCTCTTGAAGATCACCACATGAGATTTAAGGTGATTTTCAACTTGATATAAATTCTCATATGACATGTAAAATAAGACTAGAATGGAGATCAAGGGTCATTAAGGACATGATGGAGACCTAAAGTGTTAAAAAAATGATCCTACGAACATGTAAATCTTCTATGAAGTGCTCAGTAAGGCAAGTCAACACTCAAGGTTAAAAATGGTGTAGGAGGCTTATTTATAAGTCAACCATGTAGTAGGATTTAACATGTAGGTGTGAAGAGAGGGGTGAGTGAAAGCAATCAATGTTAGAGTTTCTCATGTGGAGCAACCCTGTTGGAGCATAATCATGCATGTTCAAGCACTCAAAGGGACTAAAATAATAACAACGCATTTTTATCCACTCCTATACCCAACTTTAATTTAAGACCATCAATGTGGAAGGATAGTGCATGGAAGACAACCTAATGGCCTCATTTTCCACTTGATTTATCTTTGGAATATGTTGAATCATATTGTAACAACTACATTTATGTAGTTTAGTAGTGATTTCCTTCTCTCTCTTGTATCTCATTCTTATAAAATAGGCTAGAAATGCTTTATTTTGTATCCCTCCTCTTGGGTATGATAATACTCGATTCATTTTTAGGGATTATAATGCTAGATCAAGCCTTTAACTATCAATAAAGCACTAAATTTATCTCTTTACTTGTTATCTCACTATGTACTTTAGAATTTCAATTTCATTTTTGTGGTTTCTAGTCTTTTTTATTTAGTTTAAAGTAAATTGTAGATATTCATTAGTCTCTTTTGCCTCATTTGTAAGAAAATTATAGACAACACAAACCTTATGAAAGATGGTCCTTTCATTATACCTATATTATATTGCATATGTTAGAGTGTGAAGTTGAAATCAATCCTTTAGAGGTTGTTCTTGTGCTGATTAGAGTGAGTAGAGGAGATATTCAAACCTGGGGCATCACCTTATTTTTAGTTTTTAACTCCTTTCTTTTCTCTTTTCATGACAAAATCATAGTTGTATATTAGATTATGATTTGTTAATATATGTTATAGGGTTGTAACTTGATATTAAATTAGGTGTACCATGGTTTAATAAGGAGATAGCATTCTCTAGAGTTTCACTCCTATTGTAGATCACCCACAATGTAAGAGTGTTTTCATTGTGTCAATTGAAGTAGGTCATAGGACCTAGTAGGGTACATTTCAAATTGATAATAGTTTTTGGCATAAGTGGGTGGGTTCAGTTCTATAAAACTAGGATAACTTAGCTGAGGATTTGGTTCTATCCTTGGTAAGTTTTAGTAAAATTATAGACATTTTAGAGGCACTTGATGATTCTAAGAATTCTTGGTTTTAGATTAGATTCATACTTTCATGCCAAAAGGGATAAGGTCCTTTACAAAGGTACTAATTTTGAGTTTGTTGAGCTATATTTTTCTCATAGAATAAGAAGAAACATAAAATAATAATCTCTTAAAATAAGAGAGAAAGGTTCTAGGAAACCTAATCTAAGGGTCCAATTAGCACCTCTATTTGGCATATTTACTAAGCCAAGAGGGAGATTTAATCTAAATTTTCATATGACTGCCCAAAGGAACCAATTATTTATGGACTTAAATGGAGGTATCCCATTATCACTTAAATAGTATGATGACATATTAGTATTATCCTTATAGATCATCCCATCCTTCATTGGTAAGTATATTATAACACCTATTGAGCACATCTAAGATGTTTTAAATATTTGTACATTCCACAACATCACCCAAAATAATGTAGCTATGAGGCTTCTAGATACATCTCTAAAGGGGAGAGATCTCCAATGGTATAGAGGGATATAACATGGTTTAATACATAATTAGGATGATTTGGGAGAAAAATGCTGCCAATGGTTTGAGGATAAGAGTGATCACATTTCACTCATGGAAAAACTAGCCACTATCAAGAGAACTTTACATGAGTTCATGTTGGGTTATAAATTTATATTTTAAAAAAACATGGGATAGGATTCTATAGTTGGTAAAATCTACCCCTAACACTACTTTTTTGTATTATTTTAGGTCTCTAAATAGTGATATATTAGTGATGATTCAATCTATGGGGGTGTAATCCTTCTTGAAGCCTATGATATTACCATTAGGGGTGAGAATTGCCTCATACAAGCTGGTAAAATTGTTCTAAGGCCACATTTTTACATGTTTTATATAATTTAAACCCTCTAAAAAACCTATACAACCTACAATTCCACCTATTCAACCCACTCTAATAGCTATCCCAATAGTAAACAACCCACAAGTCACTCCTGCTACCCCTCCCAATGAGCTACATGAGGTGAAATCATTATTGTAGAGTTTTGGTAATGATTTACTTGATTTGAAGAGGCAAAAAGTGAAGAATGTTAGGAATTATAGACACTATAGCCAACCATATTAGCCTCAAAGGTATCCATAGAAAGGCAAAACACAATCTCAAGGATAAGTTACCCATGCTAGGCCATACAATATTCACAATCCTAATGCTACCAACACCTCAAAGGAAATTGTACCTATACAAAACAACTTGGTGTAGGATTATGAGTGGTGATATCCTTGTAATCAACCCAAAAATTAGAATACCTATCTAAATGGAGTACTTAACTAGGCCTTAATGGTATAAAGTATAACATATTTTCAAGGGCAAACAAGTGAACCAAATCCACAAAATGGATGAGAAGCACACGAATAAGAAATGAACATACAAGGTGAGTATATCCTCTTGATTTGAGAAGAAAATGACTTCTATTGCATGAATCAAAGTGAGATGGTATATAAAGAAAGAAACCCAATTTATTATAACACAAGGTCTAAGAGGAGAGTGATATATGGAGATTCATCTCCTCTAGCTGGTCAAGTTTCCACCTCTCAAGTTCCTCATGAAACTACTAAAGAGAAGATAGTTGTTGGGGCAATAAAAGTGAAATAAAATCAAGTTATCCAAAAAATAACTTAGCCTTTAATTGGTTAAGTTATATCCCTTCAAACCCCTCATGAAGCAACCAAGGAAAAGATAACTATTGGAACATCTCAAAAGCAATCAAAACTATCTATTTAAAAATAAATATAGTCTAAAACTGTCACACATCATAAAGAGGATTTAGATATACCTAAATTATATTCAAAGTGATCTCAAATACCCTTCAACATTATTGAGAAGATGAATAAAAACAATCTCAATCTAACAATGTGGGAGGCTCTATCCATCCTAGCTCAAAGATATTTTCTTCAAGAAACCTTAAAGAGATTTCATCTTCATGGATTAGGAAAGAGTAAAACAATTTTTCCTACCATTATGTGCCAACCAAAAGGTGAGAGTGAAAATAAGGTAAACAAACCACCTCCATTTTATGTTTCTCTCATCATTGGAAATCATATTTGTGCATACCATTATTATAGATTTAGGGGAAAGAAACATAGTTATGCCTAAGAAGGTGGCTAACATGTTAGACACTGAATACTCTCTGATCACTAAGGGAGTGATATAACTAGATGGTATGACTATTAGGACTATTGGCATCATCAAAATTTTGAACCTTACACTACATGCTTTTCCAAGTGTCTCAATTATCTAAGACATTTCAATCATTGACTTACCTCCTTAATTTTCTGTATCTTTCTAGGGATTTTATTGCTAAGCTAGGTGGATACTTGTCTTCTGATTGGTCCCATATGTTTCTTAAGACTAGGTATGGGACAAGGGTGACCATTAGCACTGATCCAATCTCCAAGAATCACATTGATCTATATTTTACAAATCTTATGAATGTGAATTGCACTATGATCAAAGTGAAGAAGTTGTCCTTCATGAGACTACCACTCTTGTTGAAGAAGTCCCTGATCTCCTACTTGATGAGTAGGTAAATGAGTAGTATGTAGTTGATATTTATGACCATGTAGAAGACATCAATATGGGTAAATTTTGCATAATTGAGGAGGACTCCACCATACCAAATTTTATGTTTGTTCAAAAAAAGGATATTGCTAATCATGAGGCCACTACACTAGTAAAAAGGGGTCACGAGTATTATTTTGATGATTGGGTAAAGGCTCACTATGGATTTGACCCATATGGCCATGCATAAGGAAAAGGTTCAAACACCTATTATATTCAATAATAAGACATCATTCTACCTAATCTTAAGGAACCTCAAGAAGAACCTAGTAAAACTTGGAAGCTATAATTTGACTTTATTGAGGAGTTTGAGACTATTAATGGGCCAATGGTTCCAAGAGGATAGAATGAAAAATATGATGTAATTTTAGTAGTTATAACTTATCTTGATATATCTAAGGACATCATAGAAGAGGTTTAACAAAAAATTACAATGGTAGATGATGATGATTCTTCTCCTAAGAGTCAACTAAAGGTTGATAGAGATTTAGAGCCTCAAAGAAATCTTGATAATACTTGGAAAATATACTATGATATCATTGAATAATTTGAGGCTCTTATTGAACCATGGAACCTAAGGAGTATCATGAAGATACCAATGAACTTGAAATAGTAATATCTCAGCCTTATATACCCAAAGACAACATACAAAATCAAAGACATCCTATCAAACTAATGATAAGGCATGTTGCCCAAATAATATAATTGGAAAGCAAATATGTAAAGTTTGTGATAAAAGAAGCATATAATGGGATGATAGTCATAGCCAATGAACCACTCTCAAGAGCTATTATGTCAAGTGTTCAACCTAAAAAATCAGCATTCACTCACCTCTGCCAACCAAATGATGGTATACTTGCATGGGGTAAAAGATTTTTTAGAGGATTTTACCTTGATATAGGTTGAGTAAGTCCATTTCAAACCTTATAAATAATATATTATCTATTTTTTATTCTTCCAAGTGCTGATTTCACACTATTTTCAGTAGTCTACTTGTTCTTCCTTTTCTCCTAAGTGTTGTTTCACATATTTTGTTGTTCTTACTTCTTTATTTTCATTTTGGAGGTAATTTCAATCTTATTAAAGCTGGTCCAACAGAGTGTCATATTTAGATTGAGTTTTTTCATGACTCCATGGCTAGTGGATTTGATATGGTAATTGGTTTAAGTGTTTAGATAGGCAAACACCCCAAGGAGGTCACCAAAATGTTGGCTATTCTATTCACCCTTGGTCCCTAGAACATTTGCACACTTGGAAGAGGGATATTTTTTTGTAAAAACTAGTAGAGTATGAGATACTTAAAAGTATATCATGATGATTAGGTGAGTTAATTGTTAGGTATACATGAACTATAAAGATTCTTTGTACTCTTGATCATTGAATGAGTCTTACAATCATTATTAGAGTCATTTTTTGTGTTAGGCTTATTAGAGGACTCCTCAATGCAAAAAATATGTCTTAAAGCTTTATTAAAGACTTGATTAACCATGATATACCTCATTACATGACTATGAGAATTAAAATTGGGGATATGAAATATCTTGTTAAGGGTCTAATGTGTCATCTCAATGTTATAAACATAGCAAAAAGGGCCCCAAGGAGTGTATTTAAGGATATAAAAGGTCTAAATGTTTCATAGAAGGTTATTAAAGTCATTTTAAAGAAAGTAAGCCTTCTTAATTCCTCATAAAGGTAATATAATGTTTGAAAACTCCTCCATGACCTTCTCTAATCTGTACAACTAGTCAAAAAGGCATTGAGGAGAATTGTTTCCCTCTATTTTAATTTTTGGTGGATTTCATCCCTCTCAATGTGGATAAGTGCATTTAACCATAATAAGAACTCTTATCTACAAGCATGGTTATAGGGATTTCATGGCTTCAAAAATGTTTTACAAGTTATTTTTATCACCAAATATTTCACCCTAGATGAGGGTGTTTAAGCCTCCTTAAAATTTGGGCAACATGGGAATACTTATAGGTATGTGGGTGTACCTATAGTAGAAGTAGACCTCTAGGTTTAAGGGCTAGATTCTGTAATATACCTTTAAATGCTTATCACCTACTTAACTAGTTGCTTGTGGGAAAAGAGATAGAAGTTTGCATGAAATGAAACTAATCTAAGGGGGTGATACACCAAGATGATTTACAAAAGACCATCATACTCATTTCACTAAGCAATAATACTTACAAACTAACTTTAAAGTATTAAGAGGTTTTGACATGAATATTTCAATATAGAGGTGATATGAATGAGGCAACACAAGGTAAGTGAACTAGAGGGAAAATTGCACACTCTAAGGATATTTGTACACTTGAAATTATCATAACATAATAGATACAATCTATATGACCTGTTAGAATAGGAACTCTTTCATAAACATGAGAGGATAAGGAAAAGCAAGGATAAAAGGTTATCACTTAAACATCACCATACATCACTTTACACACTTAGATAAATATTAATGAACTCAAAACTAGACTTTCATTAATTTTTAAATGGAAAAATACAATGTCAATCTAGTAGGACTTTACCATACATGGTGTGGTATTAACCTACAACAGCCAAAATGGCTACTACTTATATAATTAGAGGGAGAGGAAAATAGAATTAAGTCCAAGAATAACTAGGACATGTGTCATTCTAAGAAAATTAGTTACACATGTAGGAGAGAGGAATATGGAATAGACCATGCAAGTTATTTTTGAGAAATGTCCCTTAAAATATGAAACTCCTGAAATGTGGCATATGACTCTTCATTTGCATGCCTAGAAACTGCCTTCATCATTTGGCCTCCTTGGAACATTCAAAAATAGAATAGGGATAGATGTGGTGATTTAAATTAGAGGTAGGAGTTGTATAAATTCTAAAAAAAGCATTGGAGGTGTCCCTAATCATCAAGATTCTTCTAGACATGAGATATCACTACTTGTAGTCCAAATAACTCCTCTTTCACTCACCTTGCACACTTAGCACCAAAGTTGCCTTTAGTTTTGAAAACCAATCCATACATAGGAGTGTATGACACCTTTAAAGATCCCTAATGGATTTATATTCCTCAATAATACCTTAAAAATCCTCCCACTTAGAGTTTTCACCTTCTCACTTGCTTATTCACTATACTAGTTTTGATTGGTTGAGATGAAGGCATTTATAGAGGCACTTGTGAGATTTTTTGATGCATTAAATGGAAATTAAGGGTTAGATAAATTCCAAATATATCTCCTAAAGTGACTTGCATCCTTTGACTCTCCCTTGAACCTAAAAAACACCAAAAATAATCAAGAAAATCCATTTTCCACCTTGTCTGTATAAGTAAGGTATAACTAAATTTGATGGGGAGGAGCCTTGGAGTGTCCTCTAAAACTTAAAATCATTTAAAAATCCATTATATCGCATATAAATTAATCTCCTTCTTCATTTTCCCAATCATGTCCTTAGAAAGGGTTTTAGAGGGTTTAGAGTCATTCTTCCCTCTAAGGATTGTTCATACGGGTCTAATGTCCAATTTGTGAATAAATTCCACAAATTCATTATTCAAGACCTCCTTTAGCATTCCCCAAATATTTATACTCCCATGAAAATCCTCCAAGTGGATGTGAGCTCTCAAAGTTTCCCTCTTGAGCTTTCTCATGCATTCTACATAGGATTGAGTTGGTATATAAATGGCTTACTTATGGTCTCCTTTGCATTATAATAGTTTAAACACACCTGATATCTCCATAGTAACGTGTTATAATGAGTTATAATGTATATCTAGTGATAAAAATGAAATTGACCCCCTCTTGGGCTTTATACCTAGTTGAGACCTAATAGGTTTATTTGCTACCATGTTGGTTTGGACCACCTTGATAGGTTTTTAAAAATTATTCATTTTTATTCTTGTTATTTCATGTTTTTCATAGGTTTCCACATCCCCTTGAAAAGTTTAATCAACTCTGAACTCACCTTGTCATTTCCTTTTCTCAAAACTAGTAAGTTTGCACCCTTGGGAAGTGCCCTCTATCTCAGATAAAATAGAGGGCATATATCTTATTTCCCCAAGAAAAATGAGGATATTATGGGATTATAAAAGTGGTGGGGATCCTTTTTGAAACTATTCAGGGTCTGATCATATCATTAGACCCTCAAATCCTTCAAAACCTTGAAGATAAACTTGTGGAGAATATAGACTGTGCAGGCTTTAAACATGTGGTTTTAGGTTATTTATATGAGACTCTCTCATTTCCATATGTCCATACTATGAGAGTGTCATTATATGGTAATTTTAAATATGGGGGTCACTATCCTATATTTTGATAATCAAACCTATTACCAAACTTCCATTACTCACTCTCACCTTAACTAGTCTAGTCTGTAAGTTAACTGTGACTGTGGTATACTTTGGAGATTGGACCTTACAATGCTTTATTATATTGTTTTTATAATTTAATATGATGTAAAACATCATAAATAATATTTATAAAATTACAACACACTTTTCTCTTTTCCAACTCCTTCATTGCATACCTTGTGGTAGTCTTAACATAGGTGCTAATTGTATGTGACTATATTATGTGTTTCACCATGCCTGTAGGTGTATATTTGGTATTATATCTTGTAATAAATAATTATATACCTTATTATATTAATAAATAACCTATCATAGTAATTTATCTCACATTTCATCATGCATTTTTAAGGACAAACACCAAGGCAATCATCCTTTAGGTTACTGTTAACTACAGTCAATTGTAGTTGACCCTTTTAGAGCAATAAGGGGCCTGTAGGTGAGTTTCCACATTGAAATATGTTACACATCACTTTGGATCCTTATATAAGTCTTGGAGACATTTATAAACTATTCAAGTTCTTATTTTTATATATTTTACTACCAAAGTTTGATTTGTAATACTGTGGGTTACTTTATCAGGCTGTAGGTGACCCTTCTGAGCAAGGGTACACCTGTAGGTGTTGATGGAGGTTCATAACTATCTCCTTAAACTTTATTGATGACATTTTAATAATTTATATGACCCTAAATTCCAATATAAACACTCAATCATGGATATGTGATTCTATACTGCTATTTTAGGGTGTATAGTCACTTGAAGCTCAAATCCTATAGATGACACTGAAGGAATGTAATGAACAAATGCATGATTTTGAGGCCTTCTAGTATGGACCCCTATTGGATAAACCACTCAATAAATTTTAAAATATGTTTTCCTAGGATAGGGATACAATATGGAAACATTAAAACTCACATAATTTCTTTATCACCTCATCAAAAGGCAACATCAAGATCACATAGGGATCTATTTTGGAGCTTTTAGGAAACTTATCCCTAAAATATAGTTCCTTCATATGCACATGGTTTCTCAACTTTGATTTCCCATATAATTATTTAATCATGAATATAATGATCTCATCCAACTCAAAAACCTCATGAATGTTTCAAAGCATGTTTCAACACCTCTGAGCAACATTTCTAGATCTCTATGGGGGCCACCTATAGGTTGGTATCTCAATATGTAGGAAGTAACTATGAATATAGGTAGTATGCATGATATATAGGATTATAAATAGTTTTATACCTTATAAATTTTTCCCAATACATCCTTTCAACCTTGAGGGATTTGAAACAAGTTTCAATATTTCCAACTCAATGTCCTCAGTCTCTTATAGGTGTTGATACAACTATAGATAAGACAGTGAATGTAGACATGAACTATATACATGGAATGTGACCTCATAGTTCATATTGAAGCTACTCATCTTCAAATAATACATTTCAAACTTGAAGTGTTTTAAACCAAAAATTTACTCCTTTTCAACATGATTGGTCTTCTCTATAGCACTTGTAGGTGCTCATTCATGGTGGATGACTGTACATATATAATGGTTGACTATCACAGTCCATAATATATGTCATTTGGAAGTTTTGTATTACTATATCATGATAAAATAAGATGTAAAACATATTTAAATTCTTCATATACCTTCCATGAATGTTTTCACACTTTAATACACCATGTCTGTAGTTGGAAGCTTGTTGGGAGTTGATTGTGTGTTGCATATAATTGTGTCTTTGATCAATACATGATCTTGAGAGACATATATTGGAAATAAGGTGATTTATATTACATGAAAAACATTAATCAAAACATATCACATTCACATGAAACCATTATAGATAAATAAACCTCCTCTAAGTGGTGAAATCTGACTACTAGTCCACTAGTGACATCTTCCTACAATTTGAATTATTTTAACCATAAAATCACTTTAAATCATGAAATGAAACATGGTAAACATTATATAATGAATTAAAAATCCCATGTAATAAAATTCATCAACTGAGTTGTACGGACTAACTCAAATAGGAGCAAAACCTGTAGGGTGTGGGGATTAGCTAGCAAAACAAGACAATTAACTTGTTAAGAATAGTTCATAAAGTATAAGCAACCATTATTATAAATATAAACATGAATTTTAATCAAAAAAATTTTAAACACCAACAAGATCATTTGACTTGGAAGTCTTCTTACTGGCCATACCTTCCAAAGACCTATTGACCAGTTTCATGTGCATAGTGGAGTGATGGAGAGATAGAATGGTTATGGTATAATTTTGGAACTTCCAAAGTAGATAAATCATGGAAATAGAGTCAAGGAATCTTAAGGGTCACTACATAATATTCTCCCATGTACCACTCTCTCCCATAGGCCGTACAACCTTTAAAACTCCCTCTTTTTCACTTATTTTCTTGATTTTTAGTTAACACCTACAATTACCTATTAGCAATGACATTATTGATAAGGAATATGATAGGTAATAACATGAGGGAAATTGAGAAAGATTTTATTACAGTTTTATACCTAAGAAAACTATACCACCTTCATTTATGACCCATATATGACCTCGAAATGATATAAAGACTAGAATAAACTATGACCAAGGTTAGAATCGCATTAAATCACATAAAATGAACCATGATATACCTTATATCATGATAATAGACCCCTATTAAATTTTTTGACTATAGGGGTTTGACTCATTTTGACTTGTGGTAAAAATGGTCAATATTTTTTGTGATTTCCCAAGGTTAGTATGTTTATTATGCCAAGACCAATAGCTTAATCTTGTCCATTGGGACATGGAGTCACCTATACATAGGTTTGAAATAAAATTTTCCTTTTAAACCAAACTAAAAATAATTTAAATACACACACAAAAAAAAACACATGTGTTCAACTAGAATAATTATGAAACACAACACAACTAAAAGAAAGACACACACACCTAAATACTATTTACAAGACCTCAATCTTTAAGTGAAATATATCTTACCATACTTGAACTAGGGTCAAATATGGTTCCTCTTGAATCTTTGTCACTCCATGAAAGTAATCTATCATGGGAATCATGATCATCATCAATCACTTGGATATATATATGTATTCTTAGGCCTGCAAGTGGGATATTTGGAGCCTTCATGAATGCTCTTCCTTGATTCTTAAAATATTTTGTTGGAGATACAAGTTTATTGATCACTATCATGTCTGATATGCCTTCCTCAAACTATAGATTATACTGTATGACAACTGCCTCAACTTTTCTATCTTCTTATGTATGATACACTTGATGTTTGGAAACATCAAGATAGTTTTAATTTTGTTCTATCATAGTTGAGAGTGTCTCAACATCAGGCTGGGTTCTTGGCTTTCCTTGAAGTATAACTAAATCTACCTTGAACTCATTCTCCATGTTTACAACTTCTTAGGTAATATCTTCATCAATCTCTTTCATGATTGCATACACTTGATTAGCAGAATGACATTAATTTTCATGTTTTAAAGAACACTTAACAACTTGTTCATTAGTCTCATTAGAAATTTTGATATCAAACATGCAATCTCTTATAGAAAAATGAGTCTTACCCAACTTATCAAACTCTTGCATATGACAATGAACATTTGCCATAGTTCATCCTCATTCATAACATGACACTCTTTTCCATGCTTGGTAAGATATTCAACATTAGATATAGACTTATTAGGAGGGGAATTAACATACATATGACATTAAACCTTTGACATAAGTCATCCTCCTCTACCTCATGAATGTCATCATCAAGGCTAACTTCATCAAAAATAGGTATAAAGACATCATTCCTCCTACTATGGTGATCAATTAGGTTCTTCAACATATCATCATCATACTCATGAATCATGTATTTACCTTTAGAAAATTGTGAGAAAGAATGTTTGACACTTACCTTAGCTCCCTCAAATTTATTTTCATTCATGATATAAGTGCCAAGATCAGTTTTCTCAAAGTATGCATAGGGATAATGTTCATAATAATTTGTACCATATTCAATTAGAAATAATTCACCTATGCCCTCAATCTTGGAGGAATCACCATCATCCACATTAAACTCCTTCTCATTGATCACACAATTCAAGTTAGAGATTGTTTTAATGTAGGGCTCAATATGAAACCTTGCAAGAGGTTGAGTTATTATGGTAACCTTGGTTCTATACCTTATCCTAAAATATAAGAAGGACCAATAAAATGAGAGATAGACACCTATTTTATCTATATATTCCCTCAAAATATAAATTATAAAATGATCAGGAAGGTCTACAACAACAATGTCTTGAAGGATGGGAAAACTAGGGCAGTCATGGAGAAAACCTTAAATTTTTTTATCAACTCTATTATCTTAATAGGTGTACCATCTAACTGAATCACTCATTTTTTATGAGTTTCATATTTTAGGCCCAACTTATTAGCTACATCTTTAGGAATGACTAATGTAAAATCACCACTATCCACTATGCAATTATATACCAATTTATTACCCACTATGAGAGTGAGGTATAATGGTGGAGGTTTCTTAGCCCTAGTAGATGGTTGAATAATGGTATTAGGGGAATTGGTAAGAGCTACATGACCATGAGTTTGAATTGAAGGTGAAGGACTAGTAGGAATAGTAGATAACTATTTTTTCAAGAGCTCTTTTTAGCTAGGCATATGGAAGACATCCCACAAGGAGATAGATGCTTTGACACTTTTAAATGAATCCACTATGCTTAGGGTAGTAGTACTCACCTTATCTTGAGTCTTTGTAAGTAAATTATTTCTTGAAACTTGAGGAATTGAGACACCTTGAGTAAACCTTACCACATTTATACTTGACGGAGGTGTAGGTGTGTTTGGGACTGCCATGCCTTGCTGCCTTGTAGAAGGATTAGATGGACTTGTAGGCATGATATTGACAACTCCTAGAGCCTTCCTCTTGGACCTTGAGTTTTCTATAATATAGGTTCCTTGTTTGAGCACAAAAATATCTTCCACTAGGAATTTGGTGAAGCTTTCTCCATTAGGCTACCAATCCTCATTTTCTTGCATCATGACTTCATCTTCAGCTGTTATCATAGGAGTGAATCATCCTTGAGAAACTAGAGATTTCTCTCCACCCTAATTGGCATCCATAAATTGGCCTTTTTTATAATCTTCTCCTTACACCAAGTTGCTATGTACCAGTACCATCTCTCTTGCATTGGTAGTGGAATTAGGATTGTACACATTAATAGGCCTATTAAAGTTAGGTTTCCCTTGACCTTTTCCTCTCCCATATTATTGGCCATATTGTTATTGATAGGGTTATGGATTTTGATGAACACCTTATTACCTAAGCTAAGATCTTAACATTTGAATTTATACATATGGATCCATGGCATCATCTACCTTCTTAGGAATAGTCTTTGGCTTCGAATTAACATTAAGAATTAGAGAAATATTTGGAGTATTATTAGGAGTATTAGGCAACAAGGGAATAAACACCTTAGGGGGAAACTTTCTTGATTGAATGAGGAACTTATTAGCTATAATGACAAGTTTATATGATTTTAGAAGAGTGAAACCACCCATGGATTGAAGCATGATGTCAATATCAATACCAATGGCTCTCAAGTATGTAGGGAACACAAAGCTTGTAGGTTGTCTTATGGGAGGGGGCAATCTATACCAAGTATTTTGAAACCTCTCATTGAGTCATGCATTATTTCCTTGGGGGATATTTTCATCACATTGAGCTGATGTATGAGAGAAGTATGGTCACTTTCATCTTCAAATATTGAAGTCAACAACACTCCAAATTCATCCCATGATGTGATGCATCCACCAAGTAAAGTCCTATAACAATCAAGTGATTTCCATATAAGGGACATGGTAAGGATTCTAATGGCAATATTCTCTTCAGTGACATTATGGAAACTACAAAAATTAGAGATATCTCTGATGTGTTCACTAGGTGTGACATGACCCATCACCATTGAATATAGGCACACTCTTTATAGCATTAGGAGGAATGCCATCATAGGCTTGAAGGTGAATTGGATTTTTAGTGTTAAATGTAAGAAAGACATGTTTCTTAGCTATGCTTTCTTCATAATTTTAAATTTATTCAATCTCTTCACTTTCTTGTCTAGTAAAATCTTCTTGGTCTTCAAAGGGTAGATTAGGCTGAGGGTATTGAACTTCAAGAGGAAGTTCAAGTTGAATAGGTGGATTGATAAGATTGAGCAATCTACTAGATGATGACCTATTGAGGAAAATTAAGTATGAGATCAAATTTATGACAAAATAATTGCCTTGAACCATATTTTAAGTTAAATAGAGTCATTAAATGTTGAGTATCACACCAATTTGTAGCTGATGTTATCAAGACCAACATTCACCTTGACAACTTGTCTTGAAGACAATGTGTCCCACTAGGCATGCTAGAAATATTGTAACCAAATCTTTCACCCTATAGGAGGGTGTTAAAGCCTCCTCAAAAATTTTAAAACATGGGAATAATTATAGGTATATGGGTGTACCTATAATAAAATTAGATCTATAGGTTTAAAGGCTAGCTCCCTGAATATACCTTGAAATGCTTATCACCTACTTACCTAGTTTCTTATGGGAAAAGAGATAGAAGTTTGCATGAAATGAAAATAATATAAGGGGAGTGATACACTAGGATTATTTACATAAGACCATGATAATTATTTCACTAAGAACCAATACCTACAAACCAACTTTAAAGTCTTAAAAGGTTCTAACATGAATGTTTGAATATAGAGGTGATATGCATGAGGCAACATAAGGTAAGTGAACCAGAGGGAAAATTACACACTCTAAGGAAAAATTTACACTTTAAAGGAGCCTAACACACTAGCTACACTCTATATGACCTATTATAATAGGAAATCTTGATTAAACATGAGATGATAACGAGAAGCAAGGATAGAAGGTTATCACTTAACATCACCATACATCACTTTGCACACTTAGAAAAATGTTCATGAACTCAAAAAAAAAAATTCATTAATTTTCCAAAGAAAAAATAGAATTTAAATCTAGTAGGGATTCACCATACATGGTGTGGTATTAGTCTGCAAGAGCCAAAATGGATACTACTTATAGAATTGGAGAGAGAGGAGAAGAAAATGAAGTCCAAGAGTCACTAGGACATGTGTCCTTATAATAAAATGAGTTACACATGAATGAGAGAGGAATATTGAATATATCATGAATTTTTTTCTTGGACAAATGTCCCTCAAAACATGAAACTCCTAAAATGTGGTGTAGGACTCTTCATTTGCATGCTTAGAAATTGCCTTCATCATTTGGCCTCCTTGAAACATTACACATCAGACTAGGGATAGATGTGATTATTTTAATGATATGGAGGATTTTTAGAATTATTCAACATGAATTAGAGGTATCCCTAATCATCAAGATTATTTTGGACATGAGTTATCACTACCTACAGTCCAAATAATGGCTCTTTCACTCACCTTGCACACTTACCTCCAAATTTTCCTCAATTTTTCCAAACCAGTACATAAATAGGAGTGTATGACATTTTTAAAGATCCCTTATGGCATTATATTCCTTATAAAGACATTAAAAGGCCTCAAACTTAGATTTTTCACCTTCTCACTTGCTTATTCATTATGCTAGTTTTGAATGGCCGAGATGAAGGCACTTACAGAGGCAATTTTGAGAAATTTTGATGAATTAATGGACACGAGGGATTATATTATATCCCAACCTATCTCCAAAAGTGAATTTAATCCTTTGACTCTCCCTTGAACTTGTAAAATGCCAAAAATAGTCAAGAAAATCCATTTTCCACCATGTCTATATAAGTAGGGTAGAACTCAAGTTGATGGGGAGGAGCCATGGAGAGTTCCATAAAAAATTAAATCATCTTCCAATCCATTCTATCCCATTTGGATGCATCTTCTTCTTCATTTTCCCAATCAGGTCCTTAGCAAGGGTTTTAAAGGGTTTAGAGTCATTTTTCCCTCTAAGGATTGTTCATATGGGTCTAATGTCCAATTTATGAAAAAATTCAACAAATTAATTATTAAATACCTCCTTAATCATCCAAAAACTTCTAAAATTCCCATGCAAATCCTCTAAGTAGGTGTGAACTCTCAAAGTTGCCCTCTCAAGCTTTCTCATGCATTCTGCATAGGCGTGAGTTGGTCTTAGCCAAGAAATGGATTACCTCTAGTATTTTTTGCATTAAAATAGTTTGAAAACACCTGATATATCCATAAAAACATGTTATAATGAGTTATAATGTCTACCTAGTGATAGAAATGAAATTGACCCCCTTTTGGGCTTTAGACCTAGTTGAGACCTAATAGGTCTATCTACTCCTATGTGGGTTTGGATAACATTGATAGGTTTAGAACACTTATGAATTTTTATTAATGTTGGTTCATGTTTATCATATATTTACACATCCCATTTAAATGTTACATCGACTCTAAACTCACCTTGTCATCTCCTTTTCTCAAAACATGCAAGTTTGCACCCCTGGGGAGTGCCCTACGTCTGAGACAAAATAGATGGAATATCCTTTGTTTTCCTAGGAAAAATGAGGTTATTATGGGATTATAAAAATTTTGAGGACAATATATGAAAATTTTAAGGGTTTTATCATATCATATGACCTCCAATCCTTCAAAACCTTGAAGATAGACTTGTGGAAAATATCGACTGTGCAGGCTTTAAACATGTGACTATAGGTTGTTTGTATGAGACTCTATCCTTTCCATATGTATATGATATGAGAGTGTAATTATATGTTCATTGTAACTATTTGGGTCCCTCTCCTATATGTTGATCACTAAACCTCTTTCCAACCTTCCATTGCTTACTCTCACCTTAACTAGTCTAGTCTGTAAGTTGACTGTGACTGTGGTATACTTCGGATATTGGACCCTTCAATGCTCTATTATCTTGAGTTGAGACATTAATATGATGGAAAACATAATAAATAAGATTTATATCATGATAAAACACTTTTATCTTTTCCAACTGCTTCATTACATACCTTATGGTAGTTTTAACACAAGTATTGACTATATTCTATGTTTTACCATGCCTATAGGTGTATATTTGGTATTAAATCTTGTAGGACAGTACTAGAGACATTTTTGGAGTCATAAATAACATATAATATTCATTTATCTCACCTTTAAACATGCATTTATAAGGAAAAACACCAAGTCAGTCATCCTTTAGGTCACTATTAACTATAATCAATTATAGTTGACCCTTTTAAAGTGACAAGGGGCCTGTAGGAGAGTGTCCACCTTGAAATTTATACCACATGACTTTGGATCATTATATAAGTCTTGAAGGAATTTATGAACTATTAAAGTGCTTATGTTTGTAGGTCTAACTACCAAAGTTTGATTTGTGAGATTGTGGGTTACTTTGTCAGGCTATAGGTGACCCTTCTGAGCAAGGGTACACCTATAGGTGTTGATGGAGCTTCATATCCAGATTGATAACATTTATTGATGAAATTTTAATTATTTATATGCCCATAAATTACAATAAAAAAATAAATCATGGATATGGGGTTCTATACTTCTATCTTAGGGTATAGAGTCACTTGAATCTCAAATCTTGTAGACAACACTGAAGGAATGCAGTGAAAAAATGCATGAATTTTAGGCCTTATAGTATGGACCCCTATTGGATAAACAAATCACTTCCTTTTGAAATATGTTACCCTAGGATATGGATAAAAAATGGAAACATTATAATTCACATAGGTTCTTTTTCACCTCATTAAAAGGCAACATCAAGATCATAGGGCTCTATTTTGGAGCTTTTGGGGAACTTATCCCTAAAATATAGTTCCTTCATATGTACATGGTTTCTAAACTCTACTTGCCAATATAATTATTCAATCATGACTATCATGATCTCATCCAACTCGAAAAACATCATGAAGGTTTTAAATCAAGTTTCAACACCTTTGAGCATTGTTTCTAGATCTTTATGGGGGGCCACCTCTAGGTGGGTATTTCAGTATGCAAGAAATGACTATGAATATAGGTAGTATGCATAATATATAGGATAATACCTATTTTTATACATTATAAAGGTTTACCAATACTTACTTACCACCTTGAGGGATTTGAAACAATTTTCAAGACTCCCAACTCAATGTTCTCAGTCTCATGTAGGTGTTGATACAATTGTAGACAAGACAATGAATGTAGATATGAACTCTATACATGAAACGTGACTTCATAGTTCATATTGAACCTATAAATATTATTAAAACAATAAATTTCAACCATGAAGTGCTTAAAACCAAATAATTTCTCCTTTTTAACGTGATTGGTCTTTTCTATAACACTTGTAGGTGCTCATTCATGGTGGATGACTATGCATATATGAGGGTTGATTATCGTAGCCCATAATGTGTGTCATTTATAAGGTTTGTATTAATATATAATTCTTTAAGAAGAATAAAAACACATTAAAACTCTTCATATACCTTCCATTAATGTTTTCACACTTCAAGACACCATGACTGTAGTTAGAAGCTTGATGAGAGTTGACTGTGTGTTGCATATGATTATGTCCTTGATCAATAAATGATATTAAGAGACCTATATTGGAAATATGGTATTGATATGACATGAAAAACATGAATCATACAATGTCACATTCATATTAAACCATTGTAGCTAAAGAAACCTATTGCAAGTGGTGAAATCTGATTACTGGTCTACTAGTGACATCTTCATAAAATTTGAATTATTTGACCCATAAAATCACTTAAAATCATGAAACAAAACATGTAAAACATGAGATAAGGAATTAAAAATCCTTTGGAATCAAATTTATCAATTGTGTTGTATGGACTAGCTCAAATAAGATCAAAACTTATAGGGTGTGGCGATTAGAAAGTAAAACAAGATAATCAACTTGTTAAGAATGGTTCATAAAGTATAAGCAATCATTATTCCAAATCCAAACATGAAGTTTAATAAGATAAATTTTACTATCTACCACCAAGATCATTTGACCTGAAAGTCTTCCTACTATTCGTATCATTTAAAGACTTGTTGACCAATTTCATGTGCATAGTGGAATGATGGAGAGATATAATAGTTTTGGTCAAATTTTGGTACTTATAGAGTAGGTAAATAATGGAAATTGAGTCAAATAATTTGAAGGGTCTCTACATAATCTTATCCCATGTTCCACTCTCTACCATAGGCTGTACAACCCTTAAAACTGCCTTTTTCACTTATTTTATTGATTTTTAGTTAACCCCTACAAGTTTCTATTAGTAATGACATTACTGACAAGGAATATAATAGGTACTAACATTATGGATGTTGAGAAGGATTTTATAACACTTATATACCTAATAAAACCATACCACCTTCAATTATGGCCCATATATGACCCCTAAATGACATAAAGACTAGAATGAACTATGATCAAGGCTATAAGCACATTAAATCACATAAAATGAGCCATGACACACCATATATCATGATAATAGACCCTTATTCAAGTTTTAAACTATATGGGTTGACTCATTTTGACTTTTGGTAAAAATGGTCAATAATTACCTCAAAGCAAAGGATATCCATTCATGGATGGAAATGATAGGTTTAAAGCTAAAGTAAAGAGAAAAAACAACTTTCATGAGGTTGCATTCTAGAAAATTGAAGGATAAGGCCTTTAAGGCATAGATTGAAAGGTTATAAAAGAGTTTCATGCATGGGATGGGATCTAAAAACCTTATTCAAACTCCTATGAGGTGTCTCAAACCTTTATTAATGCCTCAACATGCAAAACCAGACATAAAAGCCCTAAAAAGGAGAATTGCTAAGAGGTTGTAGGTTGTTATGATGCATTTTTGAGAATTAAAAAACCTACTAGAAAGTTTTCATGCACAAAATAGGGTTGGAGATGTCCCTTACATCATTCCCAATCTCTCGTATGTCTTCAAGGATGAAATCCATGCTCCTAAGCTTCAAAATAAGGCAAAACTACCTCAAGACCTCCTTCACTATCACCTACAAGCAGTTTTCTAAGACATGCTAATTTTAATCAAGAGTTGTATGGGGATATATGGCCATTGGAGTAGAAGGAGAGGGTCTTAAAGAACCATTTATAGGTGTTTAGAATCAACAATAAATAGAAAGGGCTATGAATCCTTGATAATAAGTCAAAACAATCTACAAATAAGCTCGATAAAGGCATAATTTAAGGGTTAATTTCACTTATCCTAATGTATGATAAAGGATGTTTATTGGAGGAGGTTCAAAGATCTATTTAGAATCATCTCAAGCCAAATAACTTGATTGATAATATTTGAAACATGTGGATTCATCAAAAACATGATAGCCAATCTTAAACCCCTATAAGACCCTAAGAGCTCGTGAATCCACTTTTAAAAGATGTAAGAGTTTGTCCAAGTATATTATATGATGTTTTTAGGTTTCCTAATGATGTCAAGCCTATTAATTATTACCCTCCTCAAAATTTACAAGTTTCAGGGCCCTAAAGACCATGGTCAAGGTTTCTAATGGGAGTTTAAGATGAAGATGGCCTCTATAGGACTGTAAACATAAAAATGAGGTTTTAATTCATGCTCATATGTTTATCTTAATGAGTGGGACTCAAGAAATCCTAATAAGCTTCCCCCTTGCATTTAAAACCATACAAATAGGGGTGTAGGCTCATGATAACTATCCTTAGGTTTCAATGAGGTTTCAATCTTGGAGAGACCTATACAGGCCTGCAAGCATAAAAATGAAGTTTTCAATGATTTTTGAGGTGTTTATCTTAAATATTAAAGCTTAAACAAGCCCAAAAACTTCCCCCTACACCAAATATCATCTAAATTGTGTTTTAGGCTTATTGGAGTAATTTTTAAGGTTTTCAATGATGCTTTAGTCAAGTGAGGGAGAGTCACAAGTCTGTAGGCTAGTTTCACAAGTTTTTTTGTTTCAATACCCTCATTCAAGAAAATAGATAAAAATTCCAAGGTTCCCTTGATACTTAATTTTATGTATGGGTTTGTAATAAGTGAGAGGAAGTTATGGATCATCAAAACCTTAGTTATGGTCTATTAGTAAAACATACAAAACTTATATCAAGGCAAGTTACAAGAAGATGAGGGAAGTTACAGGTAGGAGTGAAAGTTTTAATATGTTTTTAAGTGTTTCTAGATTAGTGGAAGGTCTAAAAATAGGTCAAATAAATCTCCTCTACATTAAACACCCTGTAAGAAAAATATAAATAGATAAGAATCATTGATAGTGAAAGTTTCAATGAGATTCAATCTTGGAAAGATCTTATATAGGCCTGTAGGTTAAAAATAGATTATCACTATGTTTTGAGATGTTTCTCTTCTCATAAGGTGTCTTTAAGAAATCATAATACTCTTTTTTGCATCCAATGCCTTTTCAAGGATGTTATAGGTAGACTTATGGTTTTCAAGAGAGTAGGCTCCTAATGGGTTCTCATGTTGCTAAGGGAAGATGGGGATATCTATAGGTTCCTCATTTTTAATGGATTTCCTTAGTTAAAAAATGAAGACATAGTCCTCAAGACCTCAAGATACATATAGATCACAAGAAAAGAGGTGGAAGAAGACTACAAGTTCCTCATGAAAGATGTAGACCTACCAATGTAATTTGAGAGAGGATTTAAGAATTACATGCTTTAAAAAAATTTATTTAGGTGATAAATACTTCCATATCCTCAAGATTCCTTCACATTCATTCATCGACATGTCCAAGTGGGTCTGCAAATAAGTTTTAGAGTAGAATATCATACTTGTAGGTCTACAAGGTATGTTTAAATTTTTTGAAGGTCTTGGAGTCAAGATATTGTAGAACATGAGGTTACAGATAGTTGTTATGAAGTGTACAAAGAAAAAGCCAAATACAAACAAGAATAATGACCTTACATGCTTGTGGACCTACTCAAACTCTCTTAAGGCCTTATTGAACCTAAATGTCAAACTCTTCAAAGTCCTAATCATGATCTAGTGACCTATAAACATATAAATGAAAGATACCAAATAGGAATATATGAATTCAATTCTTGATAAGGTAAGTTCAATAAATTATTAACATAATGTAAGAAGATGAGACAAGTTTTAGGCAATTGGCCAAGCTTATTAGTCTTGTTAGGTGAAATAATAAGGTTAATAAAGATCTATGAGTCATAAAGAATTGTAGGAAAGAGTATCCAATATTAGAGTAGGGTTTAGGGTTTAAGAAGACCTCAACCAAGATGGCCACATGTCTTGAAAGGTTTAATGACCTTCTAGATCCCAAATAAGATAGTTGTTGTCTCTAATCAGTTTTCTCACTTGATCAAGTTTAGAATATTTTCCTCAAGGATTCTAAAAGAGATTATGGATCAAGCCTAATGTCGAGAGGGTGAAATAAACCTATAGAAGGTCCTCAAGTATAGAGAAAGGGGGTTCTAGGAAAATTGTTGACACTCCAAATACAATTTGGAAGACATTATGTATTAGACAATGAGAGTTTTAGAGTCTCGGTGAAAGGTCACAATCCCCTCAAGTGGATGGAAATGTCTTAGACAAAGCCTTATAAAAGAGAATAAGTAAAATTAACCTATACAATGATGGTGAGATCCTAAAGTATAAATCACGTAAGTGAAATAACAAATCTTAAGTTCTCCTAGTATGCTCAATAATGTGAGGCCTAAAACATTACTCTTATGGCTTCTAAGCCTCCATGGTGTGGTTTACAAGAAAGTTCTTCAAAGTCTTATAGACAGTGTACAAGGTCAACTTTAAATTAAATCTCCTCAAGCCATAATATTATCTACAAGCCTATAGGTTTGTGAAATATGTCATGAATAGGTTACATGGTATCTAGAGACAACATGAGTTAATCCATAGTTTCAAGGTGAAAAATTCAAGTTGAAGATCCAAAAAGCAAGAGACTTACGTTCTAGACATATTTTTGGTGATTGTAGGTCAATAAGTTATTTAACATATTTCACGTGTAGTGAGGAGTAAATTCAAAAATATAAATAATAAATTATAGGCCTACAAGAAGAAGATCTAAATGATTTAAATCCTCAAGCATGGTTTGAACCTCCAAGGTAAATAACAAGTCAAGTATAAAGAAGACTTCTTGATGAATCATAATTGAAGAAGTTTACTTACTTGATCAAGTTTTCAAGCTTGCAAAGAGAATGAAACAAGGTCAAAGTAGAGAAGTAAGATTTGTTTGAGATCTTCAAGAAGACTAATAAGCCTACAACTACCTTTAAAGGTTCAAACATGGTCTTATTTTAAAAGAAAGGATATAGTTAGTGGAGTTAGTGAGTCTCAACAAGTTTTCAAGAACACCTGGAATTTGAAAGGTTCCTCAAGGATAATAATGATATGATAAGTGAACCTTAGCTCAAGAAAAATTTTCATGGAAGAATAAGGATGTTGAGAACCTACCAAGGTGGTAAAGAGCTTCAATAGTCTTCATAGACTACCAATATTGTGATCTCAAGGTTTGTCAAGGGAATGAGAAGATAAAATAGATTGTCAAGCATAAGGTACATATTTCTCAAGTTTCTCAAGGAGTCTCAAAGAAATTAGAACACTACATTAGCCCTTATACCTCTCTTAAAGATCAGCACATGAGATTTAAGGTTATTTTCAGCTTTACTATGCTCATATGACATGTCAAGTAGGACTATAATGGAGATCAAGGGTCATTAAGGCCATGATGGAGACCTAAAGATTTATAAAAATGATCCCATGAACATGTAACTCCTCCATAAAGTGCTCATCAAGGAAAATTAATCCTCAAGGCTAAAAATGTTGTAGGAGGCCTATTTATAAGTCAACCATGCAACATTATTTGACATGTAGGTGTGAAGAGAGGGGTGAGTGAAAGTAATCAATGCTAGAGTTTCTCAAGTGGAACAACCCTTTAAGAAAATAATCATGCATGTTCAAGCACTCAAAAGGACTAAAATAACAAGTAAGGCATTTTTATCCTCTCTTACATCCAAATTTCATTAAAAAACATTAATATGGCAAGCTAGTGTATTGAATAAGGCCTAATGGCCTCATTTTCCACTTGATTTATCTCTTGAATAAGCTGAATCATATTGTAATAGTTACATGTATGTAATTTAGTAGTGCTTTCCTTCTCCTTCTTTTATCTCATTATGATAAAAAGGGATGGAAATGCCTTATTTTGTATCCCTCCTCTTGGGTATGACAAGACTCTACTCATTTGAGGACTTGTAATGATGGATCAATCCTTTAACTATTAATAAAACACTAAATTTGCCTCTCTTTACTTTGTATCTCACTGTGTACTTTAGAATTTAAATTGCATTTTTATGGTTCCTAGTCTCTTTTACTTAGTTTGAAGTCATTGTAGATGGTCATTAGTCTCTTTTTCCTCATTTGTAAGAGAATTATAGACAACACAACCCTTATGCAAGTTGGTCCTTTCATTATATTTGTATTATAACATGTATGTTAGAGTGTGCAATTGAAATTAGTCCTTTAGAGGGTTTTCTTGTGCTGATTAGAGTGAGTGGAGAAGATATTCAAGCTTGGTGCATCACCTTATTTTTAGTCTTTAGTTCCTTTCTTATCCCTTTTTATGATAAAAGCATAGTTGTAGATTATATTTGGATTTGTTAGTGTAGGTTATAGGGATGTAACTTGATCTTAAATCAAGTGTACTATGGTTTGAGAAGGAGTTGGCCTTCCCTAAAGATTCACTCCTACTACAGGTCACCCATAACCTAGGAATGATTCCATTGTGTCAGTTAAAGTAGGTCACAAGACCTAATAAGGTGCACTTCAAGCTGAAAATAATAGCCTTTGTGCAATTATATCTAAGACAACTTATGGTTGCCATGGTGTATCAACCCCATCCATGTGACTTGTAATCAATTATAATTATTGATTTTATTTTATACCAAGTGAAATTAATGAATGACTTAATTTAATTATGAGTGTTTAGAAAGAGTAACAATTATTAAAAAGGGATTTTTTTAAGACATATTTTGATACCATTTAATGTATGTTTTCTTTTAAAAAATGAAATGGTGTTGAACTATTATTGTGTAATTATTTTATAAAAATTGGGGATTAAGCGATTGTTGATCTAATTATGACAAACTGCTAAGTAAAATCATAATATATAATATGTGCATCAAATATAAAGGACTAATTTAGAACTTATTATTTTTAGAAACATGCTAAAAGGGGGAGTAGAAAAAGAAAATAATTTAGCTAAAATTTAAATATGATGGACTACAATAGAGATTGTGTGATCGACTATGGGACTATGTGAGGTTAATATGAATTAGGAATAAGGCTCCATTTGAATATAGAATAAGGCCATGCTATTCAGAAAAGGTTAGATTTCACTTTCATCTATAGGGTACACCAATATAAGATAGGATTTTTTCCTCTATGTGAATTCAGATTAGGATGGCTTTGCCTGTAGGTCTAGTGTGTATATTTAGGTCACTTGATTCACTATAAAAGCTAATGTGTGCCTTTTTTTACTTAGAACCTTAGCTTAATGACAAGGAGGAACAAATGTAGTAAATAAATAAACATGGGTTAGGGGCTAAAGTTGTGCTTGAACTCAACACCCCATGTGTTTTTCACTACCTACATACCAATACTATGAAGAGGGATCAAAATCCATCTATTTCTCCCATGCTATGGTGGTGTATGTGAAATACTAGTGTATTTTTATATTCTGGTGTAATTATGTGTTTAAATAATTAATTGTGAACCTACAAGTGTATTTACACTTATCTCAAGGATTTTTGGGATGTATAGACTCAAGATTGGGAAGAATAGATGCTTTCATCTCAATGTGCAATAATAATAATTTTGATGTTTGAAATATAGAAGCCTCTTACCAACTAGTGGACAAATGAATAAAATATGTACTTATATAGTGGTATTTTTGGAATTTCATTAAATGGGACTTGTGAAACATGAGGGATGACACATTATGTGAATTTAAATTTGAGTAATTAGCTATTTTTTAGTGGGAGCATGAAATTAGTAACTTTAGACACTACTGACCAATAGGATTATCCTGAAGATGTGGCCTTGTCTAAGGATTAAAGATGACTAAATTGGAAAAATGAATCAATATAATAGCAAGTATATGCTACTTTGAATGAATAAAATATTTTTTTAGTATCATAATTGCCTAAGGATAAAGTGTCATCCACATAGAAGTAGATGAATAGAAGTTTAGAACCGTGGAATTGAGCATAAGTTAACTGTGCATAGAGGATGGTCACAAGTGCATTATTTTAGCATTAAATATCAATTTTAGTGACTAAATTTCTTCCCATTTTATTTTATTAATGAAAAAATGTAAAATTAATAAAGTAAAATAAAGAGAGTTATACTTGATCTTACCTATCTTGAGTGGGCTTGGATGTAGACCACACACTGAATTGTGTTTCATGTAAGCCTACAATGAAACATGCATAAATAAGTCCTTACTTAGGATATAAATATTAAAATAAAGATAATAATATTATACATAAAATAACAAGGAATGAATAAACCTTTTCATGTATGTGATTCACTATGTTTTATGGTGCAAAACTTGTGATTAGAGAGGGTAGAACCCTTGAAGATTTATATTTCATTGAAACACTTGGATCGGATTGTGCATCCTCAAATTATCATTAGTATGATAATGTGATTAAGAACTCAAGATGAAATAATCCACACCATAGGGCTCAAAAATGAATGTGTGGGGGACAACTGAGTTTGGTTGTGTAGAATGAATGCATGGAGAGTATTCAGACATAACAATAAAATAGGCATTCAATGAAGATAAAGTCTTACTTGTAGGAAAATAAAATTTTATTCATAATGAACGTATAGGGAAAATAGATTAAAATGTATACAATTCATGTATACATACTATATGTGTGGAGTAAGCTAACTATGTTACGACTGTGTATTGCATTAATATTGACTATTATCTTTGGCTAGATGCGCATGTTACATATTTAACATGCATAATATAGTATTAATGATAGAATGTTGTACAATAATGAGGATGTTGATATATGCATCAATCTCTTGTTATATATGGTAGTTGTCAATATTTTTAATAGTTAATGTCCAGGATGTATTCAATGACTCCCAATCCTATGATCCTTAGTTAATGGCTAATAGCTAGTTGGGCCATATTTTGAATCACGTGGTAACGGTAGAATGACATATGGTTATGATGAGGTTAGGAATGAAAGATAAAATGATTATATGTGTAGATGTTTATGAGGAATATAAGATTATGAATTGTGATTTACATAGTTTATGATCTAAGGTGACCATTGCATGAAAGTCTATGAGAAAACATTGGACTTGTGTGTAAGGTTATGAACAAAATTAGAGTAAAAGAGAGTGCATGCTTATGTTAGAGGTGAAATCTATACATATTATAGCAAAATAAGAGTGTGTTTGACTATGCATGGATCATTCAACCTTTATTGAAGAGTAATGGTCTCCATTACATCAGTGTGTAACTCTAGAAATTGCACTCAAAGTTGTTGAGAAGTGTACCACCTAGCTTGATCAGTTTATTGTCCAACCTTAACCACTCAAAAAGGTTAGAATGTGCCATGGTGGGTGCACGTGTCTATCAATTTGAATATCTAATACTTATCTATGGGGCACAAGTGTTCAGGATCTAAATTAAAAGGTTGTTATGTCATTATTGGCTCAATAAGTAGTAGAGTGTAAGGTTTGAGAAGTTCCACATTGATGACTAGGTGCATGCCTAAGTATAGAGGTAGATCAAGAACAAATGCATTCTTACCAACTACATGTATAATGATGTAAGGACCATAACATTTGGGTTTGATATTTTGGTGTGTACCTTTGAAGCATTCTTTTTGAAGGTGCAACTAAACTTTATCACCAACTCACAATGCATGAGGTGTGAGATGTGCATTGTGGTGATCATTTTACTTTGCTTGGGTGTGAGAGAAGATCTACTAAACCTACTTATGAATAGACTGGATGTGTCACATAAACTTATCAAAATTTTCCACTTCTTGTTCCTATGTGTATGACTTAGTGGGGTAAGTAAACAAAGTTGGGGGATAAAAGTGGCCTAACTGTGGACATTATTTTCTTAAAATTTCATAAATATGAACTTCTATAGATAATTTTAGATATCTAAACTCCAAATTTGAAGATGGTGTAAGAACATAAAATGTAGAATTTTGAGTCTAGTTTCTAAAACACTATTTTTTTAAAAAAATGGTTAAGTTTAACTAGGTTAAACATCTAAAATTTGAAGAGTAACTCCTATTTTTTAAGGAAATAGAGTAGATAAATAACTGTGTGGCACACCTTTTTTTGAGTATCATTTAATATTCTTTGAAACACTTTGGAGAAAATTTAGATAAGATCTTCTAGTTTGTGACCTATATTTTTGTATATTTTTTTAATAAATAATTTTTTTAATGAATTTTGAAATTAAATAGATCCTAAAATCTGATAAAAAATGGATAACCATCTGTGTGACGTGATTAACTACCTAAAAAAAAATGAAAATTAGTTTTTTTTTTACTGTGTAGAATTAGGCCTAGTTTGTGACCATATAATTTGTTTTTAAATTGAATCAATGAAAGATAAATTACATGAAAATGTATAGGCATGTATGTTTTTAGCATGTCATGGCCTAAACAGGTATAGTTAAAAATCAATATATTTTGAAACCTTAAATTAGTCCAAAAATTATAAAAACATATTTTTAGAAAGAAGAGAGTGTGATTGTCATGATGGTATTAAGTTTTTGAATTTTCACATTGAAATTCATAGTGTATTTCAAGATCAAATTAGAATTTTATTTTTTTATCATAACTCTTAGACTTGGTTGTAGATTGACAGGTCCAAGCCTTTAGATCGAGAATCCAAGCCATTCCTAGGCCAAAAGGCATGATATTTGAATTCAAATTCAAATAGTGTGATCACATTAATAGATAATGCAATCATGTTGTTATAAAATCAATAATGTGAATGTGTTACTATTATTTTGCACATTAAATAGTGAACATGTTGATGGAGTGAAATTTGGTTAATAGTGATTGTATTATCAATAACACCATCATGTTATTAATAAAATGGTTGCATTCCTATTATTTTGCACATAAAATCATGTGGAGTTTACATTTATATTGTCACATTTATTTCATTATACTTTAAATTTAGTTTAGTAAATATAAGAAATTAGGGTCACTTTACATCTGATAGAGTTGGTCTCACAACTACATGCCTTACGATGTGGCAAATAGTTTTTCAAAATCCAATCTAGTCAGTACTTAGGCATTTTTAGGGTGTAGATATTAAACTTATGGATTTTATTACATAAATTTTGTAATTGATATCCATTTTTGGTAAAGATATAGTCATTTTTTAGGTTTTGTGCCTTTTAGATTGATTCTTGACATTTATAAGAGTCCTAAGTTTGTCAAAATTTAAGTTTGAAAACTCCTCACTTTGAACTTGATCCAAAATGGTGTGATTGGGGTATTGTATGCCATATTAATGATGTACACCCATTTAATGACCACTTTATGTTAATTTCACTTGTTTATCATCCCTCCCTCATCCTTGACAAATTTTTATTCATCCCTCATTACCCCTAATCACTCTCTCATCATTCCTCATTGTCACTAATCACTCCCTTATTGAACCTCACTATCTTGAGTCATCTCTAATCACTCCATTATAATCCATAATCACTCCTCCATTGACCTTCATCATCTATCATCATCCCTAATCGCTTCCTCCTTATCCTTCATCATCCCTAATCACTCTTTTCTCATCCTTCATCATCCCTAATCACTTCTTCATCCCTATTTACTCCCTCTTCATACCCTTCATCCCTAATCACTACCTCATTGGCCTTCATCATCTCTCATCATCTCTAATCACTTGGGCTTGTAATCCCTAGTCATTATTTGATTTACTATCACCATCCCTAATCACTCCCTCCTCATCCATAATAATCCCTAATCAATCTTTCCTCATCCCTCAACATCACTAATCACTCTCTTATTAATCATCACCATCCCTAATTTATCCCTCATCATATGATGTATGTTTATAATCTAAAAATATCTTTGATTCTAATCATATGTTGTTTGATCCATTATAATAGAAATTAATACTTTTATAGGACTTGTGTTGTCAATACCCATTTGTGATAGTCAATTTTATTAATGAATGAATTAGATGTTCTTCCAAATTTATAGTCAAGTAACATAATTACTTACACAAAATAGAGTCTAAATTTTAGTTTATCAAATTATCTTTGTTGTATAGTTAACTAGATAAAACTTTATTCGGTTTCACCTTTGGTAGCTTGGTTCAAAATATAAAAATTAAATACAAATCTCTTGTATAATTTTGTAATTCTAAGAAGATTTGAATCAGATACAAAGTTATTTAGTGTTTCCCATTCTTGTATGAATTGAATCTTGGTTAGGTTCACACATGCACTCCTTGTGTGTGCAATGTATCCCAAATATTTTATCTCTTGCATGGAAAATGAATATTTATTCATGTTAACATAAAAATATGTTTCTACAAAATGTGAAACACTAGTTTAGCATGGTGTAGATGTTCATTCCATGTTTTATAAAGATTAAATGTCATCAAGGTATATTAAAAAATGACATAGATAAAGGTCCTGAAGATGTCGTTCAATATCTCAATAAATGAATTTTATATATTAGTTAACCTAAAAGGCATAAACAACTAGTAAATCAATCCTTCCTTTGTTTTTAAGATTATATTCCAAATGTTTAGACGTTCAACATGAATATGATGGCACCCAAACCTAAGATCAATTTTGGAAAAGACTTCTACACCATGGATATGGAAAAAACATGCCTTAATATTCAAATGAAGATAATAGTCTTCACTTTAATCTTGTTAATATTTTGTTAATTGATTCACAACTTTGGCACAAGCACAATTGGGCTTCTGTAAGGCAATTATTTGGGCATGATGTGTCGATTATCCATGATTTCATGGATTTAACACTTGATCTATTCATTGTCTAGAAATGATATGTTTTATAAAGAGGTTTAAGGTAGAGGTAGTCAAGGGATCAAATCAATAGTATTGTTTAGTATACAATATGTAGGAACTTATTTAGGTGACTAAAAGATATCCTTGTATTCATGTAGTTTATGGTTTAATTATTTTGTCTTTGCTATTGCTGGATAAACCACACTATGATATGGTGACATAAGAATTTAATTACATTTACTTACTACCATCAAGAGTATACTTTTTACTAGAATTGACAAGATTCTTTTACTAATGATTGAAAGCTTATGAACTAACTATGATAAATGGTATTTCAGATAATGATAATCTATCACAACATTTCAAGTATTTAATTCATGGAATACATGTCAACGGTAAATATATGGTTGACCACATGTAAAAAATAACACACCTATAATGGTGAGATGTCACAAAGGATTTCATCTTTAAAATGTTTGATTTTGTACACTAAGTGACACTACTAGGTGATCCATTTATCAAGGTCTACACTAGACCATACACTAGTGTATGGTTATGGATGATGTATAAATTTCAAATTGAATATTTGAAAATATGATTTAGGAGAGATTAAGTTCTTATGACTTCCATTAAAAATTATGAAGTGTATTGGCTCACCATTAATCTTAATATATTTATTTCATATAATTTATTGTTGGGGGAAGTAGATATATTTTTAGTACCAACCATGTCATTGGGTTCATAATATATTATCTACTTACCTTTTTATAGTGATAGATAGCTTGTACCCACTTATCAAGATGTATAAGTAGAGAGCTCATAGTGTGACACTCTTTATTATATTTAATATTGAAGTTATGAATTAAGCACCACCTTTCAATCTTGGACTACTTGTTCTAATCATTTGAAAATTATTTTCCACTCTTTGGTATGAGGACTCAATCAATATACATACAAATATAAGGTCTTAAATGTAATTATTTGGATTATAAAATGTCCTCATATGGAAAGCAATTGATTGGTTTTAGGAAATAACATAGCTTGGTGATCCTCATGTATTTACTACCCATTTTTGGTGCTATGATGGTTTTACTTGCTTCTATTTTTCTGACAGATTTTCAATTATGAATTACATCATTTCTAATAGGCCCATATTTTTTCATAGGTGTTAAATATTTATGTTTTAAATTTTCCTCCACATCATTTTGATCATTTTATTATATTTTATTCTATCACTCAACTCTCCACTTGTAGCTCCTAACATTTTAAACCCCAACAAATACCATCATCAAGGTATTAGATGAAATGATTAAGGATGAGGAAGGATGAGAAAGAATTGAGTAGAGATGATGAGGGAGTCAATAGGGATGATGAGGGTTAATGAGGGAGTGATTAGGGAGGATGAGAGAGTGATTAGGGATGATGAGTGATGGTGAGGGTTAATTTGGGAGTGACTAGGAGAGATGAGGGATAAGGAATGAGTGATTAGAGATGATGATGTATGATGAAGAAGTGATTAGGGATGATGAGGGATGGTGAGGGTTAATGAGGGATTGATTAGGGATGATGAGGGAATGATTATAAATGATGATGAATAGTGAGGTTCAATAAGAGAGTGATTAGGTATGATGAAAGATAAGGATGGAGTGTTTAGGGATGATGAAGAAGTGATTAGGGATGATGATAGAGTGATTAGGAATTATGAGGGATGGTGAGGGTCAATGAGGGATGAGGAGTGAGTGTTAAGGATGATGACACATGGTGAGGGTCAATGAGGGAGTAATCAGGGATGATGAGGGAGTAATTAAAGATGACTAAGGATAGTCAAGGTTAATGAAGGAGTGATTAGGGATAATGAGTAATGATGAGAGAGTGATTAGGGGTGATGAGGCAAGAGTAGGAAGTGATTAGGGATGAGGGAGGGATGATGAAAAATTAAAATTAACATAAAGTGGTCATTTGATGTGTGTATGTCATCAATGTGACCTATGTTATCCCAATCACAACACTTTACATCAATTTCAAAGTGAGTGGTTTGAAAACTTCCATTTTGACAAATGTAAGACTCTTATAAATGACAAGAATCAATATAAAAGGCACAAAAACCTTAAAAATTTCTATATGTTTACAAAAAATGGAAATCAATTACAAAAATTATGTCCTAAAATCCCTAGGTTTAATACTTAGACCCCAAAAATTCATAAGTAATGACCAGATAAGATTTTGATACACTATTTTCTACATCTTAAGGCATGCAAATGTGAGAACAACTCTATTAGATGTAGAGCGACCCTAATTTATTATATTTACTAAAATAAATTTAAATTATAAGTAAGTAAATATAAAAATATAAATGTAAACTTATACTTAACATTTAGAGCGGTAAATATAAGCTTATGACCAAATTTGCCTTCATGTGCAACTCTACATGCTTTTATATGCAAATTAATAAGAACATGATCATGTTATTAATAACATGATCATGTTATTGATAATGTAATTGCATTACCTATCAACAAAGGTTCACTCCATCTACATGTTCACTAATTTAATGTACATAATAATAGTAACATGATCATGTTATTATTTTTGCAATAACATGACCGTGCTATCTATTAATGCAATCACATTGTACATTAATGTTCTTGCATTATGGCTCAATAATTATCAAGCCATAATTTAAATGACATGATAGTGTCATGTCAATAAATTGATCACATTATTTAGTAATGTGATCATGTTATGTAAAATTTCCACAAAATTATCCCCTAACTCTGTGTACTTACCTAATGCTGGATGGTGCATGGTAGGAGATGTCTAAAGGTACTAAAGGTTGAAACCAAAGACATGTATAGAATGGATTGTGGCATATATAGATATGTAAAACTCTATTATAAACATGTTGAATGTACAAGAGATTGTAATCCCAAGTGTGAGCATGTGCATGGTTTTATATTTATAAGAGATGAACAAGTGTATGATTGACCACTTCAATTTGAACATATGTTTGTAGATGAAAAATTATTGATTGATATAGTTACATACCCATGAATTCCCACAATGCTTTCCAAAAGTGACTTATAAAGCACAAATCTTGATCAAATTTGATGGATGTTAGAAGCCCAAAATGAACCCAATTTCCCTAATCAAGGAAATCTTGTATCTAACTCTAGATTTCATCAATCATCCAAGCTGATCCACAATAGATAGGGTTATTTAGAAGAGGGGATAAATAAATAAATCAATGTGGTGTTTTACTACATATTATGTTAGAAAACCTTTAGGCTCTATGAAGACTTTGATAACATGTTAAGCCATTTATACTATGACATTGTGTGAGTGTTGTGCACTGTGAGTGTGTGATTTGTCATATGTTACATAGGTGTGTTGGGGTGAACCCTAAACAACATGAACTTATATGCATGAAAGATAATTTTATGACATTGTTTGGTAGAGACCAATGCAACTTTAGTCATGGGAGCTGACTCAAACAAGTGGTAGAAAATATATTGCACATGGATAATCTAATTTTATGGCTTGGATTGATATTTAGCTTTGTGGTCATATATATATAGTCTTTAAAACAAGATGTAATATACCTTTATATGTATGATGTCACAAGTGATGTTATCCTTTATAGGCTTGAATTTATACTAGAAATGACACTAACATTAGACATGTATATCTTTCCCTTGATATAGCCACCCCATAGAATATGGTTTAGGGTGTGTAGTAGTGGTAAGACCAAGGTGTTAGGATGTGGATTGTGTAATGATTTTATTTTTAATTCCATTATCGATGATGGCATGGAGAGGATAACCCTTCACCCAAAACTTGGTGTGGAAGAGACATTTACTCTCTTTAGAGAAGTCAATCATAGTGGTGTTGGTGCTTAGATAAGAGGCATCTAGATCATTGATATCCATTAGTGTGGGTCTTGATGTAGAGTTTACAAGTAAGGAATACTGTACACAACATTTATAGTCATCATGGGTGGGTGAGTAATTTTGATGTCACTACTTATCACTAGACTTCTTGAATTTATCTAAAGTACAAAGTATAAGATCCTTCAAGTGTAGTGAATTATTCTGAGGTTTCTCACTTTTATGATAAGGGTAATGCCTTTATAGAAGGGGATATGATGTGGAACTATGCAAGGGCATGATCTTACATACTATGTTGGATGAATATCTGGTACATTACTTCATATTTGCCTTGGCTTAAATCTTGGTGGTGTTGTGATATGCTTGTCCCAAAGTGTTGGATGTTAAGAAATCTAACTTTTTAGGGATATAGAGTGAGATTCTGTTGATGTAATTCAACACCCTGTGCTATTCACTCAAGTTATGTTAAAATCATGTAGAGTAGTTATGGAATATGTTGGTGTAGTCTTCCACTAACTGATCCTTACACTAGCATATTTCTTGTAACTTGATATATTCATATTCAAAGTGTTAGAGAGGGTAGTATTCCTCCTTTAGTGCATGAAAAAAAGTATTTCATAATTTGATTAGAATGCACTTTTGTACACACTATGCATTTAAGGTATCCCACCAATGAACAAAAAGAATGGACACCTTTAGTATTGTAAACATGATCTTCTCAGTATTGGTGAAATAGTTGACTAAGAAGTACACAATGAGTTGTCAAATCCAAGCATTCACTACTTGACATCTATCTTACCTTCAAACATAGGGATGTCAAGATTAAATTGTACTTTAAAGGGAAATTATTACTGTGACCATTTTAAAGTATGCTTTTGAGATGAATGGGAAGGTTTTGAGTTTCATTACATCATAAATTGATGGAATTGACAAAAAATTTCAAGTGTACTATGCCTCTAGTGTGTCAACAACGAGCCTTAAAACTTATGGGGCTATTTTGGATTGATTTTGGGCATCAACCATCTTGATTTTTATATGATGTTCATTTAAGTTTTATGAAATAGAATTGAATGTTAAACCTTATCTCTCTCATTGTGTTTGTGTGGTTATATGTATAGAAATGAATAGAATGAAGCTCTGATCATAATGATCCACAACACAGTTCTAAGGACCGAGTGTGTGGGGGACAGTCAAGTTTGGTTGTGTAAAGTGAATGTGTGGAGAGTATTTATACATAAAAATCAAATACATATTAAATGAAGCAAAATTATTACTTTTAGTAAATTCAACTTCTATTCATAAATGAAATAATAGGAAAACATAGTACAATGTCTATAATGTGTGTATATAGAGTAGATGTGTAGAGTAAGCTAATTGTGCTATGACCATGTATTACATTGACCTTAACTATTATATTTAGCCAAATTATTATGTTACATATTTAACATTAATAATACAAGAGTAGTGATAAATGATATATAACTACCAAAGATGATTTTGATAGGCACATCGATCTCCTATCATATGTGGTAGATAACAACAATTTGAACAATGAATGTTGAGGCTATCTTCAATAATTCCCAATCTTGTGATCCTAAATTAGCAAATAAATAGTAATTGGGCCACATTTTGAATCATGTGATTAGGGTAGGTTGACATGTGGTTGTGATGAGGTGGGGCTCAAAGGAACAAGTGAGTCTATGAGTAGATGCCCATGTGGCACACAAGACTATGAGTTGTAAGGTACACAGTGAGGTGTGTAGTTTACAATTTGGAGTGACTATTACACAAAAGTCTATGAGTAAGCATGAGACTTGTGCATAAGGTTTTGATAAAAATTCAAGCAAAGGAGTATGCATGCTTGTGTGAGAGGTATAAGCTCTATGTAGTAGAATAAATGAGGAGTGTGTTTGACTACACAATAGCTATGCACATATCATGCACTTAAATTCATATTCAAATAGCTCAAGGTAGTACAGTAACTTGGAATCCTTATATGAATTCCAATAGATAATTTTTTTGTAAAAAGGTTGAATCAACCATCTTATTATTTCTAGTGAAAATATAGTATGATTTGAGTCTGGTGTATAAGCATAGAGAATGACATTAATTTACGTCAAATTATAACTTGTTGCCCATTCTAGAATCTAATACAAATGAGTATGATTATTAGTGCATCAAATCTATTATGCTCATATAGATTTGAGATAACGATTGTAAATTTTCCTGCTTCATTTAATGTCTCTAATATTACTATTAGTTGACACTAGTAGTAGGTATAATGAAACTAAATGAGAGAGTGATCATGTGTCACTCACAGGTCCCTAATCTAATATATGAGCATATTTATTATAATAACTAAGTAATAAAAACTAAATTTATGAGTAAACCTATGTAAAATTATGGATCACAGGCCATGCATGATGACCCTAATCTGAGAAAAATATGTGATAATATGTATAAATATGAAAACTATTTCTAAGTAACCACTAAAAACTATTTTGTAAATTGAGTACAATTATGAGAAATCTAAAAAATGTTGTTTTGACTTCTAGGATGAAAGTGCACTATTTTGGATAGCTACAATATGTGCTATTGTCCAAGTGGCATGGTGTCGTTTGAATATGCCTTCTATGTAAACATTGAGTATGTATTGTGGTTAACTAATCAAGTGTTGTATTTTTATACCTATACAGTGAACTATTTCAGATTATTCTCTATGATAAGCCACTATGTATGCCCCCTCTTTTGAGGTGAGTTGTAAATATTGCACAATAACTTATCTTAAAATAAAAAGTTATGTGAATGATGTTATAGAAAAATATTTCAATTTAGATTAATAATGATAACATTGGAAATCATTATAACATATTGATAATCTGAGAAAACTATTAATGTATGATACATGTATAACCAAGCATACATAGTGTCATGTCTAGATAGATGTTAACAATATGGCACAATAAATAAATGATCAAAATTGAGCACTTGAAACTAATTTAAAAGTAATATGGAAAGATGCATGATATTTATAATGGAATCAACAAGCCAAGGAGATGTATGATATCTATCTTGGCATCACAAACTTAGTAAAAATACCAAATAAGAGTCATGGCCAAGATATATATAGAAAGAGCACACACAATAACACAAAAAATAATGAAAAATGCCTAGGGGACACATATAAGGGACATGTTAAAAATTTCACTCACACAAATAGAGACACACAATAAGGCTTAGAGAAACAAACAAGGACATGTTCAAATGCCAACAATCTAGATCAATGAATATACACAAATATGAAGTAAAGAAGAAAACATGATAAGCATGTATGAAAAAGTGAAATAGATCTATATAAGCTATTGGTAACATTAGTATATTTAATAACTCAGGTATCTAGTAAGATAAAAATATGAAAGTAAGTGAACACATATGAAAAGATGTGAAGAATGTACTATACTATAGTAGAATAAAAGTGATAGTTATAGAGTGATAAAACCTAATTATAATATGCCCTCAATGAATTTATTGTGTGTAATCATATAAAATGTCCAAATTGGTAGTTTGAGTGTGGCTTGTGACACCCCATCCATAGGTCTTTTTTGAATGCTCTTACAACCCTTCTAGACACATTTTTGCTCATTGCCAATCATCCAAAACCTTCTGAATGGTCATTCCACTTCAGCCAAATAATATTCCCCATGCCAATCTTGTTCCCATAGGTCCCAAGCTTGTAGGATAGTAACACCCCAATTAGATTATAGCACCCCATAGAGAAGTGTCCTATTTTTGGTGGTCCTATCAATTTGCACTTTGAGCCCCAATAGTCATTTTCATCTAATAATTATCCTTAATTAGGTTGTCCTAGCATGAATACATCTAACCCATGACCAATCATTCCCTATAAAATCCCACTCAAAGCTCATTTACAAGGAAGGTGACCAAACTTACAAAGTAAGTAAGAATACAAACAAATCACTAAGATAAACTTCCCTATTTTTTGCACATAGGCACCTAACATAAATGCAAACCTACTCAAATCCTCATACAAGTCCCTAGCCACCTCAAACACTATCAATTTGGAATTTACATCCACATCACACTATTGCACAAAGCACACTAAGTGGGAGAACTACATATGGCTTGATACCTCTTCATAGTATTGGTATATAGTTAACATGCCCACGTAAGGGGTGTGGATTACACATTTAGTACATATTTCACACTAACCCCCCTCTTTCTCAAGTGACTCAAATGCCATTTTATCAAGCATGATGGAGGGTTAGGGTTTGAAGATAAAATAAGATCCACAACAAGTTTCATCAATGATCAACACTTGATTTTTCATAGGCATGCTCACAAAGGCACAACATAACTACCCAAAAAGTTTCAAGTCTCTTTGATTAGTTTGGACAACAAACGTAGGAACAGATAACATTATCAGACACTAAATCATCCACTTTTTGGTGCTCCTATCCTTTTTCCCAAAAAAATCTAGATTCAGGTTTACAATACCTTCCTAGTCCTACATAGCCATTTTCAACCTTTGTATCAACTATCTTAGTCTATTTTATAGCCAAGTTATATTTCTTCTTATTTATTGCTATTTTTAAAAAGGTGAAAAAGATAAATAGTTTCAAAAATTAGGACTATATTTATTACTATATTTTATACTGATTTATTAATCCAGATCCTTAACTAAAATAGGAACAAAACTCCATTATTCCCAAAATAAGTTAAATCATTTGGAGAACCCAAATTACTTCATTTCCACACAAAAACCCTAGGAAAAATTCCTTACTAATTTTAGCAATATTATTTTGATTTTTATTGCATATATAAATCAAAATTTCACATTTAATTTTTAAAATTCACCATAGTAATTTTAAAAACCATTTCTTTCAAACCTTAGTAGAATATACTAGGTCCCTATGTTTTTAGAGGTATCACCTTACATGTTAGTGATCTTCATATAATTTTTATGCATATTCCAATTTGCTATTTTAGGACTTTACATTTCCTTTATTCAATACTTTCCTTCCATCACATTTTTATTATTAAAACTTATTACAAAAGAATAAATCCACTTTCACTTTGTTTTCCTACTTTAACAATGGCCCAATATATTAACTTTGATGAAACTGATAAGAGGGAACTTCAAGACATTTTAACTAAAAATCCTGATATGCAAGATGATATGCTTAAAATACTACAAGAAGAACAACAAAAAATAAACAATGGTCACTCCCCTCAAACCATAAAATAACTGATTACAAATGACACTATGGGGAAACTTATGTCTCAACAACCCCTATAATATCCCAACCTTCATATGTGGCACCACCAGTTATGGCTAGTACATATTCACTTCCTAATGTGGCTATCCTTGTGCAAGAGATCAAATATCTTCAATCCAAGGTGCTACATCTTGAGTAAGGTGCCTCTAGAACAACATAGGATTTGGAATCTTTTGCTCTACTTCATATACCATTGGCATGCCATATTGATTCTACACCCTTGCTACTAGGTTTTGTTTAATGAAAGCTCACTCTATATGATGGAAAGGATGACCTCATATAATTATGTTGACACTTATATGTAACCTAGATAAAGGCATCTTATATAGAATACCTATTAAATCTAGGTGTGACCATATGAAATATTCTAGGTTTATGTCACCTTTAATTTGGTGTGATCAAACCTAGATCATTTGTTATCACTCCTTTTCAAATAGCACAACCCTAATTCTTCATCTTCATAATGGATGTGGTAGAAATGGGTTAGTGGGATCACAGTTTTGAGCTTCCCCAAAGACCCAATTATCAATGGGCATTGCCTACATAACCAATACTCCAAATAGGGCCTCATATTTATGTAGTTGTCCCATGTGTGTTGGCTTGTGTGCATGAGAATGTAATGTGTGATAATTAAGTTCATAGAGTGACCTAAATTTTAACTTGGTGAATATGGATCATGGAATGTTCCTTCAGTAATTCAAACCTATAGATGTGTTGTGCCTATGACTAATATGGAAATATAAGAAAATAGGGAAGATTTTCTCACTTCAATCCTTTTGGTACTTTCCCTTGTGAGAGGTAAGAATTTGTTAGGTCTATGCTAGGTGAGGAATGAATGAGGATTGATCATGTATATATACCAATTATTTTGGATAATATCTCACATTAAATCACTTAGGCTGACCATAGGGATACACTCTATTTTCAAATTTCAATACCTTAGAGAACTAGATACTTGCATTGACATAGGCATCTAACTGGTACATAAGTGTCTAGGCATGTAGAAAATAAGTACATGTCTAAAACTTGTAGAGACATAATATAAGTAGGTTTACAACATTATGGGTATGGTATAAGGTCTAACTCATCAAAATAAAATTGGTTGGACTAAGAGATAAATAATTTGTCACAGAGAGATAATGTATGTGAGCCTTTTGGCAATAGGAGGCTCTATAAGCTTAAGTTACATCCATGATACGTATTTTCCAAGTGTAAAATATTGAGGTGCCATATAATTCATAAATAGTAATTATATTTCCCCCCTTTAATCTAGTAATTAAATTGTTAATCTAAAGGAAAAGAAATGTGTACCTGGGTGTGTATAGCACACCTTGTCTTTGTATGAGCCCAAATTAAGTGATTTACTAGTGACTAAATTAAAACCAAGATAATGTTACAATATATAATCAATGCATATAATCTAAAATTGAAATCACTAAAATGGTTAAAACTAAAGAGAGCAAGGTTTATAAGTACACTTGTGTATTGATAAAATTGATTTGCCTTCTAGTAATTTGATATGAAAATATGTACCATTATGAACCATTATAGATTATATTAGGAAAAATATAAATATATATAGTTCATAAATATATAAATAATTGAGGACGCATTCCTCCAACCTTGGAGAAAATTTGAGTTTCCATTAGGTAGTTGAGATTAGTTCAACTGTGTGACCCAATCATACTTATAACCTAGTGAGAATGAGTGAACCAAGTCAATTCACACTATAAATATGGCAAGGTTATCTAATGTAATAAATTCCAACCTATAAACCTCACAATATTGAATGATTTATTCACCTCAACCATACCAAAAAACATACCAATTACTATAATATATTGGCTCAATATAGTCTATAATAGTCCAACCTAGTGAGCTAAAGTCTATAGAAGTGTTTGAAATTTGAATGTTGATTTGATTTTTAAATTTAGGTGATCTTTGCATAGAATATGTACCTTATGTATGTCTCATGATGAAACCTAGGTATAATAATGGTACTAATGTATAAAATACTACCATAAATGTGTATCTAAATCATATAATTGTGCAATTTGGATAATTCACAAATTATACAACTGTGGAAAACATGTTTACATAACATGCCTCCATTATAATCTAAAACTGAAGACTAGTATGAGTGTGGATAATATGCTTCCATAGCATGCCCCCACTAAATATCTGAAATTATGACAAATATGGAAAGCATGTTTCCAAAACATGCCCCTATTGCAATCTAATTATTTGAAGAATGTGGAAGCCATGCCTCTATGTCATGCCCCCACTAATATTCCACCTCTTTTGAGGTGTATAGAGGTATAAAATAGTAGTTACCTTACCTCAAAATGATAATATGACCATGTGAATTGTGATTGTATCATGTAGCATATATGATAAACATGTTTCGATAGATATATCATTGAATCACAAAAAATGTGATCAAATCAAGTCTTAAGATGAATTATATAGACCATCACAACATCTAGATAGTAATAGTATAAGCTCAACAAGAAATCATGCACACATACAAGAACATTCAAAATCAAATTAAAAGGCAATTGTCCAAAGAGACCTCAAACAATGGGCATATCCAAATGACACATAATCAAAGGGACATAACTTAGTCACATATCCACAAGGAAACCATTGACATATTCAAATGTCAACATACAACAAACTATGACATGCAAATACCACAATAGGAAAATATAGGCATGGGGGCCATAATCAATGTAACATATTCAAATGATCAAATAATTAATATAATTACATGACATTAACAAGAAAGGAACACACTCAAGGAAGTGAAAAATGGAATGAATTAAAAATAAGTAACCAACATAAACATAGCACACTAGTCACTGGATATGTGTTAACAAAAAACATTTAGTATATAGTATACTGAGTACTTTGAGAAAGATATTAGTATGGCTAAAGGATTATATAAGTATATAATCTAAATCATGATACTATAAAATGATCATAAAATGATATAACCTAGGAGTATTATGTTCAAAGAATTGGATGCCCCCAATGTCTACATGACATGATTAGAGGGAAGGCTTAACATATTAAAGTACATAAATCATGTATCTATGTATGCCTGTATCACACTCAAAATATGTGTGAAACACACACACACACACACACACACACACACACACACACACACACACACACACACACACACACACACACACACACACACACACACACACACACACACATCTGTGTGTGTGTGTGTGTGTGTGTGTGTGTGGGTGTGTGTGTGTGTGTGTGCAAAGGAGCTAATAGAACATGTAAGTACAAAAAATAATTTTGAATTTTTAAATTTTTGGTTAGAAAAAGGAAGAGGCTTTACTTTGTCCATTTGAAATGTTTTAAATACCAAAATAAGAACATGCTATAATAGACATAAAATCTAGGGAAAAATCCATTATGTTGATGTACTCTTTATATTTTGAAAATAAACTAAATTTTTAAACAAATTTTAGTAAATTATAAATCAATAAACTTATAGAACACCTTAGGAGCTACATGAAGAGACATAGAGGTTAGGTTCACTAAATGTTTAACCCTAAAATGTAGATTGGGGATATAAGATTAAATTGGTAGATATAGCCTAGGGTAAAAATGTGATAAACTATCTCTATAATAGGTCAATTAGTTTACAAACTTAGATAAACAATGTTTTGAATTTAAATACTAAGATATGATTTAAAAAAGTAAGTAAAACTAGTGATTGATATATCAATGAAATGGAAATGAGATTACTTAGCTAATTTACTATGTGCATAAAGATCTGATATGTAATATGCTATAAATACACTATATTTAGATTTTGTATTAGTCATCAGATTCTATGAATTTGACCTCTCTAACCTTAGAGACTTGTATTAACCTTAGATGGTTGCATTAACACTTCTATCTAACTAGGACACAAGTGTCATGTACATAATGCCTATTGAATCTAGGTGTGACAACCTAGAACATTTTAGGTTATATGTCACCTTCACTCTAAAGTGCTCAAATTTGGAGAATTGGTTATCTCTCTTTGTTAAATAGTAAAACCCTAGTTATTCATATGAGTATGTGCATGGATTTACGGTACAATTTTGTATACATTTCCCATAACATGTATCTGTTATGACCATGGCACATGCATTATTTAAATTTAGGATCATGATTCCTAATCCATAACACATGCATTATGTAAACCTATTGTGCAGGCATTATTATCACATAACATGTATGCCTTATGACCACATAATACATACACATTATGTTGTCATATCAAAAAATGATATTTGGAGTGGACATCTAAATATTTTGTGATATCTGAAAGGAACTCATATGTATTCCTTACACATTACACCAAAATATAAATAAATATTTATATATCTAATGTGAAAGGAATGTGCACATGTTAAATGCAATGTGAAAGGAACACATATGCATTCCTTTCACAATGCACCAAAAAATAAAAATAGAGGTATAGGAAGGGGAAGATGATTTAATTTACTAAAATAATTTTTAATTATAAGTTTATATTTAATATAAAATTATCAATATAAATGTAAACTTATGCTTTAAACTTATTTTAGTAAATATAATAAATCAGGGTCATTATGCATGTGATAGATTTGGTCTCATAGTTACATTCCTTACAATGTAAGAGATAGCTTTTCAAAATCAAATCTAGCTATTACTTGGGCATTTTTAGGGTCTGAGTATTGAATCTATGGAATTAAAAGCATAACTTTCACAATAAATGTCCATTTTAGCTAAACATATAGTCATTTTTTATGTTTTTATACCTTACAGATTGATTGTTAGCATTTCTGTGAGTCCCAAGTTTATCAAAATTGAATTTTCCACTCACTTTAAATTCAATCCAAATTGGTGTGCTTGGGGTATCATAGGTCACATTTATTACATATGCACATAAATCAAACACTTTGTGTTAATTTCACTTGTTCACCATCCCTCACTCACCCTAATCACTTCCTCCTCATCTCTCATCACCCATCATCACTCTATAATCATTCTTAATTATCCTTAATCAATCCCTAATTGACACTCACCATCCCTCATCATCTATAATCAGTCCTTGATCATCCCTAATCACTCCTTAACTGATCCTCACCATATTTCATCATCCCTAATCACCACTTCATCATCTCTCATCATCCCTAATCAGTCCCTCCTCATCCCTCCTCATCCCTCATCACTCCCTCATTGACCCTCACCATAACTCATCATCTATAATCACTCCATCATCTTTAATCATGTTATCATGGGCCATAATTAAGGATTTACTAGATAGAGTCGAATGCATGATGTGATTACTTGTGTATAGTAGTAAAATCAAACGTGATCCATAAGAATAAATTTATCAACAATCTAAGGAGTGCAATATTAACATTAACATCATTATCCATAAAATCTTTAGGAAGATACATTATATAGGTGAAATATAAATATTTCCTCACTTCCTCATGAATTTGGGATTATCTTTCACAATGACCTAAGAGACACCTAAGCAAGTTAAACTAAACATGTGTAAGGAAATTTTATTAAATGGAATAAAAACCTACACTAATAAATCACTCCTTCATTAACCCTCACCATACCTCATCATCCTTAATCACTACTTCATCATCATTCATCAACCTTAATCACTCTCTCCTCATCCCTCATCATCCATAAGCACTCCCTCATTGACCCTCACCATCCCTCATCATCCTTAATCACTCCCTTATCATCCATAATCACTCTCTCATTGACCATCATTGTCCCTTATCATCCCTAATGACTCCCTTATTGTCAGTCATCATCCCTACTCACTCCATCCTCATCCCTCTTGGTGCACACACAAGGAGGGGGAGACCATTTAATTCCTACCATTAACTCCCATGTTTTATGGGTTCAATAACACAAACAAACATAAGTATTTTGTCAAACATTAACATTCACATAATAGAGATTAAAATAATTTCATTAAGCAATGGAATTTATATTTAATCAATGCCACTATTGGTATTATTTCATATACAACATAGAGAAAAACAATATACAAACACATACATGTCATACACCACCCTCTACCTTTGTAATGGTAGTCTAACATACCTCCTAGACAAACATAATCAAAATATCATGCAATTCTAGTCTTCTCTATTTTTTCAGCTGACCCCTCAAATGTAATGTTTATTTACTTATAAGGATGAGAATGGGAATCCAATGAAATTATCCTCCCATCCTTTGTCTTATCCTAATTCTTTAAGATCATCACATGTGTTTTCTAAAACCACATGACACAAAGTAAAAACTAAACCATTTACTCACCTATGGGTGGTTCAAATCTAGTTTCACACAAAGCATAATAAAATATGTTTTTAACTAGAAGACAAAAATGGTATTTTAAGTATTTACACATAATGTATACCTATTGGGTTTCATATGGGTGATAATAGCTAATTTGAATAATCATGAGACCTATTCAATTATAGATAATGCATAACACTTCATCAAAACATTTTTTGTGCTCATGACTCCATCAAGCTTTACATAAATGATTTACCATTATGAAAAAACTTATATGTATAGAATATATTTATGGTATTCTAAACTTTGAACAAATCAAATACCATGTTGATTTATCATGACCCGATTATGGATTACCTTACTAGATACCAGTATGTTAAAATCCTTAACACATTCAAGGTTGATTATGGAATTAAACATAGATCAATCACTTCTTGAGGACTTGTATTAAAACACATACTTATGTGGGTGTTCAATCAAAAATAACATAATCACTTTTTACTGGAGTCATCAAGAGACTCCATCGAAGGAATAAATATGATTACCAAAGGAGATAAAATAATGAGTTTCTAAGACTTAGGAGGGCTTCACCACTTCTATTACCACTATCAAGTAACATAAAAGGCATCTATATACCCATGCAAGTTTTCCTTTGCTAAATAAAATTGTGGATTATGCAAAAGACACAAGTCCAAAAATAAAAGTTAAAGTTCAAATTAGGGAAACATGACTCGAATAACATAGGATGTGAAAAAAATGTTTCATAAAGTCTTATTCAATCAATGCAATCTAAATAAAAAAGGCACAATCCATAATATTTCACCAAAGAGAAAACCATCCAACATAAAAGGTGGATTTTTTTACCAAAAATCCAAGACAAACACAATTTTGCATGAATAAATGTTAAAATCTAAAGTTACAAGAACCAAAATAAACAAGCCATAAATAGAATAGCCAACATGGGCATCAAGGAATCAACTCCCCCAATGAAGCACACCAAAACCAAGACAAAGAAGCAAATAATGAAAATAAGAATGCACTCTATTTTTTATGATGTAATATTGCTCAACATCATGGATTCTCCTGTATCACCTCCTCATCCTTAATCACTCCCTAGAATACCTTGATGGTGGGTGAAGTAGCTTCCCATTTATGCCCAATTGGATTATGTTCCAATTCCAAATTTTACTCACTCAAATAAGTATGAATGAATGAATATTTTCCTTGATCCTTATTTGAGTGATAAAAATTTGTAATTGGAACATAATCCAAATGGGAACAAGAGGGAAGTCATTTCACCCACCATTAGGGTATTATAGGTAGTGATTAGGGATAAAGAGGGACAAGAATGGAATGGATATGGATGATGAGGTATAATGAGATAATAATTAGTGATGATGAGGAATAGTGAGGGTTAATGAGAGAGTGATTAGGGATGATGAGGGATGGTGAAGGTCAATGAGGATGAAGTGAGAGTGATTAGGGATTATAAGAGGTGAGGGGGGAGTGATTAGGTATGATGACTGATAATGAAGGAGTTATTAGGGATGATGAGGGATGGTGAGGGTTAATGAGGGAGTGATTTGGGATGATGAGGGATGTTTAGGGTCAATAAAGTAGTGATTAAGGATAATGGGGGATGAAGAGATAGTGACTAGCAATTATTAGGGATAAGGAGGGAGTGACAAGGGATGATGAGGGATGATGGAGTGATTAGGGATGATGAGTGATGGTGAGGGTCAATGAACGAGTGATTAGGGATGATGAGGGATTGATTAGAGATGATGAGGGATGGTGGGATTAAAATAATATGATAATAATTATTAGTAAAAATAATAAATCAATTTACTAAATATATTCTTTATACTATCCCCATCTATTGTCTAAAAATGGGTTCTATCGAGAATGATGTTCTACTGAGAAAGTATATCATTCATGCATATTATATTGAGAAAATAGATAGGGTTATTAATTTGTTCATTTTTTCTTAATTAAATATAAAACAATTATGACCCATAATTAATCTAAGGAATTTTACCACCTAACACTATTCAATACATATGCAACATCACAATAATTGTTATATGGATATTATCATAGTAAATTTTATAGATACTGACCATAGGTTGAAAATTTTTATAGATATACAAGTGAATATAATTAAAATTATGAGCATGATCAAATTTGAGTCAAAAAAGATTAGGGGAATGATTTTGACAAGAATTTATATTGATAAATTAAAAAAAAATTGTAATGTGAATTTGGCCGAGTAGCATTTTAAAATAATTTGGACCTAAAGACCAAACATATAGATCACCAAAGAAAAAACATATTATATTACTATCTTAAGAATGTGAAAGTACATTAATAAGAAGACATTTTGAGGTCAAGTCAAGATCAAAGGTGTTTAAGGCTTTTGATTGATATAAATAGTGCATATGGGATGTAAAACATGTTACTATAAATATTAAACATAATATCACAAGTATAATTTCTTGTACTTCATGAAGTGGTACAATATGTAATATACATAATCATTTATGACACCAAAACACTTTATTTTCCATGTTTTTCTATATTCTAAAGAGCTTTCTCCCAAAGCACACACTCTATAAAAAAATTGATCATAGACTTTAGTTTTTTCCTTAAACCCATATATTCCTCTCCATTTTACATGATCCCTATATTCTAATTAGTATTATTTTTTTATTATTATTATCTTCTATATTTAGTTCCTGTAACATGTAAACATTCTCCTTTCCATTTCAATCTATTTACTTCCTCATTCGAGTTATAATTCAAACTATCATCTAAATTTCATTGAGTAGAGTCTTATTTTAACATGCCAGGTGGATTTATGATGGTTTACAATTATTAATAAACAGTGGTAGATTATTATAATAAAATCCTCACCATATTACATGCCATTACCCCCACTCAACTCACATTTTACCCAACTAATTGGTTGTTCAGTTTTAGTTACATGATTACTTTTTGATATTTTCTTTACCATTGAGCAGGTGGCTTTTTATTATAGATTATAAGTTGGATTTTTAATAGTTAAGTGAGGAACTATTTTTTCATGGTTGACCAACTGATATTCTAAAATGTATAAATCTTTCTAAAAAAAATTAATGAGGGAGTTATCCCTCTAGTTTCATAGCTTGGCCTACAAGCAAGGGTTGAAATATAATGAGGAAGGGAGGGACCCAGGGCTTGAACCATGAGAGATGTTATTCTATCTTACAAAGGGGAGAGAAAAAACTCTATACTCTTGGCCGTTTGGGCCCAAGGAAGAGGTTACATCTACCATAGAAATGATAAAGGCCATGCCTCCTTTAGAACCTCTAATCCCTACCCACTATGGATAGGGTTGGGTGGCCCAACTAGATATTGTATCTATTTATATAGATGTCATGCCAAGTACATCTATAGTCATAGTCAACACGCAAACAACAACCCACCCCTCCACTATAAAGATTGAGCCTATAGTTAGGTTCAAACAACCAAGTTGAGAATTGACCCAAACATTTGAGCATGGGTTGTAGGGAATCAACTGATAGAAGAAAGCAAGTCAAATAGTGAGACCTAAACTCATGTTACATATATATTATATAATAATTTGCATTTATCATATCTATTTACTCATGTTTCCCATCTTATATAGTCATGTTATGTATATAGTTAGGTTACTCATATTACCAATCCCATAGATTCACCCCTATAATGACTCATATTACGCATCCCATAAAGTCATGTCAAACATACAATATATAATAATTAAACTCATCACTATATTCATTCGTAAGATTTATATGTATATATTTAGAGGATTTTGTAACTTATGAGTTAATTTCTATCAAATATATCTTAAATCTCTCAATTTATCTCCTAAAATCTCCCTAATATCTCTCAATGAAATTTATTCCATCCTAGAATATTTATTAAGTTATTTTGTCTTAAATACAATTCATGTACATACATAAAATTATATTCTCCCAAAATAAACAAACTCACCTAAAAACTAATGTGAATACTAATAATTCCTAACATTTTACTCAATTAGAATTTAAATTTAAAACATTATGAAAATTGTCTTTATATTTACACACATAAAGCAATAAATCAACTTTTTAAAATAACAGAACATTATATTAGTTTTGAATCATTTAAAGTTGGATAAATTTAATTTCATTATATTTATTTATTCATAAGTTTATACTAAATTATATTTTGTTCAAATCTGTCATTCTACTCTTAGGTACAATCACATGGATTCTTATTTTGTATGTAAAGGTCTAATAGTCCATTGCAAGTTTGTAATATAAATCTACACTCAAAACTATATTCTCCTTAACGTACATAATTAAAATTCCTTCTATTCAATCCCTTAATTTATTTTGTAAATAATGTGCCATAAATTAATTATTGTAATCACTAAAATTAGCATTTAATGCTAAAACAATGCACTTGTGACCATCTTCTATGTAAACTTAGCCTATGCTCAATTCTACAGTTCTAAATGGCTACTCCTATACTTTTATATGAATGATCCTCTATTCTTAGAAAATTTTGAAACTGAATATTTTTATTCTTCATTCTAAGTATCTTAGACTCCCTATTAAATTGATTTATATTTATAGTTTAGTTATCTATGCTCCTCAGACAAGGTTGCTCCTTCAGGACATCCTACTAGCTGGTAGTGTATTAAGCCACTGGTTTCATCCTCCTATTGAAAAATGACTAGTTTTTCAAATTCAAATTCACCTTATGGGTCATCCACACATTTTTCAAGTCCCATTCAAGGAAATCCTTAAAATACCACTATATAAGTACATTTTCTAATGATATTTCCACTAGTTGGTAAGAGATTTTATATTACAAACACCAAAATTATTGTAACTACACATTAAGAATAAATTACATATTATTCCCAATTCTAAGTCCATACAGTGTAAGTAGCCCAAGCTAAGTCTAAATACACTAGCAAGGTTACAAGTCATTATTCAAAAAAATATTTACACCATGATTACACTAGCATGTAACATTACACTAGTATTTCACACACACCACCATAGCATAGGATAACTACATGGAGTTTAATCCCTTCAAAGTATTAGTATGTAGGTAACACTCAACACATGAATTATTGAAGTCAAGCAAAAATTTAGCCCCTAACCCTTTTTTTCCCATTTACTACATTTGTTCCTCCTTATCATTGAGTTAGGGTTCAAAGTGAAGAAGAAGGCACATAACTTATTTTGTAGCAAATTAACAACCACAAATATACACATGGGTCCTACAGGGGAAAGTGCACTGATATGAGTTCACATAGTGTAAAAACCCTATCAAATTTTGGTACACCCTATATATAATAGCGAAGGCTAAACTTATCTAAATAATGCAAACTTGTATTAGATTCAAATAGTGCCATATTCTTAATTCATAATGAACTCACACAATCCCATGGTTAATCACATAGTCTTTGTTGTAGTCCATCAACACTAAATTTTAGTTAAGTTGTTTGTCTTTTACTAATTTCTCCTTTGATCATATTTCTAAAAATATTAAGTGTTATTCAAATTTTAGATATCATTAGCTAGGTTCACAAAAAACTTGCTTGTCATACCTTATGACCTTGTTTTTAACCCATTCCATGCTTTATGAGGTATTAAAATGGTATTTCTAAAGTCTTATTAGCATAATTTAAGGTTAATTTGACAAGATTAAGGTAATGGTTTGTATTTTTTTTTATGATAGTATATTTATGCCATGGTGTGAATAAGGTAGATCATAAAGGTTTCATATGTTCATAATTTGTACCTCTAGTGATATTACCCCATAATCACCTTGCATAAACATTTCATATATGTTTGGAGAAATTAATGTCAATTTGCAAAGTTTAAGGTAAATTAAATTGAGTAAAAAAGAGTATATAACCAAATCCTATGGGTGTCAAAGGCAACAAAGATGAAATATTCATACATCACATTTGTCCAATATTTTGAAGGAGTTATCTAACTGTCATAAATGTCAATAATGTCAGACTATATCATTTTTGAAAGTTCAACACCCAAATGAGAGAGAATCAATATTTTATAGGTAGTTATGGGAAATTTTATTGACTTGAAAGATCTAATTCTAGGTGAAAACATCTTCAAAGTGTTTATTAACCTTCCTCAAGTCATATCCATGAATATCAAGCTTTTATAGGTCCTGAGAAACCAAAATTTGCTTTAGAACCTATATCGACCTCTTGGTAAACTAACAAAGGACAATTTCATGTAATTGGTATGGATAAAGGAGAGAGAGTCATTACCTAAGCTTGTGTACAAAGGGGTTATAATGGTAATCAAATTTATGGCATTAGTTCTTAGATTGGTGCCCTCATCTTTATGAACAATCGTTAAGACCATCAGGTGGTCTTAAACCCTTGTAAAACCCAAAGGTCTCAATTTTGAGCATGGTTGATGCATGAATGAAATAGTGAAAGTAAATTGAGTGTTCTAAAAGACTCAGACTCAAATAAACCTTCTCACACTTTCATATTCCATATTTTTGGCATGTATGGCATTTGAAAGTGAACAAAAGATCTCTATATGATAGTTTATAGGTTTACACTTCAAGGTTTAAAATTTTATAAATGTTTCATTCATCCAAATGATTGTCAAATGTTTTAACCATATTATCACTTCATTCAAGGATCTACAATAATTTATTCACTTTATACTAGCTTTATAAAAGGTCACATCATATCTCACTTTAAGGACTATGAGTAGGTTGCCTACACATATGGTTTGAAAGGTCTAATATAGCATTATCAAAGGTGTTTGGAGGTAATGAACTCATGGTAATTTTAATGAGGAAATATACAAGTGTTTTTAAGTTTAAAATAATCTATAAAATCCTTATGTAAGGCTTAAAGTATTAAAATGTAGACCTATAGATCTGCATTCATGTGAAATGCATGCATAAGAGAGGAGATTAGTGTAAGTTTTAGTCTTGAAGTGAATGGAGAAATTAATGAAAAATGTATGGATTATTTGATAAAGGTTTACATAGGAATAAAGAGACCCTTATAGAGGATTAAGACTCAATCAAAACCCTATACATGCCTAGAAGGATACATATAGGTTAGTTAGGGATGTAAACTCACTTTCAGACATTGAGAGTCAAGATACAATGTTATGCATTATATTTTGGGTTATATATGGATAATAAAGATAAATGGAATACCTAAGGATTAATAATGTCTTTAAAACATTATTAGATTGGAATAAATACATCCCATCCTAAGCTTATAGTCATATAATGCACCTATAGGTAGAATGACAAGACCAAGGCAATCTGAGGCCTTAAGCCAACATGAAGAACATATAAAATTATAAATATGATATGTATAAATTGGAATAAATATATGATATTAATGAGGAGTTATGATTTATAAATAATCTAATAACACATTAACCTCTTAATCACCTATAGCCGTGTCTTAAGTAGATACAAAAGAGAAGATGTATGTTTATGAGGATGTGAGGTCTTAAGGAAGTTACAAAGGGTCAAAAGAAGATAATAAACTCTCAAAATTGTAAAAAAATATCATTTATATGCTTATTGAATTGTATATTGACGTTATAAACTTCAAAATGTAGTCAAAACCCTAATGACTACCTACACGACTGCTATAATAAATCAAGTTAGATTTCAAACTTGAGATAAAGAAAATACACAGATAGTGGAGTTGGGGTTTAAGTGGATTAAAAAGTGAATAGAATCACTATAAACCAAAAATAAACCTAAATATACTTATTAGAGAAAGTGATTAAAATAATTTCCCTTTAACCCTGCAGTCACATAGTCAAGTGCTCCTACAAGCCTACCTAGTCAAATGAGAGGTGCTTACTTGGTTTAGAAGACAAAGGTCTAAGGGAAGAAGTATAACATATGAAAATAAATTTTTATAGCATGAAATACATATAATATTTAGGTTTAATGAAAACAATGACATGTTTTGAGAAATTTGCATAAGCCTGGTAAGCCTGAACATGCACACACAAGCCTATGTGTTTTTGTGATGAAAATTTGTTTTAATTAAGGTGATATGAGAACATAAATACCTAATTAGGTGTTAATAAATTAAATAGTACATTATATGAGGTTTCCAAGTCCTTCATCAAGTGGATAAAAGAGCAAATATAGTTGTTAGATTCATTTGCATTAGTTGGCTTATAAACCCTAAGCATTAACCAATAAGGACTGTGGAGAAGAATAGAAAATGACACCATTGGAATAGGTTAATATAGGTTTTATAAGCCTCCCTGATGTCTTTTGAATCATGACCAAACTATAAGAAGCCATTTCTAAGTCACTCTCTCTCAATCTCACCAAATGAAGACTTTCTAACCCAAGTGGTACTTTCCCAAGCTCAGAGTAGTATGGACTAGTTTCATGGTATCCCAAGCTCATAGGGATGGTTAGATACACTTCTCTACTTGTGATTTGTGACGATTTTTCATTGGTTAAGGTCTTAGGCTTTATGAATCATCGTTAAGATGATAAGTATTTCATAGGCTACCAAGAAGGTGAAAATTGACCTAATGAGAGAGATTGATCTCTTAAGTACTTTAAATGAATTAAATTGACCTTGAAACCACTTTTACATCATTCCTCACTCCAAGAATAGTCTCACCATGACATTTTCTTTTACTTGCACCTATATAGACTCATTAAATGTTATGATTTTGTAAGGATTTGGGCCCAAAATAGGGTGTTTGACCTCATGGATAGATGGAAACTATTGGATAATGTGGATTGAGGTGTTTAAAATCCTCAAAAGTCTAAAAATATCCTAGAAGTGCTCAAATAAGTCTAATCCTTGAAGGAAGTACAAAAGAATACTTGTAAAAGACTAGTTTTTGGCCATTCATAGTTCTCCCAATCATAAAAGGTCTCAGAAGCCCAAATTTGGTATGGATCATGTTCATTGGGTATGTAAAGTTAATCAAACACTTATTTTGATTTTCACACATGTGGTATAATATTAGAACCCAAACTCAATTTATAGGCCTATAGGCCTAATTGGAAAGAGGAAAAGGGTGAATAAGTGTAATTACACTTGTTTTTAGGTCATGAAATTTTATACAAAGATATAAAAACTTCTAGGTACTCAAAAATATGAATATTTTACCAATAGCATCTATACTTTGTCCTACAAAAGGAGCTTTATATGTTTTCAGGGCTACAAAGAATTAAAGGTAAATGAGAGCCTAAGGTGAAAGATGAAGCATTGGAGAGTATTTTATGCATCCAAAAGAGTTGTTTCAACTCTATTATGATTAATATAATCCTCCCATAGAGAGATAATGCATTCATGAATATGAAATCAAGACTTGATGCTTTTGAGCAGTGTGAGACGTAGTGGAGTCAAATGGGCTTCAAAACTCTTAAGAGGTGTAATCATCATTGAATGTTAGTATTAATAGTTTCTATAACTGATTAAAAGTTTCAATAATAAGGGTAAATATTATCTAAACATGACTTGATGATGGAGAGTGCCACTAGTCACCTTCTAAGCCAAGATAAGGACAGTTTGAAGAAGAAACTCAAAGTTGCAAACAAAGGAATGAAACTCCTATGCCAGTTGGAAGATGATGCATATTAAAATAAGTGACACATGTCTTTGGAGATCTTATTAATCTATTTCCAATTCCATTCTTGATTGTAACTCTCACTTGACACTTGTCAATATCTCTCCTCTACGCCTCTCTCTTTCCCTTTTACTCTCATTTCTCTATAAATATAACCTTGTTTAGCTTTGTATTTATTCTCCACATGGGTATGGTGAATCCCTACCCAATTTTATGCCTTTTATCAATGAAATAAAATTAGTTTTACCTCCTTATATTACTATACTTAGTTTATGTGAATGAATAGTTTATCTTGTCAAGTGATTAGCTTAGTTTCCTTGGCATGTTGTTCTATTTTAACACCTATATGCAGTTTGAAAGCTTCTTTTGTAGGTCATGTGAAGTGTTCAATTTCATTATGAGGTTTGAATAATCTTGTCTACATATTAGTGTCACTTTATGACCTATTTATTAGTCCTCATATCCCAAGCATCAATCACAACCTCCACATTGAAGTGCTTATATGAGAGATTCAGATTAAGAGTAGTGCATGTTAAGGTTAGTTTCATGGTCTATAAATACACATGCAACTAGTTGGTAGTGATCAACTTATTTGGTATATCATCCCATTAGTTATTTTTATTTCATGTCATCCTTCTCCCTTTTCCTTGCAAGTTAGTGGTGTAGAAGATCCTACTTGATACATCAAGGGGAGCTAAACCTATAACCTAGAGGTTTGATCCACCTAAAGGTCACCCATAGCCTAGAATCAATCCCATTACATATGTCAAGTTGAGAGGGCTTGAAACACCCTCTCAAGGGTGAAAATTTGAGATATAACAATAAGTTTCAAATTAGTCTTGTGTATTTATTTCATATATTATATATTCTTATTTTACTAAGTAGTTTGCCATAATTAAATTAACACTTGATTAATCCTCAATTTTGATAAAACATATTGGTGAATGTATTTATTGTTGAATATTTCAAAACCCTAACCATTCATGTTTCTAGGGTTTATTTCCTTCTTTTTATTGTTTCCAATGGTTGTATTAGAGTTTTAAAATATGATAAATTCTTTGTTAACAATAATCTTCCAAGTTTATATTTATTATTTTGTGCAATCTAATAAATGTATTTCTATCTATATTAGAAAAAGTGATAGACTAAGTGATCTTAAAGTTTAACATTCTCAGATTTTAGTTGATAACATCATAATGGAAAAATCACTTAATACATTTCAAGATATTAACAAAAGAGATTTAACAATGTATCTTTCAAAAAATCAGATATGCACTATGTGTTTTTAAAAATTGTTAAAGAGGAAATAAAGAAAGAATTTGAATTTTAATCATTTTAGACATATATTGGTATGTCTTCCTTGACTATCTCTATGTCACTCAATAAAAAATTTATACAAACATTTACTATAGGGGAAACCCAAGGATTTCAAGAAATGAATATGTTAGTCTCTACTTAGTCACTCTTTACACCACCTTCGATCAACACTCATTATATTATTGGTCTAAATTTTTTTATGAAAATAATTTCAACTCTATAGACTAAGGTGTTACATTTGGAATAAGGTTCTTTGAAACCTAATCATACATTTGATTCATAGAGTTTACTACACACTCCATTGGCTCAACATAATTCAACCTATCCTTTACCACCTAGTTTTGTGGCACCCAAGCTTACATTATATGATGGAAAAGGTGATCTTGAGAAACATTTGAGATCATTTCACACATCATGTTTTTAGAATGCATCCAAGGATAGGTTTTTGACCAATATTTTTCCCATGAGTTTTAAAAATTATCCTCTAAAATGGTTTTATGATTTACCATATCAATTAGTTAATGCATTCAATCCTTTATAAGATTTATTCCTTGCACATTTAATAATTAACATAAGTGAAAATACTTTATATTATCATATTTTTTATCTTAAAAAAAATATTATGAGTCTATCATAGATTATATATCATGGTATAAGATGATGTCATCTAAAATGATGAATCTTATGGCAGATAAGGAATTTGAGATATATTAAAATAGAGTTTACTTCCACATCTACATGAATATACTATGTTTAATAATTTTGAATCATTAATGGATTTATGTCACATGATTACAAAAAGAGAGGTTAAATTTTTTGCAATGAATAAGCAAAATTATGCAAACAACCTAGTTTTTACTTCTCGTGCAAAGAATCCAAGTAAGCCACCATATAAGGTGAGTCCAATTGAAAATAATAATGATCAAAATACAATAGTGAACATAATTTTAGATCCTACTCCATTTTTTGTGCTATCTTCTCCTCAAAGGAGATAGTTTACCAACTTACCAAAATCTCCCTATAAGGTGTTACAAAATTTATTGAAGTGTCACCTCATATCACTCCCTACTATTAAATAGGTTATTTTGAGTAAACCTCCTCCAAAATTATTTGATAAAAATACTTTTAAAGATTTTCATAAAGCATCAGATTATAATACCAACATATGCATTAGTTTGTGACAAAGATACAAGATTCAGTAGATGAGAACATCATTAATTTGGGTACATTTACTAACAGTACAAAGGCAAAACCAAGTGAGATTTGAATAATGAGTATATCAATGATATTTTCCCTAAGCATATAAGTCAACAAATAGTATATAAAATGGAAGTGTATTACACATATAATGCATATCCTCTACCATCTTCTTATCATCCTCATATAGAGGCACAATACATAAAGCAACTTATTACTAATATGACCAAGCCACCATTGGTAAAGTTATTAAATAATATGGATATCATGGATCTAAAACTAGTTATTATAATACAAGATAAAAATGCATAAGGTAGACCATATGTTATGTTACAGATGTTACTTGACAAGGAATTAATTGTTTTGCCAATAATAAGGCATAAATATACTAATAGATTGTTTAATCAAGAGGGAAAACCCTTTTATCATTTTCACATAATCATAGGGCATGCTACTGACACTTATTCAAAATTTCAACAAAACAAATAAAAAAATAAAGATAAAGGTACTATTCATATGATACATCCCATACTACGTCATTCTAGGGCTCAAAATCAATGTCAAATACATAAAAATTACAAGCATTTAAGAGGGAATCCTTTGACTAATCAAATTTTTATTGAGAATGAGTATAAAAAACATGTGAAAATTGATGAGAACACAAATCCCAATGTATGTACACTTTCATTTATTCAACATATATGTCATGATCAAGATGAATTATATAAATGTATATATTACTAAGATTTAGTAGGACTTATCATAGTACCAATTACATGTGGTACCAAATTTGTGGACAAATTGTTTTTGTTATAAAAATAGGAAATTAAATAAGTGTTATATTTGGTCATTAATGGTTGTACAAAATGGAAGATATAGTTGATAAGTTACAACATTATATTACATTCAAATTTTAGGATGCTATGATTTTTACTCTTCATGATGGTATTGATGACAATCACAAATTAAAAAATTATAATCAAGGATCAAAGTTGATTTTTTCACAAACTACAGATGAGGCATCCTACACAATGGAACAACACACTATATGTATGCATATGATTCAAAATAATGTAAAAGATAAGGTTATGGTATGATGATAAAAATGATGATGATATATAGGAATTTGACAAAAATAAATATTTAGAAGTCAATAATCTTTCACTAGATTCATTTTTAGATTATCCACATCCCTTGGATGTGTTTCTAGATGTTTAAAAAATGTTTCATATATTCAAAAATACAAAAAAAATGAATAATACAAAAAATATATAAACATCAAGACATATTCATGATATGTGTAGTTCATTTACATCAGTTGATTTGTGCTTTAGTATATGCAATACTTCTCTATATCTAATTTTATATCAAATATGATTCATAAGTATACTTGAGTGAGTTTGAAAACATGCATGTTTTCACTTTCAGATATAGTTGTAGATGGTGATACTATCTCAAACCTAAAAAATTTACACAGATAAAACTACTATATTTTAGATACTAACATACTACACTTTTATTTGATTCTAGTGGATTTGTCCTAGTGAACACAAGCTCTAATTTCTTAGATAAAAAATAGTCACAAGCTTTTTATAGCTTATGTGCATCATATCAAGTTCATTGGGAGCATATTATACTTAGGTTTTATCACTCTATAACTATCCCTTTTTTTCCGACTATAGTATAGTACATTATGCACATCTTTCCATATATGTTCACTTACTTTCATATTTTTTTCTTACTAAATACCTGAGTTACTAAATATACTAATGTTACCAATTACTTACGTAGAATAATTTCACTTAATTATGCATGTTTATCATGTTTTCTTCTTTGCTTCATATTTGTATATATTCATTTCTCTATATTGTTGGCATTTGAACATGTCCTTGTTTACGGATCTAAGCCTTATTGTATGTCTCTATATGTGTGAGTGATATTTAAACATGTCCCTTAAATGTGTCCCCTAGGCCTTATTTCTCATTTTATGTGTTATTATGTGTTCTCTTTGTCTATACATCATGGCCATGACTCTTATTTGGAATTTTTTCTAAGTTTACAATGCAATGATAGATATCATGCATCTCCTTGGTTTATTGATGTCATGATAAATATCAAGCATCTTTCCATATTACTTTTAAGTTGGTTTCAATTACTCAATTTTGATCATTTATTTATTGTGCCATATTGTTAACATCTATATAGACATGACACTATGTATGATTGGTTTTACATGTATCATACATTAATATTTTTCTCATATTATCGATATGCTACCATGATCTCCAATGTTATCATTATTAATCTAGATTGAATTTTTTTATATAATATCATTTTCATATATTTTTATTTTAAGATAATTTATTGTGTAAGATTTACAACTCACCTCAAAAGAGGGGGCATACATAGTGGCTTGTCATAGAGAATAATCTTAAATAGTTCACTTCATAGGTAGAAAAATACAATACTTGATCAGTTGACCACAACACATACTTGATGTTTTCATAGAAGTCATATTCAAAAAACACCATGCCATTTGGAAAACAATACATATTATAGCTATCCATAACATTTTGCTTTCATACCAAAATTGAAAACAACATTTTTTAGATTTCTCAGAATTGTACTCAATTTACAAAATAGTTTTCAGTGGTTACTCAGAAATAATTTTCATATTTATACATATTGTCACATATTTTTCACAAATTGGAGGAATCATGCATGACATGTGTTCCATAATTTTACATAAGTTTACTCATAAATTTAATTTGTATTACTCAGTTATTAGAATCAATATGCTCATATATTAGATTAGGGGCTTGTGAGTGGCATATGATCACTCTCTTATTCAATTTTACACCAGTTTATCAAAAAAGGAATGCAAATTCATGTCATTCTCTATGTTGTATACACCAAAATAAAATCATACTATATTTTCACCAAAATAAATCTTATGCCATATGAAATGGTTGATTCAACCTTTTTTCACAAAAATTATCTATTGGAATTCATATAAGGATTCTAAGCGACTGCACTACCTTGAGTTATTTGAATATGAATTCAAGTGCATGATTTATGAATATTAATTGTGTAGCCAAACACACTCCTCATTTGTTCTACTACACAGAGCTTGCACCTCTCACACAATCATGTTGTAATATACATAGGTAGGTTAATATGATACATATTGGGTTGTATAATATAGGAAAATAATAGTAATGAATATTAATATATTAGAGGAATAATCCCACATTCATAGAAAGGATGAGTGGGATAGATTAGAAGTAGTATAAATAGAGGGGCATAGGCTATTATAAGGCATCCAATCAAATAAAAAATAATTAGGGTATTACTCTAAGAAGGAGGTATCCCCCTTAAAGTGTCAATTAATTCAGAGTGATTCCTTCTATAAAAAAAATATAATATAATATATATTCAATATTTGTAGCTATTTTGTGTATTATAACATAGATATTTTTAATATTTGATATACCTAGGTAGGTTAATATAATGCATATTGGGGGGTAGAATAGAGGAAATTAATAATAATGAATAGTAATATTTAGAGGATTAATCCCACATGCATAGAAAGAATGATCAGGATAGATTATAAGTAGTATAAATAGAGGGGCATATGTTATTATAAGTCATCCAAGTAAATACAAATCAATTAGAGTGTTACTCTGATAAAGAGGTAGCCCCCTCAAAGTGGCAAGTGATTCAAAGTGATTCCTTCCATAAAAGGAATATAATATAATATATATTCATTATTTATATTTATTTTATGTATTATAGCATAAAGGTTCTTAACATTTAGTATTAGAGTAACACTCTAATTGATTTGTATTTTCTTGGATGCCTTACGATAGCCTATGCCACTCTATTTATACTAATTCTAATCTATCCTGCTAATCCTTTATATGCATGTGGGATTATTCCTCTAATATATTATTATTCATTACTATTGATTTCCTCTATCCTACCATCCAATGTGTATTATAATACCTTGCCTAGGTATATTACACATATGTAATCATTTGATTTAAGTTTACTCAAAACCTTATGCACAAGTATCACAGTTGCTCATAGAATTTCATGCAACAACCACCCTAGATCACAGACTACACCCCTCACTATGCACCTCATAGATCATAGTCCTTTACACCTCATGAGCATCTACTCATGTGTTCTTTCAAGCCCCACCTCATCACAACCACATGTTTGCATACCCTAACTATATGATTTAAAATGTGGCCCAACTAATTGTTAGCTTCCAACTAAGGATCATGAGATTGGAAATTGTTGAAGACAACTTGGACTTTCATTATTCAGACCATTGATAACTACCACATATGATAAGAGATCGATGTGCCTATCAACATCCTCCTTGGTATTTGTACATTAGTTATCATTGATCTTGTATTATGAATGTTAAATATGTAGCATAATCATCTGGATAAATATAATAGTTAATGTCAATGTAATACATAGTCATAACACAATTAGCTTGCTCCACACATATACTTTATATACATGCACTATAGACATTATACTATGTTTTCCCTATTTTATCATTTATGAATAGAAGTTAAATTTCCTATAAGTAATAATTTTGCTAAATTCAATATGTATTTGAGTGTTCTATTTAAATACTTTCCACACATTCACTCTACACAACCAAATTTGGTTGTCCCTTATCCACTCAATCCTGGGTGATGTGGTGTGGATCATTGGGATCATAGCTTCACTCTTTTCTTATCTATGCATGTAACCACACAAGCACAATAATAGAGATAAGTTTTAGCAATCAATTCTATTTTAGAGAATATAAAATAAAATCATAGCAAAATTAAGATGCTTGATGCCTAGAATCAAGCTGAGGTAGCCCTATAAGTTTGAAGTCACATTGCCAATGTATTAGGGGTATAACATACTAAAATTTTCAATCAGTTCCATGAATGAATGATGAAAATCAACCTAAAACCTTCACATTCATCTTAATGTCATGCTCTACAATGGTTTTAACAACAAACCCCTTCAAATTAAAATCCAATATCAACATCCCTATGTTCAAAGGTAAGATCGATGCCAAAATAGTGGATGCTTGGAGAGTAAGATATAGGGTGAACCATATATATATTCTCTATGGGATATCCCATTAAACTCTATATTTTGGACCTCCCTTCCCCCACATATCCTCATAGTTGATCACACAATATCTATTTTAATCCATCATATCTGAATTCTAGCTAAGTTGTTTATCTTTTACTACTTTCACTTTTAGCATGTTTCTGAAAATAGTATGTTCTAAATCAATATTTTATATTTATTGCACATTATATATTTTGATTTTACTTATTTGTTTTTTATAATTAGATTAACACTTTTTCAATTTCTAATTTTGATAAAATAGTTACACAAAAATAGTCCCACCCCATTTCCTTTTTTGAAGTGTATAACATACTAACATTAAAGGGCATCAAAATATATCTTAGAAAGAAACTACCTTTATAATAATCTTTAATCTTCTTAAAATTTATTAATTACCTTAAGGAAATTCATTCATTCATTTAATTTGGTATAAAATAAAATCAATTATTAACATTGATTACTAGTCACATGGATGGGGTTACTACACCATTGAAACCATAAGTTATCTTAGTTATAATTGCACAAAGGCTATCAAACATCATCTCAATTTTCAAAGAATTAAGTTCGATAGTAATAGGACTAATATTACACACAATATATTCTTTAAATCCTATATTGATGGTCCTAAAAAATTAATCTTAGTCTAACTCAAGTATTAGCATTATCCCTAACCTATCCTAAGACTTACGGCTTGATCCACCCACATTGTGAGTAACATACATATTTGATTCTTAGAATAAGGGTTAGATGTAATTATTCTTTAAATTATGAAGAGTCTCATCTAGGATACATCATCATCAAAATTGGTTGGTGATCTAAGCCAAAAAGGAATGAATAAATATAACTCAAACAAGTTTATATAATATCTAGATATCAATAATCAAGACCAAAGCACACACTCACGATAAAACTTGCATAAAAAACCTTGAAAACCTAAGGTGTGTGTGTTTTTTCAAACTAAATATCTCATAAAAGGACATATGAGTGTCAAAATAAAGATAAGGGATTCTAGATTCCTTTGACCTAACTAATTATATTTCTCATGATATAAAACTCACACTACTCGAATAAGCTTTGTCTTACAAAAATATCCCTATAAATGATAAGGTCAATTCAATATAAACTAAGATCACTCAATAGGGAGTACACCATAGGTCACTACCTAACCACTAATTAAATTCATACATACTAATCAACCAAACATACTAAAGAGTTAGCAGTAATGAAGAATAAAAATGCACAAGGAATAACACCCTAAGATTAGTGTCAATAATTCGTGATAATACTAAGTACCTTAAGCGTTAGTTTTTAGCACTCTTTATAGATAAATCACCCTAAGAGTTATTTATTAGTGTTCACACTCACTTTATAATCTAGATACTTATTTGATATGATATCCTTCATATGTATAATCAAGGTTGCTTATAGTTTACTTGTTACCAAAACAAGTGTTACTTTAATTACAAAGGCATTTGACCTTCACCAATTAATCACTTAACTTTAAATTTAAAAATTACCCTTGAGGGTAAATTTTTATGGCCACTAGTTATCCCATGTGTAGACATAACCAAGTGTTTATAGGAATTACCCATACACATAAGAATATAATTTGTTTAGGCTTCCCAAGTTTGAGCAAGGTAAAACTTACCTTATTTCTAGATACTCTCTTAACTCTATAGCCAACACTAATTCCATTTAGCTTATAAAAGGAAACTAAATTACTTCATATATTTAATAATTCAAATCAATCAATTAAACTATATTTTAATTACATTTCCTAGGCTATCAAGAGTGTATAAAATTCATTAACTAAATTTACTCGTGGAATTGTGTATTAACCAATTCAAAAAATTAAATGATGAGTATAAAAAATATTTTGTACATCAAATGTAGGCTAGTAAAATGCAAATGAAATGATGTCTAATTCTATAGCAAAATAATTAATAAATATATTCTAATATTTAATTTCATTTTTTATACCATAGAAATCAGAAGGAAATCACCTAGATCTTTTATCTATAAAATAAACTCTAAATATGCATGAAAGTAAACAAAAATTTTCATAGAAATCTACATCATTCATTAATCTCTTTAAAAAATCCACCATTTTCTTTCTTTCTTTCTTTGATATAGTCTACAAACATAATTCATATTCCATAATAAAAAAAGGTGTTTTCCTTGGAAAAATTAACACAGTATTATTGTATTATCCTTTCCATGTTTTTTTTTCTCTCAATTCAATGTCTTACTTTAGTGGTGAATGGATAAGCAATCAGAGAACTCAAAATCAGTTTTTGCAAACAAATTATTAAGGTTATGGGCCTAGTTTCACGAATTGGTGATAGATATTTTGGCTATCATGTGCTAACAATTTTTCAGCATAACAAGCCCTAAAACTATCCTAATGTGATAACCATTTGTCAATTTAACTCATTATCAAGTCAACTTGACCTAATAATGACTCTAGGTTATTAGTTAGATACGTGTAATGGGTGTTGGGGGATGTGGGATCCCTCATTCTCCTAATTACTTACTCAATTTCAATTTTGTTATCCACAATGTGTGTAACTAGATACTCTTGGTTGCCTGGGGTATCTTGTGGAATTGTAGGAGGGTTAGGTGGAGGGTTAGCCACAGGATTAGAAGGTTCAAGTGGAGGGTTAGCCATAAGATTAGGAGGGTGAGTTGGAGGGTTATAAGGACATTTATGGTCTCTTGTAGTGGATTAGTCTATTTAAAACAAATAGTTTACAAATTAAATAATGTAAAAAATAAAAAAAAATGGTAAAATACAAGGTTAGTAGGTGTAGTTTTTTATCACTTACCTCTTCTATATGGTGGCATTATGAAGTTCAGGACCTGTCAAGATTTTCAATGGACCTATGGCAAGTTTTGAGGTCTTTGGAGGAAAAACACAAACATAAAATAGTACTTCAGAGTTGTAAAAATGTGAAATGGCAATGTTCAGCTGCAAGTTTTTTAAAAAATACCATAGGTAACACGTACACATTATAATAACACATGCACATTATTATTTATAATAATGAGTACATTTTGTTGTAGTGCATATGCATTCTAGCTCAAAAATTACCTATCCATACTTTTAATAATGCGTAAACATTATTTACTAATATGTACATGTTATGTGAATAATGCATATGCATTATGTGAATAATGTGTATGCATTAAAGGTTGTGTTCATGGAATTGTCCCCTCAACTCCATGCACATACCCTATAGTTATTTAATATTTCAAACTCTTACACTTTTATCAATTCAAATTTTCACATGAAAAAATGTATACGTGTTATAGCACATACATGTTCTACGTTTGGTGTTTACCAAGCCAATAAATCATAACATGTATGCATTATTGCCATAATACATACAAGTTATGAAAAATCACATATGTTTTATGCTAAAATGTCCATGGAATTATCCCCCAACTCCATGCACTTATCCAATGATGCTAAAGCATATATTATACTTCACCTCATCTCTCATGATATATATTTGAAATAGAATGTCAAATTTAATGAGATTTTTGTTCATGTGGATCCCTCATCACCTTATCTTCCCATTGACATTCCTTTTCCTTATTCTATTTCAAATGACATTCTTTAGGATAGTGATGATGACACACATTAGGCATCACCATCTCTTCCACATGTTTGTCGGCCTATGCCTAGAAAAGATAAGTCTACTCTTAAGTCAACTAGTTCTTTAGTAGGTAATCCTTCTACATCTCAACACACTCAATCACAAGCATATAACATTGCATTGTTGGGTCATGCCATTTGAGATGATCTAGTATTATTGTCTAAAGCATTATGAAAACTAGAGTGGGATGTTGCTATATAATAAGAGTATTATATATTCATGAAGAATCACACTTGATATCATGTGCCCATTCCTAAGGGAAGGAAACTTATTTGGTGCAAATGGGTCTACAAGACCAAGTATGGTTCAATAGCCAAGTAAAAATCTAGCTTAGTTGTAAAGGGATTTAATAGGTTAAGGGTGTAAACTATTATGAGAACTTTGCTCCTATTTAAACTATGGGTTTGATCTATATTTTACTCCCTCTTGATGTAGCACATTGGTGTTAGATCTATCAAATGGATGTGAAGAATGTTTTATTATACAGTGATCTACATGAGGAGTTCTACATGAAACATGTTATCATAGGTGTAGGGAAATGGATTTAATTATAAATTTTTAATTATGTAAAAATCATGTGAGACAAAAAAAGATGAAAAGGTAAGAGAATGGCAAAAATACAAATGAGAAGCCATAGAGTTAGGAAAGAAGATGAAAAATCCTTTATAGGTAAATGTAATATTAAGGTTAAATATAGGTGATTAATTGAATAAAATATATTTTTCATGGCTTCATTTGAGTTATGGTTTATTCTTCTTATTTATCTTATTATTTATTTCCATCATTGGGTTTCTTGATAGCTTTTAAAATGTTTTATTTATGTATAGTAAACACAATCAACATGTGGATATTGTCAAAGAGTGTTCATGTCACATTAAGCATGGGTGTCATGTTTTTTAAGGCTTGTTTATTTTTAATCCATATTCTATCAGTGTAAATTACCTTCTCGTTAGAAATATTTTTTCATCCAAAATATGTATAAGTTATTCATCCATAAATAGGTGACCATTGGTGAGATCAAAGAGAAAAGATCATGTTATAGATGTGCAAAACATAAAGACTAAATTGAAAATGAGGTTCAACATGCCTGGGTTGTTGAAGTAAGAAATCAATTTTTCAGTTGAGGATAGGTGTTTGGACATCAAATCAGATGTCACTGAATACCTTTATAAGATGAGGATAATGGTTTTTACATTTATTATCCTATGCATTGAAAATATGGCTAAGATGTCATTTTAGGTATGGTACATCTAATACAAAATAGTGTTTATCAATTTCATTCTTTGTTTCTATACTTTTAATAACATAGGGGGCAAAAGTGTCCTCTCCCTATCACCTATTTCTCCCTAATGTATGGTGTTTGAATCCTAAGAGTTGGATTACTTGGGATTTATCACATTCTATAAGATCTTAACACCCTTTAGCTAGTGATTGAGTCTAAAATTTGGCATAGTATTGTAGTAGCCTCTACTTGAAACATCTGCAAATCCATGTAATTTTTTTAAAAATTTGATTAATGTTGTTTATAAATACCATGCAATTTTTATTTTGACTACACAATTAGTTTGTTAGATTTAAATGTATGGAGAGAGGCCTTACATGGTTTTGTCAAAATATCAAGTGATAAAACTAAGTTTTTTGGCATTGCAGGCTTTGTGCAGTCATCAAAATGTTCGTAAACAAGAGAGTGAAGATCAAAATAAAACTCAAAAAATGAAATGCTTTAGAAAAAATAATTTTTATTCAAATTATTTATCATGATAAAAAACCAATACACATCACCTCTATAAATAGAGGACAAACAACAATTTAAATAAAATTATAGAATAGCTTTAAAACTGGTGTAAAAACAAAATTGTTTTAAAAAACTTTTTTTAAGGACGAATCTTCATCTATAAATCTTGCATTAGAATCAAAAAAGGATTGAGAGAAATAAATATATATTCTAACACTCTTCTACCATGAATTGATTCAACATCCATAATGCCCAAATTTTGTCTTAGATGTTAAAAATTATCATGTGCTAATGCATTTGTAAATATCTCTGCCAGCTGGTATTCAGTTCTATAAAAATCTAAATGGATTTCTCCTTTGTTTACCAACTCTCTGATGAAGTGAAACTTAGTGTCAATATTCTATATTCTCTTATGAAAACATGATTCTTTGATAGTGCAATTGTTTATTTGTTGTCACAAAATACTGGTGTAGAATTCTCCTGCTTATGCTATAGATCTATCAACACTCTTTACATCCAAACTTCTTGATATGTTATTGATGTCATTACTACATAATCAACTTTTGATGATGAAATTATCACTATGGGTTGCTTCTTTGATTCCCATGAAGCTAAACCTATGACAAAATGAAAAACATATCTAGAAGTACTCTTCCTATTATCTATGATACCTAAAAAATCACTATCTGTATAGCCAATTAAATCAAAATCATTAGTTTTAGAATATAATATTCCATATCCTATTGTTCTTGCAACATATGTCAAAATTCTCTTACCAACTTGCTAGTGTGATTCTTTTGGTGACTTCATACATCTTGAAACCAAACTAATTGCATACATAATATCTAGCCTTGTAGTTATGAGGTACATCAAAATTCCAACAAGTATTTTGAACATAGTTGGATCAACATTGGATCCCTTGCCTTCTTTATTGAATTGTGTACCTGTTAAAACTAGAGTTGGTAAATGATTACAATTTATCATCTTGAATATTCTCAACACATCCTTGGCATACTTAGATTGACAAATAAATATACCATTATGTGATTGAACAACTTCAATGCCAAGAAAATATTCCATCAATCCTAAATCTGTCATTTCAAATTCTTTCTTCATTGCTAGTTTAAACATGTTTAAAGAAAAATTTCTAGTAAACATTAATTCATCAACATATAAACATACAATCAAAATATGACCTTGATTTATAATTTGTGTATACAATATAGGATCACAACTACTCTGTTGAATCCATTGCTTATCAAGTATGAGTCAATCCAACTATACCATGTTCTTAGTGCTTGTTTCAACCCATAAAGAGATTTATTCAATATGTATACCTTGTCTCCATGTCCATCCACCTCATAACCTAGTGGTTTTTCCACATATACTTCTAGAAAACCGTTCAAAAAATCTAATTTGACATCCATTTGGTAAACCTTCCAATTGTTTTGTGCTACTATAGATAAAACCATACTAACTATATCAAGTCTTACAACTAGTGCAAATGTCTCGTTATAATCAATTCCATATTGTTGAGAAAAACCTTTTGATACTAACCTTATTTTATACTTGTCAACTTCTCCTTATACATTAAACTTGGTCTTATAGATCCATTTGACTCTTATGTTATCTTTACCTTCAGGTAAATCTACTAGTTTCCATGTTTCATTTCTTTTAATAGAATCCATCTCTTCATCTATAGCCTTGATCCAATGATATTCCTTAGCTACTTCTTCAAAATATATAGGATCATGAGAGAATAGAGAAAAAAAATTATGTAAGTCTAAATTATTTTCTCTTTGATCATAAATTTATTTCAAACTTATTATTTTTTACCTTTGTACCTTGATCTTAATGAGGAAAGTGTAGGATCTGATTCATTACTTTCTTGTGAATTATGACTTGCATGCACTTATGATTCACTTGGCACAAAATTTCTTGGTGTTTTTATCTCTCCTGAATTAGCTCCTTGAATATTTATTTTTGGAATGCCTATTTTTTGTGAAGTTGGATGTGAACTTGACTAGCCACATTGCACACATTATTTTATTGATTCTTCTTCTTCTTGAGGTCTTATTTCTCCAATTATAATTTTTCTATCAATAATTCCATCCGAATCTTCCTCTTCTTTGAATTCAACATCTATATAGATGATTACCTTCTTGGTAATGGGATTGTACAAGTTATAAGCTTTTAACTACTCACTATAACCAATAAAAATACATTTTTCACCTCTATCATTTATCTTTCTTCTTATTTATTTTGGCGCATGTGTATATACCACACATTCAAAAAATATTAAGTGAGATACACTGTGTTTTAATCCACTCACTACTTCCTATGGAATTTTATCCTTAACACTCTTTGTAAGACACCTATTTAGAATATAAACTACACATGCAAATATTTTTGCCCACTATGCATTAGACAAGTGTTTAACCTTCAACATGCTTATATCCATATCTATGATTATTCTATTCTTCCTCTCTATAACAAGATTTTTTTGTGGTGTGTATCTTGTAGTAAACTACTTAATTTCATGATACCTTCAAAAATCTAGAAACTCATTTGAAGTGTATCCACCACCTCTATTTGACCTGAGTACCTTGATATATATGTCACTTTGTTTTTCAATCACTACTTTGAAATCCTTGAATATTTTGAAGCCTTTATACTTATGTTTTAGAAAATATATCCAAGTTTTCTTGTTAAAATCATCAATAAATTTTAGAAAATATAAACTACCTCCTAATGCTAGAGTCTACATAGGTCCACATATATCAGTGTGAACAATCTCTAATGGTGTCTTTGTTTTATAATATATCCCTATTTGAAAACATTCCCTGTGTTGTTTTCCTAAAATACAACTCTCACATGAACTTGATGGCTTCTCAATTATTGGTAATCCTCTAACCATCTGCTTTTTCTACAATAAACTCAAACCTTCAAAATCAAAATGCCCATACCTTAGATGTCATAACCATGTTGGATCTAAATGGGTTGCCTTGTAATTTACCTTAGGATCTTCTTGGTTTGACTTTTCACTCTTGATTTGAATTGGAAACATTTGTTTCCTTATCATCTCAATCTTTGTAATCAACCTATCACTTGGAAATCTATCTAGTATAGTGCACACATTATCTTTGAATGATACTCTATAACCTTTTTGCACAAGTTGGCCAACACTCATGATATTATGCTTCAAATCTAGAATAAAATAAACATCTAGAATACATTTTCTTTCACCATGTTTTGTGAAAATGTTAATCACACCTTTACCCATCACTTATACTTTATTATCATTGCATAACTTGACTTCTAATTTCATAAAACTATCTAGGCTTACAAACAAATCTTTGTTTCATGTCATATGATTACTGCATCCACTGTTTAAGAACCAAATATCACTAGAACTCTCTTAAGCAACATGACATGTAATGAATAATGACTCATAATTCCTTTTAGATACATCTAAAAAAATTGCATTTTGTCTACCCTCATTTTTTTGTTTCTTCCATCACTCATATGCATAATGACCAAACTTCTTACAATAATGACACTCAACATTGGCTTTATCATACCTCTGAGAATGTTGATGAGACTAGTTATGCCTTTTGGAACTATAAGTATTAAAATTTTGATTTGTCCTTTCACCTTGATCTAGATTACTCCTTTAACCTCTTTGATTAGTATTCCTACCTTTGGCTCTGAAGCTTGATCTTCCTCTTCTTCCATCTCTGCTAAGTGAAACATGTGACTTAAAAGCACTCTCTAAATAGGAAGTAGTGTTCATATTCATTCTAGATTTGTGAGGTAATAGAGACCCCATTAACTCATCTACAAATAGATATGTTATATATTTAGATTATTCAAAATCAAAAACAATAAAATCAAACTTACGAGGTAGACTACTAAGAATATTTTCCACAACCTTATGATCAAGTATTTCTTCTCCATGTGATTTTATTTGATTGACTACATTCATGACTTGACTAAAAAATTGATCTATGAACTCTAAATCTTTCATCTGCACATTCTCAAAACTTCTCCTAAGAGATTGTAATTTATCCACTTTTACCTTTGTGGTTCTCTAATATTCTATTTTCAAAATATCACATGCCCTCTTGGACCTAGTTGTTATGGCAACCCTCAGGAAGATAGACTTGTCTATTGCCTATTGAATAAAAAATAGGGATTTTGTATCCTTCTTGTTTTCTCTAAGAATGCCCTTCTCTACTTATGTCAAATCCTGATAGATTCCTTGATCTATATGCTATATGAATCCATTCTCTACTAGATTCCATACATTCTGTGAACAAAATAACATATTCATTTTTATTGATAAAAAATCATAATTTTTACCTATAAAAGTTGGAATTTGAGGTTGAGTAACAATGTTACTTGCTACCATGATTTTATATTATGATGAAAATTTTATCCTTCCTTAAATTTTGGTAGGATCTTTAGTAATTCACCCCTTTGTGAATTAAAATTCTACTTTGTGCTTTATTGTTTTTTCTTATGCTCGATCAGTTAGATTTTTCTTGGTTGATCTAGTTTCTTTGTTTTCCTTTGACAACCTTCCAATCTACAAACTAGGTAATATTTTTTATTTTAATTTGGTATTTTATGATGCCTTTTTATTTAATACACCTCCTATTATCTCCTCTTTGAGCTATTTTCAGCTCTTTAACCTCTACCTAGTCTTTTCTATGCTCAACCTAGGCTTTCTCTAATGCCTAGATATTGTTCAACGCTACCTACACTTCTTCCTGGGTTGGGGTTGTTGGATTTCTCCTCTCCCCTACACTTTGATACCACACTAAAGATCAGAATAAAACTCATAAAATTAAAATGCTTCAGATAAACTAACTTTTATTTAACTTCTTTCTCATGATAAAAACTAATATACTGTACCCCTATAAATAGAGGACAAATAATAATTTAAAGAAAATTCTAGAACAACTTTGAAACTGATAGAAAAAAAAACCATTTTTAAAAACTTATTTTAAGAAGTATGAACCTTCATCTTTAAAGATTGCATTAAAATCAAAAAAGGATCAAGAGAAATAAATCCATATTCTAATAGAGAGGTGTTAAGTAAAGATGTTATTTCATGGTTACAATAATGATATCATTAATAATTATGAGATGGCATAATGGGCAGAGGACAAGACAAGGTGACTATGAGACTCTTTAATATTTTGTAGAAAAGGTAGTGGAAAATAATAAAGGACCAAAAATATCCTTGTTTCATTGTTTATGTGCAAGCGGATAAGAAAAAAGACCTAATGAACAAGATGTATGGTAGTAAAATAAATAAAGTGACCATCTTAATTAGCCTTGATCACTTGAATAAGGCTTACATGATATTGACACAAGATTACAATGATCTCTATAGAATTATCTTAATGAAGAAGGAAAGAAACACAATACAATGCTTTGTATTTGGTTATTTACGTGATGTAAGAGTATTTATGGTTTTGTAAATTTATAGCATGCATTTGAGGTTGTTTATATATTTAGATTAAAATAGGACCAAACATGAGAGGCTAAGGGAAAAATTAGAATAGATCTGACAATTTTGGCTGAAACTAGTTTGATAGAAGGAGAGTTCTGATAATTATTGTTGAAACTAGTTAAATAGCAGTAAGAAGAGGTCTGACAATTGTGGCTGAGACTAGTTAGATAAAAGTAAGAAAAGGTCCAAAAATTTTGGCCAAGACTAGTTATTTGTAGCAGAGCATGGAGTCCAGATAGAGAGATCAAGGAGATTAGGAGTAGTTAGGTACTTTATATCAAATGTGTTGTAATTGAGCAAAATTGTAAAATCTTGCATTATTAGGGTTTTTTATCCAAGTGTCTTGTAATAAGACACTTATTTTAGTTTGGGTGAGTGTTAACATATGTATAGGTAAATGGATTTAATTATAATAATTATTTAAAATTCATATAAGACAAAAGAAATTAGAAAAGGCAAGATAAAGGCAAAAAGACAAATGAGAAGCCATAGAGTCAGGAAAGAAGATGAAAAGCCTTTATAGGCAAATGTAAGGTGAAGGGTAAACATAGGCCATTGTTTGAATAAAATATATTTTTCATGGCTTCATTTAGGTTATGTTTTATTCTTATTATTCATCTTGTTATTTTTTTCTGTCATTGGGTTCTTTAATAACTTTTTAGTTATTTTATTTCTTACAACTAAACACAGTCAATGGAGTAGCCTCCAAGTTTTGTGCAAGACTCCTCACTATTTTTTATCCTTTTTCATTCTCTTTGTGCGATTAAACAAGTCCCACATGTGTGGTAGGATAATATGGATTCATTTTTTCTTGTCTTTGGTTTCTCTCAATGTCATCCTAACCCAAATGTATAAATATAAATATATGGGGATCATATTATTGTACTTGTATTGTATGTTGATGACCTCATTCTAAAAAATAAGGCATGATCAAGTATATTAATTTTAATTTAATGAGGTGGTTTGATATGATATATCAAGGACTTATGCATTAATTTCTTGGTCTTTAAATTCATGTCTCATTGATGGGATCTCCTTAGACAGTAGAAGTATGCAATGGACTTGTTTCATCAGTTTGATATGGATGATTGTAAACCAAACCCTACTCCTTTTCAGCCAAGTGTTGTACTCATTACTAATTTTAAAAAACCTATAGTTTATCCCACATTATACATGAAAATTTTAGGAAATGTTTTATAATTGACTTGTACATGACCTAATATCACCTTTACTATCAACCTTATCTCTTGGTTCTCCATAGAACCACATGAGAGTCATTATAAGGTATTCAAATGTATTATTTACTATATTCAGGGCATTACTCACTTTGGTATTCATTATGAACCACATGACACTTATTATATTATTGGTTATACTGACTCAAATTGGGTGGGTGATGTTGATACCCACAAATCCACCTCTAGTTTTGTTTACACTCTTTGTTCATGTCTAGTTTCATAAGGATGCAATAAGTAGATTGCCATTACCTTCTCATCTACAAAGGTTAAATATCGAGGAGCTATCAGAGCTAGTGAGGAGGCACTATGGATTTGACAATTATTAGATGAGTTTAATTTTCCATAGCATAACCCTAAGACTCTTTGGTGTGATAACCAAAGTGCCATTTATATCACCTATAATCTTTTTGAGCATCAATGCACTAAACATATCAATATCCATATGCACTTCCTTTGTCAATTAATACATGATGGATTTATAACTTTGGATTTTGTGCCTAACACATATCAAGTTATAGACATATTCACTAAACCCTTGGTTGCTCCGTGTTATCTTCAATTTTGAGAATCGCATGGGGTTAAGTCTTTCCTTCTTTCTCCTTATTCTCTTTCTTATTTTTGTTTATATATGGGTACCTAACATAGCCTAGTATTTGAGTCCCATATTTTATTCCTCCCTACTTTATCATGTATGGAAGGTTATTATATTATTAGTTTTATGCTAAGCTCTAATTATAATTATTTAATAATTTATGCTCACTTAATTGTTATATCTGTAAGGACCTTCCTCCTAAAATTGATCTAAAAGTGGAGAATTACTTTTAGTCATAAACTCTTGATTATGAAGGTTTACCCTTTTGATGCGCTAGGTGTTTTTAAATAGGGAATTTGGATATGGTATATCATAGTTAAAAATGAAATTTAGAGACATCTTGGTGGAAATATACCCTTCTTGATATTCTTGTAGTGAAAGGAACTATCGATGATGCCTCAAAAACTTTTGAGTGTGAAGCATCCAAACTAACTTTGAAATCTCCAATACCTGATCAAAATATCCTTGAAGCATGAATGTCAAACTCAATGGATCTTTTGAAGGAAAATAATATATCAATGGAATATGAGGAGCAAGGAACCATGGTGATTGTTTTGAAAGGAAAATATACCCCTATTTTAAATGATTTTTTTATCTGATTAACTCAATTGAAGAATCTTTCCCTCTCTATCCAAAATTAGGGTTTTTAGATAAATGGATGGTTAGATCATAGTGAATAAGAAGAAGAAAAAGAAAACATAAAAAAATTCTTATACCAACAAATATGACTCTGCTCACAAAAAGGATATTATGGGGGAGGGACTTTGTCTTTTCTTGAATTCAAGTTAAAAGGTTAGCAAATTGTGTGATGACTATTCATTATTTGTTCCTGGTGTATTATTATCATAGGTCTTTCTTTAGATATTATATTGATATATATTTGTATCCTTTGTATAAGGTTATGGTCCCTTTAAAAACCCTTGCATTTACCTTTAAAAAATATTAATTATAATTATTAGTTTTTGAACAATTAATTATTAGTTATTAATTATTTATGTGTGACACTTGTAACATCAAAAAATTAGAAGGTTTTTCATCTTATAGATAGAATATTATTGATGTGACTCTGGTCATATGAACCTTCTAGGATTAGAGTTTTATAGGTTCTTTTCCTACTCTATCATGTAATTATTTATTGGCACCATTATTTTTGTGCAATCATCGATTGATTAGTAAGTGAACTATTTGTGAAAGATCTTTGTATTTCTCAAATCATTAATAATATTCTATTTTAATCCCTTTCTTGTTTGAGTGTTATATTTGGCTTTGTGATCTATTTTTTCTTGTCCTAGTCTCCTAACTAGATCTTGCATCCATATTATTTGCTCTTTTATGCATCTCTTCATTAATATCCCTAACTAAAATTGTATCAAGAAATATCATAACAAAAGGAATAAATAAATATAATTCCATATTGGTGACTTGGTAATAAACTAAAAAAATTCTTGGGTCTAATTTTGTTAAATATAAACTTGGTACAGGGGCCTATCACTTAGCTACACTAAAAGGAAAACCCTCAAGAACCTAATTAACATTATACACTTGTAATGTTTTTTAAAATGATTTTTTTTTCTATAGCTTGAATAATACCCTTATATTCCTCATTATTATTCATTTGTATATCTTACACCAATGAGGAAATGATACTATCATTGCACTTCATACTATGGGTGTTTCTTATGGACTTGTGGGAATCATACCCACATATTCTTATTGAGCATTATTGGTAAATATATTATACATATAAATCCTTACCACACCATTTTATAAAAAATATTTTATTACATATATTATGAAATGACATAATATTACAATATATAGTCACATGATAGTCTCTACATATGATATATCTATTGACATATATTTCCATGTTGTGGAATATCACTTGTACTTAACTTTATTTTCCACGAGGGGTATGGTACCATCGACTATATACTCAATTTTATTTTATATATCTAGTTATATGGAGCTTATATAGGGGCATAAAATATCACCCATTACATTAATACATTTTCACATGTTACTTTCCCCTCACTATCTCATCTTCACATGAGGTTGAACATACTAGTCAAGCTTTACATGATGATATTTATTTTATATTAATTCAAATGAACATATTACTAGTTTATTTATATTAATATTCATAGTAAACATATTATTTTCCCTCACTCTCATATCCTCATATTCCCCTAGGCCATATATTACTATTGATCATACATTATGATATAATGTGATGATTACATTCATGTTTGAGCAATGACTTTTTAAATATTTCTAATAGCTTCGGTTATATTACATGATAGCATGTGATGTACATGACTTTTAATATTGATATGAGTGATTTTAAGTGCAAGTTTCACCTCAAAAGTGAGGCATAAATATCTATAAATTTTACATTTATATTTTTCAAGATTAAAAAATATATATCGAGAGAAAAAGAGTACCAACAATATCCATGAAATAACAATTATATGCTTCCCTAATAAAAAAAGAGAGTTGAATTTTCATAACTTAATTTAATATTTATATTACTTGAAAAAGCATGAGCATATTTTGTTTTTGGTTATAGTTACCAAGAAACAAAAGAAGGGTTCTCATACCATCAGATATTCATTCTTACGCTCTTATTTTTAAAATATATTTTAGCTTACTATATTCACACTAGTTTTATAAAAAACTAAATATTTGTTATAAATTATACATTTTTTGTAGCTATAGATTAGTTTTTCAAACATAAAAAATTGAGTGTAATCTTGTCCAAGCATTCAAACATTTCATCCTTCTTTCCCCAGGTAAGTGTAGGTACATGTTTCAATTATTATATTATTTTGATACATGCATGTATTCACATACACACATTAAAGTATGGACATTAAGTAAAGACCTATATTTAGTGAATGAATTATTATTGAAATGTTTATAATATTATTTTAATCATATAGATCATAGGTTTAAATCAAGGTCTTACTAAAAAAAATCATGTGCTTTAGTCTTCCCCTTTATCCTTTGTGTGGTAATGTTTGGTTTCTTTTCTATATATTTTCTCTCCTCTATTTTTATTATGTTTGTAGGCCTCCTATGTTTTATTTATCTTTATTCCCCACATTTTATTCTACTATGATGTATTTTTCTCTCTCTCCAATATGTCTTATACACAATTTCAAACCCACCAATTATGCCCCTTACTATTTTATGGGAACTTTTGCTCTCTTTATCCTCTTTTCAATGTTTGGACCTATGGTTATTTGTTCTTAATATTTTTACTAGTTGAATTATTTTAATTATTTATTAATTTAAACATGATAATTTATAATTATTTATATATAAATCCTCATGTATGCATTTCAACAAGCATCAAGAGGATTCAAATCTAAGTAGACACTAAGTTGTTATGTTTATACTCTTAATGACTTATAAATGGTTTTCAGATACATATTTTAAAAAAATGATAGGATAATCTCATGTAATTGTATTTTATTTACTAGGGAGAGAAAACAAATCTCTTATTCTCAAAATTACACTCACATACATGAGAACTGCATTGGTTCTGATTCTATGCATGTAGTATGTGTGGTTATAACTCCCTAGAAATTTTTTTTTAACAAACTAAACTTCCACTTATTTTAATTCTCTTTAAAAAAAATTGAAAATTAGTTCAAATAAAAAATATAATATTAATATGACATTTTGTCCCCCAATTCATTGAAGTGAGCATAGAACCGTATTTGTCATTTGTCAGCGTGCCTACACAAAAAAAATTAGAGTTTAAAAATTAAAATAAGTGCAAATTAAAATGCTACATAGGTACACATTCAATGGAATATAGATCCCATAAAATACACATTGGTTGAAGTGTCCATTATTTCCCATTAAAAGCTAACAATCAAATTTTCAAGGTTATAATCCAAACAACTTTAGATCTTATTTCCAGCTCCACATTTCCAAAATAGTGACTAGGTGTTTTTTATCATCATTATTCACTTCTATTTGAGTTTCATTACTTGTTTTAACATAAAATTCAATGTTGCATCAACGTTTTATTTTTATTTTCCAAATAATAATTTCTAGTAGCCTATAGAACTTGTTCATGCCCAATGTTGATTATTTGTAACCATGGATTTATATCAAAAAATATTCATGCACAAGATGATTTATCCACTAGATAATCATGTTATATTAAAAAATAATCAAGGGTAAATGAAATATATGACAATTATGAATTTCACATACATATGTATGCAACCCAATAATAAGTGACTTCATACCCTGGGTGCCCTTCCAATTTTATCAACAAAAAAATCCCTTTTTATTGATCGTAAGATAGTAGACATAGTAAATATTACTTCTAACTCCTCGGATTCCATTTTATACATAATTTCAACTATTTTTTCACACTCTATGATTACACCTCTTAGTCACCTCCACCACCTCCACTCCCCCTGCCACACACACAAAAATATTATTACACGAAAAATATATAAATCAAATTAAACTAAAATATTTATATTTATATAAATGTAACAATCAATCAAGGTAATCAATAAAGCAAAATTTATTTTTAATATTCGAATATTTATTTTACATTACACCTTATACTCTTGATTATCTAGCTATGATATCATTGTTATTAACTAATCAATAGAAAAAACATCACACAATCTTCTCACAGGATGTATCTTTCATTACTTTCTCAATGAATCTATAGTACAACAATGTAACAACCCAATTTAAATTAGGAGTCACCCAAATATATTTGTTTGTAAACACTTGCATTGTTTAGGTGTATCCACCCGTTAAAAATAGGTGGTAAATTAAAAGTATAGACTGAGGATTATATATTGATATTTCTAGTATAGACCACCAATTTAACCTATTATTTTCCAATCACATCTATTTGGGCCTAAATTCCACTTATAGTGGTTTGATCCACATGTGAATGTGATCCAAATCACCTATTTTTCCCTTGGTAACAAGTGGATAAGGTTTTTTTTAATTCTATATTATAAGGGTCATAATCACATGTAAAATGGACTTAAAATGGTGGCTGGGTGTGTGTAGCTCACTAAATCAGCCTAAGTTTCCTAAATTATACCTATTTTTGCTTGAATTCAAAATAATCAAATCAACCTCATATGAATGTGCCCAAATCATTCAGTTTCACATTGATCATAAGTGGTTAAGGTGGTGTTATGTCAATTTTGTGTTATAAAGGACATAATATATATATATATATATATATATATATATATATATATATATATATATATATATGGGGGAAGTTGGGTGTGTTTAGGTTACCAAATAAACCGAATTTTCCCTAACCAAATTAATTTAAGGTTTAATAATTTATAAATTTGTCAAAAATAATTTATAAGTTTTCAAATGCAACATTAAAACTTGTAGATTTTCAAAACTAATAAAACTCATTTTCTAAACCACAACTTGAGGTTTAAAAAATTAAGGATCTTTAATGGATGTTGATGAGGGCCCTTTAGCATAAGTTTATTTTATGTTTCACTTTGATGTTCATTTTTAATACCTTGGAATATGGGTTGTGCCCATTTATGTTAATATTAATTTTCTAAATGTGGTTTGTGTTAAGACTTGGTACCTTGAGTCTATTTTTTATTGGTTTATTTCTTTGTCTCCTTAGCTTATTAAATTTCACCATTGTTATTATTTTGATGTGTGTGTAAAATCAATTTAAAGGGTTATATCTTTTTGGTAAATAAAATTTAAGGCAAAAGCTAAAATATTATTGGATCATGTGAATTAAATTATAATATTCTTTTTTAGTTAGATAGGACATGCATTTCATGTGTGAGACACCTTTTAAGATTAATGAAAAAAAATCAGAGTACTTTATTATTATGAGTTAGACATTATTAATGTTATTTTAGGTAGTATATTAATATTAGTCATTAATTTAATTATGTTATTTGAGTCACAACTTCTTTATCCCATAAGATAATTAGTTGGTTAGTTGATTTTGGTTAAGAAAAGTTTATTTGAGCTTAAAGATGGAATAAGAATGTAATAGTGAGAAAACTTGAATATTTTATTATATTATACAAACTTTTTTTATGAATAAAATCACATAGCTTTTCCATCCATTTTCTCTTGTGTTTAATTTATTAATAGTGGTATCAAAGCTTATGGAAATATATCCTTGAGTAAATCATAGAAGAACCATGAACAATAATATTATTGATGAAGTTCTAATATTTTTGCTTTATCTCTTCCTATAAGGCACCTAAACTTGAAGATACATTGATACTAAAGGTTAAATCTTGTTTTTACCTAAAGCATACATCAAAAGCCCTTATTTATTTTGATGGAAGTTATCCGATAAAGGTGTGAGAGGCATTGCATCATTGAAAAAGGTGTATATGTTTTTTATTGAGTGAACCAAAAAAAGATAATGGGCACTTAAAGCATGGATTGAAAGCCTCATGCCCTCCCGTAATGCCCTCATAATATGTATCACACACCAATTTTTTTGAATAATTACCCTTATAAGAATAGGGAACACTTTATAAATATTTTACTTACGTGTATTGTTATGTAAAATTCAAAGAAAAATATTCCAATGCCAGAGAGATTCAAACTTTTGTGTTTCAACCATTATATTTTTCTTGGCTAAACATATTTCATAATGTTTTCTCAAGTAATAGAAATAAATAAAGTCTTACCACTCCAGATTAAAATAAGAAGTGGTGTATCATTATAGTTATATTAATACTTGCATTGTCATTCATAGAACCAAAGTGGTCCAACATATTTTATCTAATGATAACTTTCTTACATTAAATACCTCTCATAGGTTCTTTCCTAAGATAGCATGGATATAAACAACTACCTATATTGCTAAGACCCATAAACTACCCTTTCAACCTTATTTAAAATTAGTTAGAATTTAAGAGAATATAAACATATTATGAAATGTAATATTTATGCATTATTCATTTCATAATTAACATATACCACTTGAAAATACTTATCACATTTTCCTTAGGATATCTCCTATTCTTAATTTACATTTTATAATGCCAATAAAAATTAATTTACAAAGTATTAGGACATAATAATCAAGAGATAATGACTCAAAGGGTTAGGCTGAGCAAATAATCTCGTCTGTTGGATTATAAGTATTCTCTCCTTGGATTTGACTCCTAAAAGATGTCAATTGTTATGTTGTTTTTTTAACCTTACATAAAACTAATTAGAATTTAAAATAATATAAACATATTATGAAACTTAATATTTATTACTTATTCATTCCATAATTAACATGTACCACTTGTAAATCTTTATCACATTTTCCTTAGGATATATCCTAGTATTAATTTACATTTATAATACCACTAATAATTAAGTTTCAAAGTATCAGGACATAATAAAAAAATAGTGACTAAAAAGGTTTGGTTGAAAAAATAATCTCCTCTATTAGATTATAAGCAATCCATCCTCAAATTTGACCCCTAAAAAAATTTAACTACTATGTTGTTTTTATTCCAATCATTTTTCTGTCAAATTATTGTTAACTTTTGCAAGTTAGGGTTCCTTGGGTCAACTATGAGTGTATATGTGTATAATAAAATAATAATACAAATATATATATAAGATGAAAAAATATTTAGCATATTAAAAAAATTATTGAATTGAATAAACTATAAATAAGGTAAAAATATATAATGGTGAGTAGGGACATCATGCCCCACCTACAAGACATCAAGACTGTCAATCCTACCCACCTGCCCACAAGGGGGTAAAAATGGGTGCCTCCCCACAAAGGAGAATAACTAAATGAACTTAGTCGATCCTTAATTGATTTTTTTGTAATTTCTAAATTTAATATGTAATATCACAAGCAAGGAAACTAATTTACATAAGAAGAAGTAATATGCTTTGTTGAAATTACATAGATAGAAAAATAATTAGAGAGAGAGAGAGAGAGAGAGAGAGAGAGAGAGAGAGAGAGAGAGAGAGAGAGAGAGAGAGAGAGAGAGAGAGAGAGAGAGAGAGAGAGAGAGAGAGAGAGAGAGAGAGAGAGAGAGAGAGAGAGAGAGAGAGAGAGAGAGAGAGAATGGAGAGAGAGTTTTAAAACAAGCTTTACTATTATTGATTTTCAAGACAAAAATAATGATTATCTTTCTCTATAAAGGTTTTTTTCTAACTATTTGACAAAACTAAGAAAATTTCTAACTCTTTCTCATAAAAAATTGCATGATGAATGAAATATAAACTAGGGGAGTTGATACATAGAAACTATTTTATCCTCTACTAACCCAACTATAATACCTAAAATTAACATTCAATGCATGCAATCTTCAAAACTTTCTTTTCTATATCAACTTCATGATATGGTTCTCATAAATAATCTTTAACCAGGCTTCTTTAAACTCTTTGATTTTGATGTGGTATCCTCTACAAACATATACTCATCCATTCACTTTCAAGACTCTCACATGTTATCTCCCACTAGCTTCACTAAGCTTCAAGGTTTCTTTAAGCTAAATCTCCTCTTATCTTGAACAGGGTATTATGTATACAATTTTCCAACTTAGATAGCCTCATTCAGGCTTCATAAACTTGTTTCAACACAATTTACCCTCACTTATATTCTAAAGTGTCTACCTTTCTTCTCAATCCTTCAACCACCCTTCAACCTTAGAATCACTTTTTTGAGATTTTATGTCTTATACGGAATAGTACTATGGATATTTAGAAAAATAATTATTTTTCATACCACCCTCTATCACTTACCTCCTCTCTATGAAATTTCAAGGTTTAAATCCCTTGACTTCACCCTTTTCTAGCTCCTCCCCTCCAATTGGCCCTTTTAGGCCTAGTTAACCACTATTTTCAACATAGTCTATTATATATGTATGAATCCATACCAAACCAATTAAAAACCTACATAATATATTATATCATATTAAAAACTAGATAATCACCAAGATTCATGCTTTTTCATCTATTAAAACACTAGATATTCAACTTTTTGTCTTATAACCCTAGACTAGGGTTTTTGGATTCTTTGTAAGTCTGAGAGGGCTCCAAAAGGATTTAAATGAGTTTTGATTGATTTTAATATACCAAAATTCTTGAATATTATTTGTCTCACTTTTTTACAAGTTTTTAAAACTTTAGGTTCTTTGAAAAAACCTCTAATCATGTTCAAATCATGAGTTTTACCCTACTCTATTCACACAATCTATTTATAACAAGAGGACACAGGGTTTATATGAATTTTAACCTTACCTAATATCTTCCAATAATCCTTTAAATCTCTCTTGGTGTATTTATCCTCATGTTAAAACCACTTAATCTCCATCATGCTTATAATTGTTATGCATCTCTCACATAGAAATTTTGATAGTGTCTTGTAAGCAGAGCACACACAGTCTACTATATTTAACTCTATTTATTAATGAGATTAAACCATAATATAAATTAATATAAAACAACTTACTTGATTGGTTTTTCTCCTAAAAACACTTGGTATCACACATTAATTTTTTCAAATGGTTTCTTTCTTAATGGTACTCTTGGATTCAATGAATATACACAGGGGTTTTAGTTACAGTCTTACAGGATTACCAAACTTATGTTCAACAATAAATTAAATATATTACACATCAAAATGTCTCCATGAAAAAATTTCAACTCAAAAAAATAGAGACATCACTTAAGACATTTCAACTTTTATTTATTCAATACACATATACATTATCAACTCTATCTTGACAACAGAATATAGAGTTTTCATGGTTTTTCACTCCCTTCCATCTTCTCCTTCATAATTTTGCCTCTCAAAACCTTCAAAAATAAGTCCCACTTATCCTAAATTCATACTCTAACTTCCATATTTGAGACTAACACCTACTTAAAATCAAAACTCATTACAAACATAAGAAACTACTTCATAGACAATTAACTTTCTTGGAAACTAACTTCCCCTGTTATTTACACTTAATAACCTTATTCATAGTTATTAACCATATGAAATGTACGTGAAAACACCTTATATAATCCCTATTATACTCACTTAATACCATATAACAATAATTTCTAACATTACATTCTTTGACACTTATCAAAACACTCCTAACACACTAATTACATTTCAAATATTCAAATTGGTGTTTTGGCAGGAAAAGCTCCCAAGGCCAATAACAACCAACACCAAGCTACTTTATGACTAAATTTCACTCCTTAGGCCTCTGTAAGATCTATAACACCAAAACTAAGCCAAAATTGATGAAAACACACTTGATTACATGAACTTGTTTGATGCCCCTACATCATACTCCCGAGCAAGAAAAAAATGGAACTCCACTAAACTGTTGGATAATTATTTCATGTATTTCAATTCATGCTTCTTAGATCATCTTTGTCTCTTTTTAATCCATCATCCTTCATCTACTCTTCTTTGTTCTCATGTTTCCCTCTATCAAATACCATCCTGCTTCCTTGATTGCACTGCTTGTTTGCACCATCATGCACTTGATGTGCACTCTCTTTTACTTCTTTACCTCTATCATATGGGCTGATCATGCCCCAAAAAAACTATTGTTATACTTTTAATCTCTCCTTAACTTGTCATCACATGTATTCTTTCAACAAAAACAATGGCAATGTCATGCCCAAGTGCTTCAATATATTGCATTATTTCCTTTATTACTTCTTCTCCATGTTCGTTATCCTCCATTTCAAGCTTCTCAACTATTACAACCTACATTTCCTCTTCATTATCCATCCTCTCACCATTAAAATCATTTTATATTACTTATTATTTCTCTTTCTAACTATTCAGTACTTTCATAAACAAATGTGTGATCAGATTTCATACCTTCTTTATGGGATTGTACTTCCTTGTCCAAGCCTTCAATGAGGCCTACCAATGGATCCACTTCTTCTTTGTGATCCTTAGCACCTAGTTTGCTACCACTAGATTCTCTATTCTCATACAAACTCACCTCATCCATCTCAATGTACTTCTCATCCACTTATTTTCCATTTTTCCTACTCAACCAAAGTCTTTGCATCTCCATCTTGAGTTGCTTGCATAAAAACTTTTTCTTCCTTCTTTCCTCTCTCATGGCTTGCATCTTACTTTTATTTATTTTTAGCCTTATTGTCCACTTAATTTATTTCTTCCTCATGACCCATCCATAACATGGGTTCTCACTTTATTTTATCTATTCCATTATGACCATTAACTCATATAATTGTTGCTTCACCTCTACCATCTCTTTCTCCATCTCTATTCTCTTGGTGTCATTATGCACCATCATCTCCTTGTGGTAGATTTTCTTAACCTTTACTTGTTTCCTCTTTCCTCTCTATATATTAATCTTATCCAAGATGTCTCTCAATCTCTTGGTCTCACCTGGACCTATACCTCTTTGACAAACCTCATCCACTTTCCACCTCAAGACCTCTCACTTGGGTGTCTCTCAATCTCTCATGACATCTCACATGGGTCTATCTTATTCTCTTGTAATTTCACCAGGACACCTCTTCTCTCTCCTCAATCTCACTTTTGATCTCATTTTTTAGCTTTTCACTATCTTTATTTATCTCAACAAGCCTCACTGGCTTCAAGGCTAGCTACCTATCTCTCTCAACTTTTCATTCACAAATTTCACTATCTAATCAACATAACAAAAACATAAAATGAAAAAAAACACAAATTATAACTTGTTTCATTTCTAACCTTCTTGTTATACTACCCATGATCATGCTACTTTGATACCAAATGATGTAGATAAACTCTTTCATCTTCTGCTAACCCAACTCTGATACCTGCAATTAACATTCAATGCACGCAATCTTCACAATTTTATTTTCTCTGTCAACTTCATGATATGGCTCTTATGCATAATATTTGACTAAGATTATTTCACTCTCTCATTCTAACATTGTATCCTCTGCACACATGTACTCATCCATTATTTCATTCATTCACTCTCAATACTCTCTCATGTACTATCTCCCACTAGCTTCACTAGGCTTCAAGATTTCTTTAGGCCAAATCTCCTCTTTTCTTAAACAAGGTCTTATGTATATAATATACCAACTTGGATAGCCTCATTCAGGATTTACAAACTTGGTTCAACATAATTTACCCTCACTTCCAATATAAAGTGTCTACCTTACTTATCAATCCTTTAACCACCCTTTAACCTTAATAACCTTTTTTGGGGATTTTGTGTCTTGTATAGACTATTAATATGGATATTTGGAAAAATAATTATTTTTTCTACCACCCTCTATCACTTACCTCCTCTTTATGAAATTTCAAGGTCTAACTCCCTTGCCTTCACCCTTTTCTAAATCCTCCTCTTTAATTAGCCCTTTTAGGCCTAGTTAACCATTATTTTTAACACAGTCTATTGTATCCATATGAATATATACCCAACCAATTAAAAACCTACATAATATATTATATCATATTTAAAACTATCTAATCACCAATATTCATGATTTCTTATTGGTTAAAACACTAGATATTCAACTTTTTGTTTAATAACCCTATACTAGGGTTTCTAGATTTTGTGCAGCCCTAAGAGGGATCCAAAAGATTTAAATGAGTTTTTATTGATATTAAACTACCAAAATTATTTAATATAATTTATCTCACTTTTTTACAAGCTTTTAAAACTTTAGGTTCTTTGACAAAACCTCTAATCACATTCAAATCATGAGTTTTACCCTACTCTATTCACACAGTCTATTTATAACAAGAGGACATAGGGTTTGAATTCATTTTAAAATTACCTAATATATTCCAATAATATTTTCACTCTCTCTCTTTATTTATTTATCCTAATGTTTATACCACTTCAATCTCCATCATGCTTATAATTGTTATGCAAATCTCACACATAAATCTTGATAGTGTCTAGTAAGTATAGCACACACAGTTTGTTATCTTGAACTATATTTCTTATTGAGAATCAATCATAATATCAATGCATATAAAATATCTTACTTGATTTATTTTTTCCTAAAAAACACTTGGTATCACACAATACTTTTTTTAAATGGTTTCCTTCTTGATGGTACTCTTGGATTCAATGAATATACATAGGAGTTTTAGTTATATTCCTATAGAATTACCAAACTTCTATTCACCAATACCTTAAATATATTACACATCAAAATATATCCATGAAAAATTTTCAACTCATAACAATAGATACATCAATTAAGACATTTCAACTTTTATTAATTCAAGACACATAACATTATCAACTCTGTCTTGAGGATAGAATACAAAGTTTTCATGGTTTTTGACTCCCTTCCATCTTCTATAAACTTTTTCCTCTCAAAACCTTCAAAAATAATTCCTACTTCTCCTAAATTCCTAATCTAACTTCCATCACCAATACTAACACCTACTTAAAACCAAAACTCATTACAAACATAAGAAACTACCTCTTAGACAACTAACTCTCTTGGCAACTAATTTCATATGTTAGTTACACTCAATGACCTTAGTCCTAGTTATTTGACTTATGACATGTACATGAAAACACCTTATCTAATCCCTTTTAGACTCACTTAAGACCCTATAGCAATAATTTATAACATTACAGTATTTGACACTTATCAAAACACTCCTAACACACTAATTACATTTTAAATATTCAAATTAGTGTTTTGGTGGGAAAAGCTCCTAAGGCCAAGAACAACCAACACAAATCTACCTGATGAATCAATTTCACTTCTTGGGCCCATGAAAGACCTCTAACACAAAATCTAAGCCAAAAATGATGAAAACACACTGGATTACATGAACTCATTTGATGCTCCTGCATTAGGAACCTACCTCTTCCCCTCCACTTGTCAAACAACACCGAAGCCTATATTATTGTAGTAATATCTCTCCTTCCATCTCCAAATATCCTCCCATGGTTATTCAACCTAAAAATTAACCATTTTTGGTAGGTTAAATAGAAACTTATCCAACTAGATTCTACCAAAACTCATTAATGGATGGGATTACCCTCCTTACATAGGTATTTTATTTTCATAGAAGATCCATACTCCCTCTTAAAAATCTTAAAATACCATGTGGATTTACTTGCACAAGTAAACCCACCCTTTTATTTTTATAATAAGGTCAAAAAATCTTTTGACAAGCTCATACCTTTCTTACATTTTAACATATTATCTTGTAGGCAACATGTGGGTTTACTTGCATAAGAAAACCCACTTTCTTACACATAATATATTATTTAGATACCCACATGGGATTATCACAACTTAAATGAATTTCCTTATAAAATTACTTACACACTCTAAATATTTTCACAAACCTACCAATCTTAAGATAGGATCATAGGTCCTATAGGTCACCAAACAAGGCTACTAGTTAGAGCTCATAGGCCTTTGGATATTTTTATTTTCAATTTAAATTTTTTAATACAATTTTAGGAATTATATAATAAAATTTTATGTTAGATTAATTTAAACTTAATTAAACATCGTTAACTTAAATAAAATTATTTAATCATTAGCACATAGAAATAAAATAATGAATTTATTCACATACTAAGGGTCATCATTCATGATAAAAACATCATATTGACTAGGGAAAAGTGACTCAAACTAAGGGGTATTACATTCTTCCCCAATTTTAAAATCATCATCCTCGATGTGCTAACCAATCATAAAGTGTCAAAAAATAAATTCACTTCTAAGAGATATACTAAGTAATTTATAACTACATTAACACAACTCAAATAGGCATAATTACAACAACAATAAATATTTTATTGTGTTTTTAAGACACATGGTTGAAACATAGTAATGATTAATGCTTAAATATCCTTTAAAAGATTATTTTTTCTCAAATTCTTCAAAAAATATTTACATGTCACAACTTTTAATACAATATTTTTCATTATAAATGTCTAAAGAAGGAATTTTATTATTATAAAGTATTAAATTCTCAAATTTAGACATCATTTTTGTTATTAAATATTTGGGTTATCTTTGAAAACAATAATTTAATAATATCCCATAGGTTTTTTTATGCCTAATTTTAGAACCCCTCCTTTTTTTAAATTCTTGACATGATCAATGCTACCATATGATGACTTTTGTCATAATGTTTAAATTTGTTGGTGGGTCTAACTTGTTTGCATTTATTTAAGCAATTGCTTATTTATGTGTATTTGAATATGAAATAATTATATATTGAGTGATTTTTATACTCATATCATTGATTCGAGGTAATGCATACAATAAGATTGATCAAATTATAAGTACCTAGTGCATTCAAAAATTTAATGTGTTTGCATCTCATTCTTGCAGTCAAATAATATGCACTCTTGATTATTTTATTTAATGAAATAAAAAAAATGGTAATAGTCAACATTGAAATTATGACATAATTTGATATATTAAAACATTTATTTAATAATTCGTAAGGTGATATAGTGATTTCACAACACATGATGTTTGAATTCTATGATAGAAGCATTCAATTACTAATCACAAGTAATGTATTTGATGATTGATCACATGGACCAATGTTAGGTAAAGTTGAGAACATGTATATATTGGTTGTTGATTATTCCACTTTTCCAGCTAGAATACATAATTATGTGACTATAATAGATTATATTGTGACAAAGTGTTGTAACATTGTCACAAACTCTCTTGGTATTGTCAGAATCATTCTTGTGCATATTTGAGATAACTTGGTTTTTTGGTGAGTTATAAGGTTGAAAAAGATACATGTGTTGACCCCTTTTTACTTTTATTAATAATACTATTTTTTAATTTCTAATTTCTTAGAATTACTATTTAGTACATAGTGCATATTATTCATTAACCTAGTTGTTGGTGGGCGTATTTTGATTTCATATATATTAAATTCAAATTTTATTTGAACATTGGCATATAGCTTAGACACCTTGGAATAAATGTGGATTTGTATCTAATATTTGAATTTAATCCATTAAGTGGTAGGATAAGATGGAATTTTATTCAAATTATGGTGAGAATATCTATTAATGGTTTGATTTAACATCAATTTAATGGTATTTGTCCTCACCTCGAGCTTATGAATTATGGTGATAAACTTGGTGAAGCTCTATAAGATTCACTAGGTGTTTAGTAGATTATATTTTGGTTTAGAAAGCCTCAATAATTTTGTCAATGGTGATCATCCAATAATTTAGTGGATGCATCACTTACTTTCACTTAATGAATGGTTATGGTAGCTACCTTGACATAAAAAGGTTTTATTTTTTTACTGTCACACCATTTGTCAAGATTTTTTGGGTGGAGGTCAAACTCTACAATTTTTTGGTTAGATATAACATTGTATTATGCCATATTTTATTGATTTATCATTATTTAATCTTTGTTGAGGTATGCATTGGTTGATTTTTATGAATAAATGTGTTATTTCTACTATTTAAGGCTATTCTCGAGTCCCTATACAATAAGAATTTTATGTTGTGAATGAATCTATGAACCAGTCATTGTATGATTATTTAAGTGGAATTTTGAAAATTAAAATTGACGAATATAATATTGTGTATGAGAAAATTATGCATTGGTTTCTTGGAATTACTTTCAACTATGAGTTCTTGACCTATCTCCTTTAGCTTGTCAAGCTTCATACTAGCCCTTTCAAACTGTATAATGAATTTTAAGTCAAAAATAAAAGTATTTGTGAGATTAAAAATTTATATTATATTTTACCCTATTAATATACACTTATGTGTCAAATTTTAAGGTCTAGTTCCTTGTTTAGACCCACTTTCCTTCTTTAGGCCTACTCAATTAGACCTCTTCTAGCCCAAATACACTACAGACCTTCAAAATCCATTCTATATTGTCCATACCAACCTAAAACCTTGAAATTAAGGTATGGAAAATTAAATATGATCATATTTAAAAAAATATATTTTATTGATAGTTGAAACAAAAGATATGGATGAAACCCTAGTTTAGGGCTTATACAACCCTACATAGACCCGAGACTACGAATAAATTGTTTGAGAGAGTTTTAAATGGTTTAAAAGGATTGTGTGAACTTATTTAGGTATATCTTGGCCTCAATAAACCCCAAAAATAATTGGTTTCGAATTTATAATCCAATGTTATAGGTTTTGAACTCAAAAATGGCTTGATTATGTAAGGAAAAGTCCATGCTACATGTTTGTATCATAATTTGAAGATCAATACAACAACCAATAAAATGAAAAATATTAAAATAACTTAAAATATCATGTAATTAACTCACCTTAACATATTAGAGTATTATAAAATAGTTTTTAATGAACCTTTCATTCATAATATAAAGTGTTCAATCTGTGCAACAATGGTGTGCTACAAGCATGCTATAGGGCTTTTCACACTGGTTTCCAAGAATAAAATGATTTTATTGTTATTTCCTTGAACATAAATTCTAAAAAAAATTCAAATAACTCATATTCATGTTTATAACACTTTACAGATCTTGTTTATTCTCCAAAACTAAAATACACAATCTGTAAGAGAGCAATTCACACCAAAATAGAGTATGAAAGTCTACAAGTAATCTTTCTATAATTTTTATTGTGTTCTAATCAACATAAATATCTCAAAAAAATATTTAATAATATTAATAAATATCATATCAAGTAATACACGTCTTCATAAAATATTTACCAACTACTTCTTTGTGCATATACAGAACATAAGGACACATAATACCATTTCCATCATCACACAAAACTTTACTCCAAGACAATCTCTTTCAACAAGTTTGAGTTATGATTTTATTTCATTCATAATTTCCCTATCTTCTTGAAATGTAATACCAAGTTACAAATACTAAAAACTAACTCTTATAATGATGCATAACTAATTATTAAATCTTTCCCTTTGTAGGGGTCTCTTGCTAAATTGCATTATGTCTTAATTTTACACAATATGACATATATAGAAACATGACCATATATTAATGAACATTTTTTGGACCTCCATGTTTAATACATATTTCCCTCTTCACAAATATATAAAATTCCTTAGATAAGGCTTAATAAGATTCAAATTTTCAAAAGGAAATTTTGGTAGGAAAAGCCAAAATTCAAATTTCATGCATCTTGAGATTGCCTAAACTCCACATTATGACTAGTTAAGACCTATAGTACCTATGAGACACTTACTAAACTAATTTAAGAAAAAAAATGAGTGAATTTTGGATTCCTTAAAGTATGCCCCTATATCATCCTACCAATCTAAAAAATGTTTGCCATGGGTATTTCTTGATGCACTTGGCATATGCTCTTGTCTGATTACAATGAACCTCCTTATAGAAGGTATATACTTATACTTGCCTCTCATAAAGGTGAACATGTTCTTGGGGCCCACAAATAGGCCTTATTTGGTTCATACTCTTGAGTGATATACCTACACATAAAATAAAATTATTAGGAAAAACATATCTGATGTTATCTTCTGCTTGTTTTGAAGGTGTATACCATTCTTCCACCCCTACAAACTGATCTACCTTCTCCTTGTTTCCATGATCAAATCCTACTTAAAGTATGCATTCTTCTTATTCCATAAATTCTTTTTTTTTTCCCACTCCACCTTATATACAACATGTTTTCTATCCTTGCATGCCACATGCTTGTGTAGACTCTTGGTTTATTTTTGTACATCTCCATTATAGCTGTTCTCTATCTCCTACATATGTAAGAACTATGTGTTCATTTTCAATATCTTATTTCCTTTATTTGTCATTCTTACATGATTGTCTTGAGATTCACTTGAATATCTTTCATGGGCTTATTGCATGTTACTCAACTCATTGGCATTCCTTTCTTGTTCAAGACTCTCTCTCAAGCATTCAAGTTTGTCTACAATTCCTTATATGAATTCACAACTTGAAATCATTGTCAAATGTTGGGATAAATTTGTAAAAAAATTATTTACATACTTAAAAAAAAAATAAGAAAAGGTACATCCATCTCACCTTTAGCTTCCATAGTCACCTTAGGTTATTCATTCATCTATGTCTTCATCCTGTTGCACAAACTCCTTGTGACATGAAATCAATACATTAGAGTAGACACAAACAATATGATCATCTTTCCTCAAGGGCAATAATGTGTGCTTGTTTCCTTTGTGTTCAAATGAGTAAGTTTTCTTCACCCCATCATGACTAGTTGACCTATCAAACTACCAAGGCCTTCTTAGAAGTACATGACAAACATCCATTGGGATGATATCACACATGACCTGATCTTTATAAGTGTCAATCTAAAAATCCACTAAGCATTGTTCATTAACAAGTACATGATGACCCTTTTGAAGCCAAAATAATTTTTAAGGTGTAGGTTGTGGTAATATTTTAAGGCCAAGATTACTTACCATTTCATTAGAAACTAAATTATTTGTACTCCCTGAATCTATGATCATCTTACAACATTTAACATGGGACTTACATGTTGTTCTGATGAGTGTCTTCCATTGAGCACATCCTTTCTCCTTTGGTGACTTAAGCAATGTTCTCCTCATCAAGAATGACTCTCCTTATTTAGGTTCTTCTAGATGTGAAGTAGATCCAACACTTTCTTCTTCTTTAAGCTTCACCACTTGATTTATGCTCTCACTTATATGAGTTCTTTTTTGCTACTCCTATGGACATTCCCAATATATATGACCTACATACTTGTTGTATTTGAAGAACTTGCCTATGAATCTACTAGTCCTTCTTCCTCTAGATGTATCTCCACATATTTACTATGGCCTTTTACCCCTAAAACCACCTCTTGGTTGTGTATCTTACCTCTATGAACTACTTTCACCTTCCTCATAGGTCTGATATGCATTATTACTTTTATACTATCCTCTTCATCTTGGTTGTTTGCCTCTTCCTTTTCTATGTTGTGTGTGCCTTCTTTTCAAATTTTCCTCAAATCTTAAGGTTGTTTGATAATCCTCTTATATTATTTTCAAAGTCAAAATATTGATCTCATCTTGAATAGAAAACTTAAGGCCATTTAGGTACCTTGCTACCTTTTCATCATCCTCTTCAAAGTAGCTTATTCTAATAGTCAGCCTATGAAATGCTTCTACATATTATTTCACTGAATTCTCCTTTTTCTGATATTTTTCAATATCTTAAACAAGTGAGTGTGATATTCCTTGGGTATGAAATTTCCCTTCATATTCATCACCATCGTATCCCATGTCTCAATCTTTGCCTTACTTATTTTTCTTCTTTCTTCTTGAATTCCATCCCACCAAAAAGAAACATGTCCTTTAAATCTTGTCACTTTAAATCGGACTTTTTTGGTATCATCCACTTCTTCATACTCAAAATATTTATCTATGGCTGAAATATAATCCACCAATTCATCCACATTGAGATTTCCTTCATACATTAACACATCCAACTTAGGTTTGGAGCCCATTTTCATCATGGCCTTGATCGATCTTTCTTCCATTATGTCTTCTATTTATTATTCATCTTATGCTATAGGATATTCTTCTTCTATGTCACTCTCATATTTATTAATAACCCTCCTCCTTTGGGTTATCTCCATGGCTTCCATCCTTTCTTGCATATTTCCCATCTCTATAACCATATTGGTCATGGTTTGTTGCATTCTCTAAGCTACAGTAGGTTGTCTTGGTCTCCTAGATTCCATCTTATCCTTAACCTATCCTCTAACCAACCTTATCTGATACCAAAAATGATGTAGAGGTTTCTTGGAATTAGTTTCAACTATGAATTCTTGACCTATGTCCTTTAGCTTGTCAAGCTTTCTACTAGCTGTTTCAAACTATATAATGACTTGTACATTAAAAATACAAGTAGTTGTGAGATTACAAAGGTATATCTATTTTCCATAATTAACATATACTTATGTGTCAAATTTCAAGGTCTAGTTCCTTGTTAGACCCACTTTCCTTCTTTAGGCCTACTCAATTAGGCCTCTTCTAGCCCAAATACTCTATAGACCCTCAAAATCCATACTATATTATCCATACCAACCTAAAACCCTATTATTAAGTTAGATCACATGAAATATGATCATATTAAAAAAAATTGTCTTTTTCTGACTATTAGAACAAAATATATGGATGAAACCCTAGTTTAGGGCTTATACAACCCTACACAGACCTGAGACTACAAATAAATTATTTGAGAGAGTTTTAAATAGTTTCAAAGGAATGCGTAAACTTATTTAGGTCTATCTTGACCTCACTCAACCTCCCCAAGCATTGGTTTCCAATTTTCAATCTACTATTATAGGTTTTGAACTCAAAAATGGTTTGACTCTATAAGTAAAAGTGCATGCTACAAGTCTGTATCATAATTTGAAGACCAATACAATAACCAATACAATGAAAAATATTCAAAGCACTTCAAATCATATGTAATGAACTCACCTTAACATATTAGATTAGTATCAAATAGTTTTTAATGAACCTTTCATTCATAATATAAAGTGCTCAGTCTGTGCAACAATGGTGTGCTACGGGCATGCCACAGGGCTTTTAACATTAGTTTCCAAGAATCAAATGATATTATTGTTATTTCCTCAAACATAAATTCTCAAAAATGTCAAATAACTTTTATTAATGTTTATAACACTTTTAAAATATCGTTTATTCTCCAAAACTGAAATACACAATCTGTAAGAGAGCAATTCACATCAAAATAGGGTATGAAAGTCTGCAAGCAATCTTTATATAAATTATTTTGTGTTACAATAAACATAATTATCTCAACCAAAGATTTAATAATCTTACCAAATATCATATCAATGAATTCACATCCTTTTACAATCTTTACCAACTACTTCTATGTGCATATATAGAACATAAGGACATAGAATATTGTTTCCATCATCACATAAAAATTTACTCCAAGACATTCTCTTTCAACAAGTTTGAGTTATGATATTATTTAATTAATCATTTCCCATATATTCCTAAAATGGAATACCAGGTTACAACTACTAAAAACTAACTCTTATACCTCCTAGAATGATGCATAACTAGTTCTTGAATCTTTCCCTTCGTAGGGGTCTCTTTTTAAATTGCATTATGTCTTGATTTTACACAATATGACATATCTAAAAACATGACCATATATTAATGAACATTTGGTGAACCTCCATGTTTAATACATCTTTCCATCTTCACAAATATATAAAAGTCCTTAGATAAGGCTTAACAAGATTCAAATTTTTAAAAGGAGATTTTGGCGGGAAAAGCTAAAATTCAAATTTCATGCATCTTGAGACTGCCTAGACTCCACATTATGACTACTTAAGACCTATAATACCTATAATAAACTTACTAAACTACTTTTATAAAAAAATGAGTCAATTTTAGGGTCCTTAAAGGATGCCCCTACATCATGAAATCAGCTAGAAAGTTATGCATGTATTTCATTTTTGGGTTTCAATTGGTAATATTATATTGTTATTTGCCAAAATTCAAAATAACTTCATTTTTTCTATTTTTTTTGAGTCTTTTTTGAAATATCTCTCTCATGCATGTGTAAATATTTTGTGCAGTGAGTATTGCATATATATTATATCTCTGACTAATATAAATCTCAAATGGTTTTGGTTCTTTATAGAACTGCTTCCAGTTTAGTTGAAGTTATTTTCTTTTGATAAGATATTCATAAAATTATTTTTGGGACTACATGGTACATATTTTGATAAATGACATTAATTTAAGATGAATGTGGTTTTTAGTGAAAAGAATCAAATTATTGTGTTTCAAATGGATTTAAAGTGTAATCTTATTGCATGTTAGTTATAAGGTAATAGGTTATGTTATTTATCAAGTTACCTATACACTATTGAGATGATAGTTCAATTTTATCAATGGTTTTTTTGGGTCGTATCTGAGGACCTTAGGCTCCCATTCTTTAGAGATGAATGTGTGGGGAAGAGATAGTGAATGGCAAGATGAGGATATTCCTTCATAAGGTTGTTCTTATGTCATAGCTTTTTGTAATCGTAGAACTACTAACACATTTTCAAGGAATTTTTATTATGAAACTCATGTTTCAATTAATTTTGATGTATATGACCCCACATTTTATAATTTTATTGATAAATTTCCTTCTTCTTTAGTGATTTTTCATCGATCACCCCATAAAGGCCTAAGGAGATCCCCTTGGATATCTTATCCTTATAGATGAGGTACTCCAAATGAGTCTTCTTAATGAATGTATAATACCATTAAATATGATCCTAATGATCCTCCTATGTTTGATCATTTTGATTTAATTCCTAGATTGAATCCAAACTATATTGATTTGAAACCTTCCATGGCATTAATTACTAGACCTTCCTCACATGTGTGAGATAAACTCACCTCTTTTAATAAGAAACATATTAGCAACCCTATGAATCATCCCATGGTTACTCAAGTGCTAAACAATGTGAATCTAGAGGTTGATAATGATAGTGGGGGGATTAATTTGATTGAGTTACCTATGACCTCAATAGAGTATACATAGTATCAATAAGGGGGATCCATGAATTGACCTTATTTCTAGTAGTGACTCTGATTGACATGGTTCTAATTTTTTTATCTTATGTTTCATTTTTGTTCGTATACTAGTAAATTATTGTTGTGGATACTTTATATTTTTGAGTTATCGATAGATGCATCTTGGTGGTGATATATTTTATTTGTATGACAACATTGAATATTTCTTTCATAAAAATAATAAAACCAAAATTATGTAGTCTATTAATGTTTCTTTTTATAATTTATGATTCAATAAATACTATTTGTGTATTATTAATGTTAAAATAAGTGTAGATCTTTTAACACTAGCATTTATATATTATTTATTATATGAAAATCTACTCCCCCATTAAAATTTATAATTTGGTCTATATTTATTATTTAATCTCTTTGACTTTTATTAAATTTCCAATCGTAAAGTTAAGTTATAAAATTTATAACTTATAAAGTAACTAAGTGACGTTTAAAAAGTCAATTAACTTATAATGGCAATTAACTAAAGCTAATTATAATTTGATTCATAACTATCTCAAAGAGAGTTATTTTATAAAGAGATTTAAGGCACATAAAAAAGAGAGAAACACATAGGTATGAAGAGCTCTTCTAAGTTTGAAAGTATTCCATATATCTTCTTCTGTGCAAACATATCTAATATTAAATAGTCAATTGCAAATACACCAAATAATCATTCACTGATGGTGAATTAATCTACTTGAATAATGAAAGTATATTTATATTTCTTGATTTATTCATAATTGATTATTTGAATATTATCAAACATTAATATTGTTTTCTAATTTTAGATATGCAATTATATGAGTGTAACTTTATGTGCTTAATGATGAATCTCAGTTCACGATAAATTATTGATCAATTGATTGTAATTTAATTTTCATTTAAGGATCATTTTTGTAATCAAACTCATTTTATATTTCTTAATAAATTTATCTTTATTTACTCGAGTTACTTCTTGTTTGAAGTCTCACAAATTTATCTTATTTTAGTTAGATTTCTCTTTATTCCTTGTTATAGTTAGAACTTCATTTTTGTTTTAGATAGATTATTTCTATTCTATTTTTTTAATTATTTAATTTCCTATTTTAGATAGATTAATTTCTAATTAGATATTTTACTTCCATTATAAGTTATTTCCTTTTTGTTTTTGATTTAATCATTTACCTTTATGTTTTAAATAGTTTTTTATTTCAAGTTACATATTCAATTTGTCTTTTATTTAGATTTCTTACTCGTTTGCATTTATTTATCTTTTTGTTTACTATATTTTAATTTTTGTTAATTAATTATCTTATTATAATATATTATTTGTTGTTTTGTTAACTATTTCTAGTATAATTTTAATTAATTAGTTAAGTATTTTATAAGATGAGATTATTTTGTTTATTTTTTTACTTTGTTGTTATTTTTTGTTTATCTTAATTAAGTAGAGGTTATTTGATTCTTAATTAGTTTTCTATCTCCCTTTACATTATTGATTATTTCTTAGTTAGACTTTTCGATTTATTTGATAAGTGAGTATGATAGTTTTAATTTTTGTTTCTTTGTTTGGTTTTTGTTTTCATATATTTTACTTGTATTTATATTTATATAATTAATTTTATTTTAGTTTGGTTTAGTCTAGTGCCATTGAGAGACTGATAAAGAAATAAATTGACAAGAAACTTATTCAAATTAGAGATCTTTTTTTCAATAGATTATCTCATTCATAGGCTTTATTATGTTGGATAGATTAGATTATATCTTGTTAATTTGATTATAATTTTATTATAAAGAAGTATCTGATCTCTAAAATATAATGATACATAATTAGTGTTTGATTTGTTGACTTATTTATAGAACTATTTCAAAACCCCTCCACATATTAGAATCAATATTTGTTCCATATATTTATTATGATTAAACTAGTTTGATTATGTCTTGACCTTAAAGATATGTGAAAGGGTTGATTCATTGATTTCCACTTTTCACCATCAATAGGTTTTAATTCAAGTAGTTGATGTCATTTTTATCATGAAGTTCCATTATTTCCAAACTGATATCCATATTATGTCATAATTCAACTAATACTAGAATAAGTTTCTATTCTAAATAATTTATGATATCTCGTATGTACAACACAACTACAATTTTTCTATAAGATCATATAGAACAAAATATGAGTGTCATTCCATTTTGAAATTATATTGTGTTAAGTGGGATTCCATGGAAATATCAAATTGATAAATACCAAGCATTACAGAGTAACTCTGACAAATATCAAACATTGTTCCATGGAAAAAGTAAAACATAAAAGTAAGTAATTTAGCTAAATATAGTATGAAACCACCACGTTTGGTGAGAAAATGATGGTGTCTTGAACATACCCATATAGGTTCCCATTATAACCATATAACTTGTCTCAAAATTTATCATCTTGTCCCCCACACCCGCACAAGATAAAAAAAATTCACATTATGAACACATAAGAAACCAACATTTATAATCAACAAAAGACTAGAAAAAATTGATCAGAATAATATAAAAAAATAGATAAATGCCAAAGATCAAAAAAAGAGTGTTATAATCAGAATGAATAAAATTTCATAATTCAAATAAATGCAACTCAATAATAATTTAAATAACCTAAAATAAATCAATTTAAAAATACAGATAAGGTGATGGTTTTGAAATCAATTTAACAAATAAATTTTTGACATAATAATGCCACACAAAAAAAACACATTACTTGCACTATGTGGCTTAGGAAGCCACTCGAGGGGATACAGACATAAATTAGTTATCATATTATCCTATATTACCTCCTTGAGGTAAAGTGCAAAATATTGGTAGTATCATCTTTACTACAAGGCTCAACATAGGATGGTAATCACAAAGGTTATTCTTTCAAAAACCACTAAGGGGAGAGTGGAGGACACTTGGTTCATAAAGTGACCATTATGCATGAATAATCTATGGTGAACTCACACAAAATATTTTAAGGTACTATTTCATGTAAGGGGGAAAAGTGGGTTTTCAGCCTATGTCAAGTTCCACTTCCTATCCCATAACCCTGTTCAAACCAGTGTTAACATAGTTCTACACCTCCCTCAAACCTCACACTTGGATCCATGCTCAACCAGTAGAGCAATGATGTAGGATTACACAACATAACACCTTATTATAAGTTGAGAATTAAAATACAAAATAGTTTCACATAAGTTTTATACATTTAAATGAATGAGTGTTGCTCGACACAACATTTTTACATAGGTGGTATAGGCACAAGGGACATCACAAATACATTCACATTTACAAAATTAAAATTTATCTACATAATACAATTTTTGTTCTAAATTATAACATAAATATCATGATCACACAAAAATATTATTATTTGGAGGGGTTGATTTTGTTCCAAAGGTTTAGTACATATAAAATATTATGTGGGGGTTAAATCAAGAAGTTTCACATACATATATACACATATTTTAATCAATTTTATGGAAACATATAAATGACTCATGGTATGTTGGTTCACATTGGTTCACAATAATGGTTATAAAGGAATACAAATACAATGCAACATAAAAATAAATAGGTACATTATCAATACACAAGGATCAAGGTCATTTCATCAGTTAGAATTTTAATACACATGTTTTAACTATAACTTCACATCACTGAAAAATCATCCATCATTATTATTTTCAATAAAAAATAACAAACATGCATCCTCACACATAGCATCCTAGTGCCTCAAAAGTATCACATAAATAATATACATATTTTCTATGTTTCTTACATATTTGACCAATCATGAATCAAAACTATTGTGAAATTGAATAAAATCAAAGCTAACATCCCCATAAATAGTATCTTTATATAGACCATGTATAATAAAAGTCTCATGAATAACATTCCACCCATAAAGGATCATTCTAGAATTACTTAATATATTTTGTCTATTATGAAAGGTAACTAAACCAATCATATTGATTTACCCAAAGTAAGCTATGGTCTGATACCAAAATTTCATGCCCAAATTTGTCTCATAGAATCCACTAAAAATGGTACAATCTTTTTTAATTAACATTTAATTATTCATTGTTGACCTATAACAATTCACAAGTAGAGTATGATATTGTTTACTAAATTTGGTAGAGTCAATCACATGAGGCATAAAAAAGAAACTCATCATTCTATTCATTCATGAGAGTTACATTTGTAGATTGAGAAGCCTCTACAACTTAGGATTTAATCTCTATCAAATATCCCCTAAATCTCTCAACTCCTCTCCTAATATCCTGCTAGTATCTTGTTGATGCTTCCAAGTAAACCACATGTGCTCTCTAGTGTTTAAATAACACTTCTCATTTTAGAATCCAAAGGATTCAGGGCATGAGTTTTAGGTATTGGGCAATTGGGATGCCTGTGGTGAAATAGTAGCAAAGCAACATAGACTGTTCCATAATATTTATAAATTTTGATGGTTGGGAGCCATATTGGTGCCTTTTCTTAGGAATTTTAGTGCCAATATTAGCAAATTTATCCATATATTAACTACTAACTAAACCAAAAGGCTATAAACAATGTTTTAAACTAAAGTGAATTATTTAAAGAATGGGCAAAAGGAAAGTGTAGAGTAAGAAAGAAATGGTGATTGCTAATCTTTGATTGTGAACATATTGACAAAGTTTCAAAAATTACCAAGCATGATCTTAACTAGCATATAATGTAAAGTAGCCCAATCTCATGTTTCACTACAAAACAGACCTAATTTTGAAGATAGGATGATAATACAAGTAAGAGTTGGATTTACTTTTAAAGTTTTACACCACATCTAGATAGATAATGCACATCTTTATTACAGAGCAAATAAAATCAAGTAAACTCAATTTCATTCAACTAACCTAGCATCACACAAGTTAGTAACCCTGTAATTAATGATCTAACTTAGTATTCCCAAAAACTATTCATATTCAAACTTTAGACAAATGATTGAGAAACTTAACAATTCAAACACATCAACCTAGATAATTCCTATATAATTCCTTGATCTTTTGTATTAATTGATTAAAAATGGTACAAAATAGCTCAAAGTCCCTCCTCTTTTACAAATGTAATACATGCCTTTATGTAAAATCCAGGTAGTATACCAGTTAGTATAAAAATATAGGTGTATAAAGATAAATATAGTTATCTTTGTAACAAACTATAATACTTTGGAGGCTCAATCACCTCCACACTTTCAATCCCAAAGGTTCTAGGGGTGTCAATTTTCTATCCTCCCTGAATATGATGAACTTGTATTCTTCTCTCTTCTTCCTTCTTTAATATGTCCATGATCCATGATTTGATGTTATCATGCTCAATCAAGCCTACCTAGGTCAAGGCCCATTAAGGAGAGAGGGATGGGATCTTTTACAACTTCTTATAGATAAACCAGTTAGGGATGACTTGTCTATGGATTGGATTCACATCACTAAAGAGGTTGACTTCACTGGTAGGGTGAGTGAAGTTCAATCTAGGCTTATTATTTGGAGTCATAGGAACCAAGGCCAGCTTCACTTTCCTCTTCTCTCTTTCCAATGGAATCAACTCCTTTCTTTCTTCTCTAGAGGGATCCTCCTCTCTATCTAAACCATATGTTGTTTTTATATCAATGAGGGCACCCTCCAATGTCTCCTCTAGCTCAAGAGCTATCATACCAATGAATTCTATGGGAAAAGGCAATTTTTGTGGGAGTACTAAGGGTGGGGGACCTTCCTCAGGTCTCTATTCCAATTTTGGTTCTCTAACTTTCTCCCTACCTTTGCCCTTTTCATATTGAGGTGGTTCAGATTGAGCCTCCTACTAGTGGGGTTGAGATTCAGATGGTTTCCCTTCAACAAGTGGCTCCTCATGAGTGGTCCCAAATGGACCTGAAAATAAGTGATATTGCAAGGGATGTAACTACCATACCTCCCCTAAAGGATTGTTGTCCTTGGTTAGTTTATGTTCTAACTTGATATTGTAGTTTTTGGTCTTAGGGATTACTTCTTCAAAATTCTTTTCTCTAATATAGATGTCATCACCAACACCTAGCTTATGTTCATATTCAATCTTTAGGACTTTTCTCTTCTTAATGTGGCTAACCACCCACCCTTAGGGTCCCACATTTTAAGGTCATTCAATTGGAAATCAAAATAATTCCTATGTGTTACCATGATTTCCAAATACTTCCAATCTTTGATTACAACTTTCCCAATATCCAATGGGAGGGGGTGGATTTGGCCTTTCCTCTTCTCTCTGCATGCCATGTCCACACCCTAGATGATTTGGGAGGTAATTTCTTGCTTGGTAAGATTTTTGGGGATATGTAATGGTAGCCTATAAGGTTGGGTTAGGATCCCCTCTATCCTAATGACAATGTAGTCTGGATAATATCATACATCTCCCATGGTTTCCATTTATCTCTTGATAAGGGGATGCCATCCTGGCATAGGAACTCTTGTGATGGATTCATATATGGCTAGGAAAACACCATCATAGATGAATTGCATATAGTTCTTGTACTTGAATATGTGCAATTTGGAATAATGGTGAGAAATTATGGTTCTACCATCAAGGGACTAGTTCTTAAGGCCAGGGAAGGTTACAGAGGCTAAAAGGGAATCTAATAGATAAGACATCATATATAATTATTTATAGGTCCACCTTTTTATGGCTATGAATTTATTATCCAAGATGAAGCTAATTAGGTCTCCTATTGGAGGGGTTAATTTCTCTTCTATCATGAAGTGGATATAGGACACCTAGACTTTGTTTACATGTGTGGTGGAAGGGGCACCAAATAATTGATTCAATAGGGTCATGGATATTCTAATGCCTTCCCTAAATTGTATAAAGGGAATCATGCCATCTATCACTCTGAAGACATGGGGTCCTTAGATTAACCAAGGTGTGAGGATTGAATAAAGGTCTTGGGTGTTAACCCAATCTCTCATGGATAGGAGGTTGAGATGGGGTAAATGGAGCTTGTAATAGTTTTTAAAGGACATAAGAGAGATGTATTCCACCCTTTTGAAACTACCCTCTTGAATGATCCATTCCCCATATATCCTACAATCAAAAAAGATGGGTGCAAAGACATCAATGTAGTGCATTACCTCTCATTTCATCATGGCATGATGGAGACTAGCCTTTTCAATTGCAACCAGGTCATTGTACCTTCAATTCATTGTGGTATTCCTCTTGGGAGATAGGTTGAAATTCCTCTACTAGGAAGAACAATTTGGACCAATTCCTCACTCCATAGACATTTAGGTCTACTAGGTCTATCTTTGTATCCTTAAAAATTCTTCTTTCACTATTAGAGGTCAAATAAAGCTCGATCTCTATCTTCAATTGTTGCCTACCAACTTCCATTTTTTATGTCCCTAAATTTTCCCACAATGGATTTCCAAGGGTTCTTGATATAGTTCTTATTCTCAAGAGCACAATTATGCTATCTTGATTGAATTGTAACCAATTTAATTGATTTGAGTCTTCTTTATAGAGGGTTTAGGGTTTTGAGCTTTAATGGTAGTAGATATTTAGACTTTAACTTCATACATGTTTTGGATTTTATGGAGACCCTTTTGCTTTATATCCTTCAATTTTTGAGTTAAAAATATCTTTGATTTTGTCCTTTTATGCTTACATGGAGTCCATGTGGCACCATTATGGGATTTTCATGGTAATTTTCATAAGTGCCATTCGAATACTAGCCATTGGCTTTTAAAAGATTCTTTTATTTTGCATTGTAGGATCAAAATTCAAGGCTTAGCATGATTCATCATTCCAAATTCAATTCCTCACCCTTTTATTGGTTTATTGATCTCTAGGTTTGTGGTCATGACACTTGGCATTCTCATGGATCCTTCTCATGATATGTATCTTTTATCAGTTGTCACCTAGGTCAAGCACTGGCCATGTGTCAAGCTTGTAGAGTTTTAAAAATTCATCAAGCCTTTCATTGTTGGATAAAATCACATGAGCAAGTGATTTCCATTGATATTTTTGGGTCATAGTCATTTAATTGGACATCTTTATTAAGTGGGCCCCCTTATTTCTTCCTTTTGATCATTAAGCCACCATGCATCTAGCCTTCAGGGCCTTATGTTCCTTTTGAATTTTCCTCCTACACATCACACCATTAGATCAAATCTAGTGAGTGAATAATTTCCTTTGATCTATCATGGTACACATTTTTTAATCTAAAGCCTTTTAACTAGGATGATTCATCTGATCAAATCTAATGAGCAAGTACTGATTATAGGATCCTAAAATGAGTGACGGAGATAATTATTAGACTTGAGGAAATAAATAAAATCACTTATAATAGTTATTAAGGCCAATGTTGAGATTATTATAGGGGCCTTAGTATTAATAACCTAGGCTAAGTTAGGTAATGTAAAAAGGGACCTCATGGAACCATGTTAAATTAGACCCAAGGAACTTAGTAAAAATAAGGGGAAAGAAACAAAGAAGAGTTTAACTTATGTTATGAAAACATGAATTGAACCCATGAAAACCCCTTGTTTATAGCTTCTCTTTAATTGGTTCCTATCGACGTGGCTCCCTCCAAAATTTGAATTTGAATCAAGGACCACCTAGGGTTTCTAAACATAAAACCTTAAATCCTCCATGGAACTTGCAAAATGACTCACGTAAATTTATTAGTAGGGTTAGTCTAAAACAAGAGGATTAAATAGCATAAGTATGTTCCTTAATAATTGGATGATCTTCAAATTTTTTTAAATACTTTGATGTTTAAATTCTTAAAAACTTGGATACAAAGACTTCTCAAGGGTCCCAAGTTTTTAAAATGAATGGGGGTATGTTGATCCCAACAAATGGCAACCTCTAGGGGGAACATATAAGTATGTTATAACTTCTAGACTCTAGGTTTAGATAAACATTGAGGTCATCATTCCACTTGATCAAATAAACTACCATCTAGATCCAATTATGGTTTCAAAAAACCTTGCTTTTATGGATTTAAAGTCAAACATCAAGACATACCTAAGTTGTGTGTGTGCTTTGATTCCACTTACTATTTTCCATAGGATTCAAGAAGTAGACCTTAGCCTCTTGCCTTCAATTAGTTATACTAACCTAGGGTACATTGAAAATTTATTATGATTCATGGTTTTTCTTGGGGAGGGCTCAGGCATTGCTTTACTACCAGCTAGGCATCCATAGCACCGACAGAGATACCTTTGGATCCATTCATGGCCTTACTCCATTACCAGTCAAGTGTCCATATCCCCAATGGAGGTTGCCTAAATCACCTTTATATTAAAGTTTGACCTTTTGCCTTGTATTCTTATTCCTTTTTTTGTATTTTTAGATCTTTATGCTTTCAGTATGGTTGGGAACCAAGATAGCCAGGTTTAGGATTTGGTCAAATATTTGATTTTGAGAGGATCACTCAGGGCTATAACTCTTGTCTTAGGAAATATGTTGATTAATTGCTAGCTAATGGCATACTCTTGATAATTTAAGTCTCAAATCCTTGAGTGTAAATCTTCTAAAAACCAACATGGATCTAAGGTTATGACTTAGGTATCATGTAATGACTTTATGTCTATTTTTCTTTACTCAATTTCCATAATCTATATCATATTTCTAGGTTCTAGGACCATGGTTTCCTTTGTATGGGGTTCATACCTTGTTTTAGAATTGGGGCACATCTTGAGCATGTTTCATAACTTTTAGGCCCAAGGATGTCTCCAAAGACATCCTTAAAACAAGGAAAACAACAAGCAATCAACACACAACAAAAGGAAAAAATCAAAACAAGGAAACCAAATAAATATGAACAAACATATATACAAACTAGGGATAGGAAATAGAAGATGCTCAAAACAAACTAACCTTTCTACTCTAATATAATCACCTTACATCTTACTCCATGAAGACCCTAGGAGGGGTGGTAGAGAAGTAGTGATGGATGTATTTCCCATTAGTAGGCAATATTAACTCCACCCCTTATAACTCTTTGAGCCTAAAGGTGTTATTCCCCAGGGTTTCTACAATTTGGTATGGTCCAATCCATAGGGGTGTGAATTTTCCATGCTTACCTTTGGGTTCAGATGCTTTGTCCCAAAGGAGGACTAAGTCTCCCTACCTGAACACTTTGATCTTAGACCTTTTGTCAAACCATCTCTTCACCATGGCTTGGTGTCTATTAAAGTTTTCAAAAGCCTTTTCTCTATCATCTTCCATCTAGATGATGTCTACTATCCTCAAAGTGGCATGTTCTTGACTTTCTTCCATGTATTATTGCATAAATTTATATGTAGGCAATTTGAGAGTGATGGGAAATATGGGTTCCTATTTATACATCATCAGAAAGGGCAAAGCCTTCAAGGCTTACTTGATCCTTATTCTATTAGCCCAGAGTGAAAATATAAGTAGTTTATGTCAAGTTCTAGTTTTGTCTTCTACAAACTTCTTGATTGCCTTCATTAGGTTCTTATTTATAGATTCAGAAACACCATTCCTTTGGGGATAGTGATTAGAGTCAAACTTGAGTGTAATACCATTTTCATAATCCCATTCAGTCATCTCAATTGAAATGCATGAAAATCCATTGTCACATACTAGATAGACTAGGATCTTGAATCTAATACATATATGATCCTCTAAGAAACTAATCACTTCTTTCATTCTACGCTGGTTGGTGACCACTACCTTAGTCCATCTAGTGAATTAATATGTGGTGGTCAAGATGTATTTGTGACCTTTAGATGAGTAAGGGTTGATCACTCCAACAAATTATAGACTCCATTATACATACAGTTTGTCAACCATGACTGGTTGTAGAGGCATAACTACCTTTGGCTCTTTGGTGTTGAATATTTGACAAGAGTGGTATTCTCTCACATGCTTGTGAACATCCTTAAAGATAGTAGGCCAATAGTACCCAGCCCTTAGTATTTTTTGAGTTGTCATTCTTCTGTAGGGATGTCTACTTCCTAGCTTTTCATGAAAGGTGGCCATAATTTGGGTGGCCTCTTCTTGTGAAACACATCTTAGGTATATTCCTTCCAAGTTTCTTCTGTACAAGATTCCATCCTTGATCAGGTAGTGGGCTGCCTTGAGCCTTAAGGATCTCATTTTTTCCCTAGATATATCTATAGGACAAGTATAATTGATTAGAAAGTGTATGATTGAATCATACCATTCATTATTTTAAAAAATATACTAGCCTACTTGCATGATACTTATCCTAGGGATAGTATTAGCAATCATCTAAATCAAACCTTGGCACCTTACCAGCTTTTCTACCTTCATCTCTAAGTCATATTCCTACAAAACTGATATCGACTTACCTCTACATTCCCCTAGCTTATTTTGACTCAACATAAGCTTAGTGGTAGGGTCAGGTAGAATAGCATGCACCTTATTTTGAGGATGTAGTGCCTAAACTTATTTACTACCTTTACTAGTGCATCTGTCTACTTATCAATCATGGAATAGTTTAGGTCATCATTCTTAAAATTAGTACTCATGAAGGCTATTGGGTGGTCACACCCTTCAAATTTTTGAGTCAATAAAATAGCCATAGTGTGGTCAGATGCAAAAAAGTAAAGGTAGAAATCTTTTAAGAAATTTGGACTTATAAGCACCAAGGCTTAGCCAATGGATTTTTTGATGTCACTAATTGCCTTCTTAGATTATTTATTCCAAATTACCTTGGCATCCTTCTTGATCATGTCATTCAATGGCTTGACAGTTTCTTCAAAACTAAAAATAAACTTCTTTACAAAATTTATTTTGCCAAAGAATGACGTTAGTTCCTTCCTACTGTTTGGGAGTTCAATTCTAGACATGGCCTCCACCCTTTCAGTGTCTATGGAGATGCCATATTTATTTATAGCATGTCTTAATAGTTTATCTTTAGTTACATAGAATATGTTTTTCTTAAGGTTTAGGGAAATGCCATACCTTTTACATCTTTCAAAAACTTGTTGCAAGTGCATGAAGTGATCTTCCTTATTTTTAGATAAATTTGTTAGATCATCCATATAAATAATAATGTACTTACCAATTAGACCTTAGAAGGCATGGTTCATGGCTCTTTGGAAGGTAACTCCTTTGTTGATGAGTCCAAATGGCATCCTCTTGCAAGCAAAGGTTCCCCACTTTATTTTGAAGGCCATCTTCATCATGTCTTCTCTATCAACCAGTATTTGGTTATAGCCTGAAACAGTTTGAATTACCTAATCCAAAGAAGGGAGAGGATAATTTTCCTTATTTGATGCTCTATTTAAATTTTTTAATTCAATGTAGAGCTTAATCTCACCATTCTTCTTCCTGACTGGCACTAAATTGGCCACCCAAGTTGAATGTCTTATAGGAAATATTGTCCTAGCATATAGTAACCTTTTGACCTCTTTGAATATCATAGGCTCTAGTATGGGGTTTACTGGTCTTTATTTTAGTCTGAAAGGATAATAACTTTTTTTGAGGGGTATGGTATAGGTAATGACCATTGGATAAAATATCTTTAGGTCATCATAGGACCATGCTATAACATCCTTATACTTGGTAAGGAGTTCTTTAGCTTTCTCATTTTCAAAAGTTATACAAGCCTTTCCAATATTCACTAGTTGGGCTTGCTCTTGGAGCCCAAGATTCATAGTATTTCAATATTTTCCACTCACCTTAGGAATTTTGGAAACATAAAATAGTTTGTCTTGACCAAATAGTCTTTTCAGTGCAATCATCCCCTTAGGGATTTTGTTGTCATTCAATTGAATGACCTTGCTATCAAACTTGTTCCCTCCAGTTGTATTTTCATTATCTTAATCAATGATATGGGCCTCAAATTCCCCATAATTGGTTAATAAATCTAATATCTATTGGTCATCATTAAATACTTGGAAATGATTAACATTATTAGGGACTGATGGACATCAGGCAAATTCCATACTAAAATCAAGGGAGTCTAGGTTAGGCATGAGATTTGATGAAGAAGATGTCAACTCATCTATAGGTTGGTTTTCTTCCCTATGAATTGAGGTGATGTTGAAAGCATCAAAAGACTTAATTAGGTCATAGAATCTAAATTTATACTTCTTGAAGTATGAGATTTTACATTAGTACCTACTCCTAACTTGGTTGACTAGTAGTTCTGAGTCACCAAGAACTAGTAGTTCCTTCGCTTTATTTTTGATATCAAATTACAAACCAAGGATGAGAGATTCATATTCAACAATATTTTTGATTTAGGGGAATTATATTTTATAAGAGACATTGTACCTTTTGCTGGTGGGATCAGTTAAGACAATGCTAACCCCTGATCCAGCCTTGCATCTAGCCCCATCAAAATGCAATTTCCTTAGCCCAAGGGGAGGTTTCATGTCCTTTAGATCATCTAACCTATCAAATTATAGGGTTAAATACCCTAATTCTAAGTTAATTATGTTGACCCTTTCATTTACATCATTGTAATCTATTATCATATGTTTCATTCTTGGTTCCCTCTCAAATCTAATTTGATTTGGGACTCCTTTCCAAGGTAGCCATAAGTGGGAGTAATTAGTGGACATATACCCATTTAAGGCCTTGATCTATTCCTTAATAAATAAGATCCCATAGGCATCTATCATGTCAACCACATGAATGTCAATGAATTATTGTACCCTGGGCTTAGAGGCTATCTACATGTGAATGTTTAGAAGATCTCTAATTAATTTTACCCTTGACTTGTCTAACTGGGTGACAATCTTATCAGACTTGATGGGGGTTAAGCCAAGTTGTTTATATATTCCAATAGGCATGATATTTGTAGAGGCACCTGAGTCTAATAAAAATTTGTGTAAGTTTTTACCAAACATCCTAACTATGAGCAAGAAAGGGGGGGCTTCAGATTTGGCCTTATGCATCATTAAATTAACATGATCAGTATTAGGAGGTTTGTTTAATTTCAAGGACTCTAATAGTACATATCTTTGCTCTATGATCTATGTTAACTCATGCAAGGTGATGTTAGACTATATTTCCTTCATGTCCTCAACTATGTTATAACTAGTTTTGGAAGGACTGGGGACTTCAGAGCTATGCTTAGGAATTTTCCCTCTGGGGGGTTAAGATTATTACTTGAATAGGTGTCTATGGGAGTTCTAAAGTTATTTAGGGGGGTTGAGGTAGTCAAGGATTGCCTCTGCTCTCTATTCCTCAATGGGTAAGTCTTTTTTAGGAACTGTTGAAATGCATGGATTTCTTTAAGGATCTCATCTGGTTCATTTTCCTCTTGAAAGGGGAAATCAAAGGTTTCTACCATGAATTCTTAGTCAAAAGTATTAGGTCCAGTTACATTTACATTATTTTATTTATTGATAACTACCTCAAATTTATCCAACTCCTCTTGGAATTCTTTAAAATATTTGTAGAATTTGATGCAATTAATCTCCCCATGTTTGGTTGTATAATGCACCCTATATTAGTCAGGTAATGTGATATCTGTGAGGTTAATGTCCATGGTTTTCTTTTTTGAGGAGGGGTCATTATTTCTATTATTTTGGAAGCTATCATTCTAAAACCTATTACCTAGTTTGTTATATCTTTGAAATGAGAAGTTTCTTCATGAACTCTCAGTAATATTCCCCACTTGTTTTTGTAATTGAAGGAAATTAGTACTTAGTTTTTAGACCATTTTTAGGATGGATTCATTTTCACTTTTAGGGATCTCATAATTGTGCACCCGGTTATTTCTAACATTAGCAGCTGGTACTAATGCCCTTTGATCTCCTATTCTAAAGCCATTATTGGTGGGTTGACTCAAGAATATTAAGTTTTGATTAGGGGTAGCATGACTTAAGGGCAAATGAGTGAGGTTAGGAATTTTGTTCACATCAAACATGTTTTGGTTATTTTTGAGAAACAAGTTCATCACTGGCATGTGGGGGTTAACATTTCGCACAGAATAGGCCATTTGTCCTTGGGGATGCACCTAATCATTAATAGTTACTACCTCAAAATAAGCCCTGGCTAGTGAGGATATGACTGGTATAGATATGTTTAAGAACACTGAGGTCATAGGATCTACTGCATCCTTGTAGATCTCTAGAGCTAGGATCTTATCTATTTTATATGGATCTATAGTTTTATTGAACATCTTTGGAAACCTATCATTGAAGAACCTAATAGGCTCATTATTATCCATTCTAATAGTTTTAAATTGATGGTAGATGATGCAAGGATTGATAATTTTCCTAGATTAATCTATAAACACGTTATTAAATTCATCCCAAATAGTGATGTAGTTATTACGTAGGTTTAAAACCCATTCATGGGTAACATCCTTAAAGGTAAAAGGGAATAACCTACATGTTACATCTTCATGCATAACATTAAGTAGTCTTAAAGGAGCCTTGAAATTCTTTGTATGTTCCTCTATAGTTATTATACCTATGGGGATAAATGTGGATAAGTATTTCTCTAGATTACGTGGGAGGTCATGGGCCACACCAAGCACATTAATAGAAGAATCACCCAACCAAGCCATTCTTGTATAAGGTTCAAAATAAAGTGTAACTTGAATAGGTGATGTTGGAGGGGATTTGGATTTCCTATGTCTACCTTTTTCCCACCTGGATCTCCTATGTTATTCAAGTTTAAACAAAGGTTCTTTAGTCTCTAACTATGATCTTGTCTTGATCCTAGGAAACTCCAGTGTGAGATTTGAAAATCCTATTTGAGATACAATATATCGAATTAAATTTTCATGAGAAGGTGGGTTAAGCTCAAATGTATGGCTTTATTATGCAAAGGGAGTATGAAGAACCATAAAGGATGTGAATATTTAGTTAAACATGTTAAAGATGTGCCCAATTTAATGAATATACTCTATCTTAATGTATCCATGCTTGAAAGAATTCAAATACACCCCACACATCATTTTTGATCAAAATAATATGTCTAATTCATGATTTCAAGAATTCCCATGGTTCATACTAAATATATTATAAAAAGTAAATGATATATTAAAGAACATCAACTCCCTGCTTATAATAGCCCTAAATGTATGACAGGTGGTCAAGATATGAGACCTTTTGAAACTTTAGATCAGATCTCCTCTTGAGAGGCCCTCCTAGCACCAACAGATCTTCTCCCTATTAATGCTTGCAAGTGAACCATAGGGGATCTCAAGTTTTTAAATAACACTTCTCATTTTAAAATCCAAAGGATTTAGGGCATGAGTTGTAGGTATTTGGCAATTGAAATGTTTATCGTGAAATAGAAAAAAGCAACATAGAGTGTTCCTTAATATTTATAAAGTTTGATGGTTGGGAGCCATCTTGGTGCCTTTTCTCAAGAATTTTGGTGATAATATTGTTAAATTGATCTAGATCTAAACTAATGACTAAAACAAAAGGTTATGAATAATGTTTTAAACTAAAGTGAATTATTTAAATAAAGGGCAAAAGGAAAGCGTAGAGTAAGAAAGAAATGGTGATTGTTGATCTTTGATTGTGAACATATTAAAAAAGTTTCAAGAATTACCAAGCATGATCTTAACTAAGATATAGTGTAAAGTAGCCTAAGTTCACATTTCACTACAAACTAGGCCTAATTATGAAGATAAGATGGCAATACAAGTAAGAATTGGACTTACTTTTAAATTTTTACACCACATCTAGATAGCTAATGCACATCTTTGTTGTAGAGCAAATAAAATGAATTAAACTCAATTTCATTGAACTAACCTAGAATTACACAAGTTATCAACCCTATAATTAATGATCTAACTTAGTATATCTAGAAACTATTCATTTTCAAAATTTAGATAAGCAATTGAGAAACTTAGCAATTCAAACACATCAACCTAGATAATTCCTATAGAAATCCTTGATCTTTTGTATTAATTGTTTTAAAATGGTATAAAATAGCTCAAATTCCCCCCTCTTTTACAAATGGTAATACATGCTTTTATAGAAAATTTGGTTAGTATACCAATTAGTCTAAAAATATAGGTGTACAATGATAAAGATAGTTTTATTTGTAACAAACTATAATACACGTGTCTTTTACAATCATGTTGACCTAGAGGCAATCACACTAAAAAACTAGCATGTGCATTTACAAAATAATATGCTAACTCTCAAGTAAGCCATAATTAGGATGTTAGAGGTGGGGTATTTAATTGTTGAATGATACTCGTAGCTTTTTCATGTTGTTTATCCACTAGGCCTAAGTATAGGGTAGGCCTTATAATGCACTCTTCTTCTTGATCAACCAGCTCATCAAAATCTTTGTCATTCTTATCCAAAGCTTTCTTAATGCTTCTATCCTCATTGATCCTCTCCCCTACATTGAATATCATGTCTAATATTCTTCTATTATCTCACCTTGATTTTCCTTGACTTTTGCCCTTGATTTCTTGAGTCACTAAGCTGGCTTTGTGCTATAATTCTTCATCACTAATAATTCCTAGGGTAGTGGGTTGTGTAGGATCCTTGATCATAGTTCCTAGGAGCCTCTCAATTCTACCCATGAGCTCTTTGTCCTCCTCAATAAGTTCCTCCACTTTGGTATGATAGGCACTCAAGGCTTAGACTTTGTCTACAACAATTCCCAAAATGGCACTTAGTTGCCCCATGCTGATGGCTTTAAAATTTGGTATTTACTTCCTAACTTGGATGTTTAGAAGTTGGTAAATCTTGTCTTAATAATTTTTCCATTGAGTAACCAGATCCTTGGCTAAGGTGGCCTAGTCTTCTAGGATATCTTGCCTTAATTTCATAGACTTTAGTGTTCTGAACATGTCATGGAATGACTCCTCAAGCATATTTATCATGGAGTCTGGCACTAATAGAATTGCTTAAGCTTGAAAATTCTCTTTCTCCTTCTTTAGGTTTTGGATTATTTTCTTTAGTCCCTGGATACCAGCCCTAGCTTGTTGAGATTGAGCCTCAATTTAAATTTCTACATCTTCTTCATGGATGGGAGCCTCTCCAAGTTATTTCCCTTCAATAGGGGTTAACCCTATAAATGGTTCCACCTTTTGAAAGGTGAATTCCTCTTGACCAACCATGACTACCCTTATGGTGGTCCTTTTTAGTCCTATTGTGTTTGGGTTAAATTGGATTTTAACCTCTGGCCTCTTGAACTTTGGAGCTCAGGCACCTCCATGCTTGCACTACCAAAGGTTCCAAGGGTGTAGATTTTTTGTCCTCCCTAAATATGATGAACTTGTATTATTCTCTCTTATTCCTTCTTTACTATGTCCATGATCCATGGTTTGATGTTATCATGTTCAATCAAGCCAACCTATGTCAAGGCCCATGAAGGAGAGAGGGATGGGATATTTTGAAACTTCCCATAGATAAACTAGTCAAGGATGACTAGTACATGGATTAGATTCTCATCACTGAAGAGGTTGACTTCACTGGTAGGGTGAGTGAAGGTCAACCTAGGATTCTTCATTAGAGTCACAAGAACCAAGTCTAGCTCTGTTTTCCTCTTCTCTCTTTCTAATGGAATCAACTCCTTTCATGTTTCTCTAGAGGGATCCTCCTCTCTATCTGAACCATATATTATTTTTATATCAATGAGGGCACCATCCCATGTCTCTTATAGCTCAAGAGCTATTATACCATTGAATTCCATGGAAAATGTGGTTTTTATGGGAGTACTGAGGGCAGGTGACCTTCCCCAAGTCTCTATTCTAATCTTGGTTCTCCAAATTTCTCCTTTCCTTTGCCCTTTTCATCTTGAGGTTGTTCAACTTGAGGTTGTTCAGCTTGAGCCTCTTACTGGTGGGGTTGATGTTCAGATGGATACCCTTCAATAGGTGAATCCTCATGAGTGCTCCTAGATGGACCTATAAATAAGTTATATTGAAAGGGATGCAACTACCATACCTCCCCTAAAGGCTTGTTATCCTTGGTCAATTTGTGCTCCAACTTGATATTGTAGTTTTTGGTCTTAGAGAGTACTTCTTTTAATTTATTTTCTCTAATATAGATGTCATAACTGACACCTAACTTATGTTCATATTCAATCTTTGGGATTTTCTATCCATAATGTGGTTAACCATCCTACCCATAGGGTGCCACATTTTAAGGTCATCCATTTGGAAATCAAAATAATTTTTATGTGTTACCATGATTTCTTACTTATAATATTTGATTACAACTTTCCTAATAGACAATGGGAGGGGGTGTATTTGGCCTTTCCTCTTCTCTTTGTATGCCCTATCTTCACCCTATATGATTTAGGAGGCAATTTATTACTTGGAAATATTTTGGGGGACATGGACTGGTAGCTTGTAAGTTTGGGTTAAGATCCCCTTTATCCTAATGATAGTGTAGTCTAGATAATACCATACATCTTCCAAGGTTTTTATCTTTCTCTTGATAAGGGGATGTAATCCTAGCATAATAACTCTTGTGATGGCTTCATATATGGCTAGGAAACACCATCACATATTAATTGCATATGGTTCTTGTACTTAAATATGTGCAATTTGGAATAGTGATTAGAAATTGTGGTTATACTATCAGGGGACTAGTTCCTAATGTTAGGGAAGGTTATAAAGGCCAAAAAGGAATCCAACAGATAAGGACATCATATAGAATTGTTTATAGGTCTACCTTTTTATGTTTATGAATTGCTTAGTCAAGAAGAAGCTAATTAGGTCTCCTAATGGAGGGGTTAATTTCTCTTCTATCATGAAGTGGATATAGGACACCCAAACTTTGTTTACATATGTGGTGTAAGGGGCACCAAAGGCTTGATTTATTAGGGTCATGGATATTATAATGTATTTCCTAAATTGGACAATGGAAATCATGCCATCCAAGGTTCTGAAGACATGGGCTCCTTAGATTAACCAGGGTGTGAGGATTGAATCAAGGTCTTGGGTGTTAACCCAATCTCTCATAGATGGGAGGTTGAAATGGGGTAAAGGGAGCTAGTAATAGGCTTAAAAATACATAAGAGAGATGTACACCACCCTTTTGGAACTACCCTTCTGAATGATCCATTTCCAATCTATCTTATAATCAATAAAGATGGGTGTAAGGACATTAATGCAATGCATTACCTTTGGTTTCACCATGGCAATGTGGAGACCAAACATTTTATTTATAACTAGGTTATTGTACCTTTGATTCATTATGGTGTTTATCTTTTCCTTTTGGGAGATAGGTTACAATTCCTCCACCAAAAAGAATAATTTAGACCAATTCCTCACTCCATAGACATTCAGGGCCTCCAAGTCCAACTTTGTATCCTTGAAAATCCTTCCTTCACTGTCAGAGGTTAGATTAAGCTCAATCTATATCTTTAATTATTATCTACCAACCACCATTTTTGATTTCATTAAATTGCCCACACTAGATTTCCAAGGTTTCTTGATATATCACTCATTCTCAAGAGCACAATTATGCTATCTTGATTGAATCATAACCAATTAAACTAATTTGGGTCTTATTTATAGAGGGTTTTGGGTTCTAAGATTTAATTGCAGGAGATATTCAAACTTTAATTTCATACATGTTTTGGATTTGATGCAGACCCTTTTTATTTATATCCTTGCATTTTTGAGTTTAGAAGATCTTTTATTTTGTCCTTTTATGCTTTTATGGAGTCCATGTGGCACCATTCTAGGCTTTTCATAGCAATTTTTATAAGTGTCATTCAAATACTAGCCATTGGCTTCTAAAAGCTTCTTTTATTTTATATCATAGGATCAAAATCCTAGGCTTAGCATGATTCATCAATCCAAATCTAATTCCTCACCCTTTTATTGGTCTATTGATCTCTAAGTTTGTGGTCATGACACTTGGTATTCTCATGGATCCTTTTTGTGTTGCATATCTTTTGTCAGTTATCACTTGGGTCGAGCAATGGTCACATGTTGATTCATGGAGTTGTAAAAATTCATCAAGACTTTTATTCCATTAGATAAAATCTAATGATCAATTAATTACCATTGATTTTTTTGGGGCCCAATCATTTAATTAGACATCTTTATTAGGTAGGCCCCTTTATTTCTTCCTTTCGATCATTAAGCTACCACACTTTTAGCCCTTAGGGCCTTATGTTCCTTTTGAATTTTCCTCATATGCATCACACCATTAGATCAAATCTAGTGAGAAATTTATTACCATTTATCTATCATGGTGCACATTGTTTAAGTCAAATCCTTTTAGCTAGGACACTTCGTCCACTCAAATCCAATGAGCAAGCATTGATCGTAGGATCCTGCAAAGAGTAAGGGAGATAATTATTAGACCTAAGGACATAAATAAAATCACTTAGCATAAGGTATTAAGGCTAAGGTTGAGATGATTATCGAGGCCTTAGTATTAATAACATAGGTGAAGTTAGGTTATGTAAAAAGGGACCTCATGGAACCATGTTAAATTAGACCCAAGGAACCTAGGAAAAAGAAAGGAGAAATAAATAAAGAAGAGTCGAGTTATGTTATGAAAACATGACTTGAACCCACATAAACCCCTCATTTATAGCTTCTCTTTAATTGGTTCCCACCAACTTGGCTCCCTCTAACATTTGAATTTGATTCAAGGGCTATCTAGGGTTTCTAAACATAGAACCCTAAATCCTCCATGGAACCTACAAAATGACTCATGTAACCTTATTAGAAGGGTTAGTATGAAACAAGAGGATTAAATCACACAAGCATGTTCCTTAATAAAGTGGATGATCTTTAAATTATATTAAATACTTTGATGTTCAGATGCTTCAAAACTTGGATACAAACACTTCTCAAGGGTCCCAATTTTTTAAAATGAATGGCAGTATGTGGATTCCAACATATCTCTCAACAAGATTTATTTCATCCTATAATATCTAATGAGTTGTTTTGTCTCAAATACAACTCACATACAACATAAAATTATATTCTCTAAAAATTTTAAAAAATCACTTTAAAAATAATGTTAATACTAATAATTCATAACATCTTCCCCCAGTACAAACATATGAATGCTTCCTTTATAGGACTAGATTAAGGTAGTGAGAGAACAATCATTCATCAACATGCCATCAACCCAATTAATGATTCAAACACTTCAACTAAATCAATGTGGGAGCTAAAAACATTAATTATACAATTTTTTTATCCTACCCTCATGTATATACAAACACAATAGTTCTCAATGAAGTGTACAATCTGGGAAACACAAACTATACCACCTATTTTCACATAAACAAGAACATAAAAAGAAGCACTTGTGTCACTATAGTAGAATAAACCCCATCATTAGTTTTTATGAGGCCTTTTTTGGCCTCCTTCTTCCACTTCTTATGACCTCAAATTAAATTTATTTAATATACATAATATTCATCACTTATATCACTTTCATGGAAAATATCTACTTCCTAATCATTATATTTTTCTTCATTAATAGCCATGGCATTCTCTTGTATTTTTCCATTAATGAATTCTTGTGTTTTTTTTATAAAATTTATAGTGATGTGACCAAGATGTTTTCAGTAGTAATAGATAAATTATTTATTTGAATCTATGGAAGTTGATCCCTACTTGATAAAATATTTGTATCTTATTTTAACATATGATTTATCCTAATTTTTTTACCATGCATTACACTTTCTTCTATATCAATTTCCTTAGTTCTATTTTCTTCATCTATCACAAAATAAAGCATGTCCTCTAGATTAGGATTGATTTTACTCAAAGTAAAAATTATATTTGAATAACTTGATGGCATGTTATTCAATAGTAAAAAAATTACATCATCACTATCTACATCATTTTTTATTCCATCTAATTGATTCATGATAGAGTGAAACTTAATGATGTGTTGAACCATGCTCTTACCTTATTCCATTTGAATAATTTTTGCTTTAGAGCCATCGTTGAACTTCCAACTTGTGAATCGAATAATTTGTTTACTGTCTCCCAAATTATATTATAAGACTTAGATAAGTCTATATGATTAAAATAAACATTAGATATCCCCAAAATAATGTTTGTTTTATATATTTTATCCTTACTCTCCCATTTTGTTGTTTCATTTGTATTTTTTAGTTTTTTTGTTCTTCCTTCGATAATCTCCCATAGATTTTTTTCAATCATCATTAGTTGAGTCCTGACTTATCATGTATGAAATTATTTACTACCAAAATTGTAAATTAGACTTAGGTTTTGCATTATGCCTTCCTCCCCCCCCCCCCCCCCCCCCCCCCCCCCCCCCCCCAACAAACTTTACTTACACAAGATGTTGGTTTCCACTGAAAATGTGGAATTTTACTTTTGGTATTAATAATTAAAACATACATTGACTCTTTGGATTAATGATGATAATAGACTTATCTTTTACAACATTAGATGGTTTTATTTGGACTACTAGTATATGGATCTCATATAAATATTATACCTAAATACAACCAATTGACCTAATTGTGACTCATAATAATAAAACTAATTATAACACTAAAATTGACCCAACTTTATAGTTTTGGATATAAATAACATAAACGACATAATTTTAATTAATTTCACACATATTAGAACATATAAAATTAAAAATGTTATACTTATAAACTTTAAACTTTAATCAAAAAATTAATTTATCATTATTTGAAATATGAGAAGTCTATATACTAAAATGATCCATGGGTTTGTGTTGAAAATATATGCTCCAATAGCCTATAGGTACAACACTCAACAATCTAAAAGGATATGATAGTTCTATGTAAAATTTAGGAGAAATGGATGGAGAACGATAGGTATTTGATCAAGGAAATAATATATATTGACCAACACATCCAATCAAATAATAACTATTTTCACATCATGTGTAAGAAATGCAAGCAAATTTCCAGAGGACTCTCATTACTCTAATACAAAATATTAAATTTGGAAAAGTTAAACACACGAGATATAATAATTAAACTCATCATTATAGTAATTCATAGGAATTACATGTATATATTGAGAGGCTTCTATAACTTAGGAGTTAATATTTATCAAATATCTCCTAAATCTCTCAACTCTTCTCCTAAAATCTCCCTAATATATCTCAACAAGATTTATTCCATCCTAGAATATTTAGTGAGTTGTTTTGTCTTAAATACAGTTCATGTACACACATAAAATTATATTCTCCTAAAATAAACAAACTCATTTAAAAACTAAAGTGAATACTAATAAGTCAAAACATTGTACTCAAGTAGCATTTAACTTTACAACATTATGAAAAGTGCATTTATATTTACGCACATGAAGCAACAAATCACCTTTTTGAAATAAAAATATATATTATATTAGTTTTGAATCATTTAAGTTTGGTTTAATTTAATTTCCTTATATTTATTTGCTTATAAGTTCATATTAAATTATATTTTATTCAAGTATTTCATTCTACTCTTAGGTATAATCACGTGGATTCTTATTTCGTATGTCAAGGTATAACAATCCAATACAAGTTTTTAATATAAATCTACACTCCAAAGTATATTCTACTTAACATAAATGATTAGCATTCCTTTTATTTAATCCCTTAGTTTAATTTGGCAAGAATATGCCATAATTTAATTATTTTAATCACTAAAACTAACATTTAATGCTAAAATAATACATTTGTGACCATATTCTATGTAAACTTAACCTGTGCTCAATTTCACGGTTCTAAACGACTATTCATATAATTTTATGTGGATGATCCTCTATAATTAGAAAATTGTGAGATTGAATATTATTATTATTCATTCCAATTAACTTTGACTCCATATTAGACTGATTCATATTTCTAGTTTATTTGTCTCTGCTCCTCAGACAAGGCTCTCTTTCTAGACAACCTACTAGTGGGTAGTGTTTGAAGCCACTAATTTCATCCTCCTACTAAAAATGACTAATTTTCAAATTCAGAGTCACTTTATAGATCATTCACATATTTTACAAGTCCTATTCAAGGAAATCCTAAAAATACCATTATATAAGTACATTTTCTATTCATTTTTACACTAGTTTATAAGAGGTTTTATATTACAAACATTAAAATTATTGTAACTACACATTGAGAGTAAATAACATATTCTTCCCAATTCTAAGTCTATATAGTGCTAGTAGCCTAAGTTTTTTTTGGATTACACTAAAAATGTTACAAGTCATTGTTCAAGTAGATATTTACACCAAGATTACACAAGCATATAACATTACACTGGTATTTCGCATACTCCACCATAACATAGGATAAATACATGCAGTTTGATCCCTCTTCAAAGTATTAGTATGTAGGCAACACTCAATAAAAACATTATTGAGTTCAAGCACAACTTCATCCCCTAACCCTTATTTTCTATTTATTTCATTCGTACCTCTTTTTCATTGAGTTAGGGTTCTAGTGAAGAAGAAAGCACATAACTTATTTTGTAGTGAATCAAACAGCCAAGAATACACACATAGGTCTTATAGGTGAAGGTACACTAGTATAAATTCATATAGATGGAAAAAAAAAACCCTATCAAACATTAGTGTACCCTATAGATAATAGTGAAGGTTGAACTTGTATAAATAGTGTAGCCTTATCCCAGACTTAAATAGAACCATGTTCTTAATTCACAATGACCTCACACAGTCCCATAGTCAATCACATAGTCTTTGTTGTAGTCCATTAAAACTAGATTTTAGTTAAGTTGTTTATCTTTTACTAATTTCTCATTTTATCATATTTCTAAAAATAGTAAGTTCTAAATTAGTCTTGTGTATTAAGTTCTAAATTAGTCTTGTTTATTAATTTCATATATTATATATTCTTATTTTACTAAGTAGTTTGTCATAATTAGATTAACACTTGATTAATCCCCAATTTTTATAAAACATATTGGTGAGCCTGTTTATTGTTGAATATTACAAACCCTAACCATTCATGTCACTAGGGTTTCTTTCCTTATTTTTATTATTTCCAATGGTTCTATTAGGGTTTTTAAATCTGATAAATTCTTTGTTAACAATAATCTTCTAAGTTTATATTTATTATTTTGTGCAATCTAATAAATGTATTTATATCTATCTTAGACAAAGTGTTAGACTAAGTGATCTTAAAGCTTAATATTCTTATATTTTAATTGATAACATCAAAATGGTAGAATCAATTAATACATTTCAAGATATTTAATAATGTATCTTTCAAAGAATCAGATATGCAATATGTGTTTTTAAAAATTATTAGAGAGGAAATAAAGAAAGAATTTGAATTCTAATAATTTTAGACATCTATTGGTATGGGTTCCTTGCATATCTCTACATCACTCAAATAAAAATTTATAGAAACATCTACTATAGGGGAAACCTAAGGGTTTCAATATATCAATATCTTAATATCTAATCAGTCACTATTTACACCACCTTTGGTTAGCACTCATTATATTCTTGATCTACAATTTCTTATGCAAAACATTTCAACTCTATAGAATAAGGTGTTACATTTGGAACAAGGTTATTTGGAACCTAATCATACACTTGTTTCATAGACTTTATTGCATATTCCATTGGTTTGACATATTTCAACGTATCCTTACCACTTAGTTTTGTGGCACCCAAGCTTACATTAAATGATGGAAAAGGTGATCTTGATAAAAATTTGAGAGCATTTCACACAATGTGGTTTGAAAATGCACCCAGTGATAGGTTGTTGACCAATATTTTTCCCATGAGTTTTTAAAAGTATGATCTACAATGGTTTTATGATTTACCATATCAATTAGTTAATGTATTCAATCCTTTAGTATATTTTTTCCTTGCACATTTCTCAATTAACATAAGTGAAAATACTTCATATGCTCATATTGATTAGCTCAAACAAGAATCCCGTAAGTCGATCATAATTTATGTATTATCATATGATACCATGTTATCTAAAATGATGAAGTCTATGATAGATAAGTAATTTGATACATATTCAAATAGAGTTTGCTTACACATCTACATGAATCTATTTTGTTTAATAATTTTTCTATCATTCATGGATTTATGTCACATGGTTAAGTAAAGAGAGGTTAAGTTCTTAGCAATGAATAAGCTAAAGCATGCAACCAGCCTATTTTCTACTTGTTATGTAAATAATCCAATTAAGTCACCATACAAGGTGAGACCAAGTGAAAATAAGAATGATCAAAAGATAACAGTCAATGTAGTTTCATATCCTACTCCATGTGTTGTGATATTTGTTCCTCTAAGGAAATAGTTTACCAACTTACCAGAAGCTCCATACAAGGTGTTACAAAATTTATTATAATTTCATCTCATATCAATCCCCACCATTAAATAAGTTTTTTTGATTAAACCTCCTTCAAAATTATTTGATCAAAATACTTTTTATGTGACATAAGATACAGGAATCAATAGATGAGAACATCATTGATTTGGGTACTAATAGTACAAAGGCACAACCAAGTGAGATTTGAATAATGAATATATTCAGTGATCCTTTCCCTAAGCATATAATTCATGAAATAGTAGATAAATCAGAAGTGCATTACACATATAATGCATACCCTCTACTATCTTCTTATCATCCTCATACTGAAGCATAGTACATAGACCAACTTATTATTGATATGGCTAAACCACCATTGGAAAAGTTATTAAATAATTTGGGGATTATTATCACCCAAATTTTCACCCTTGTAATATTGTCCAAGCCTTAAAAATTTTGGGTAACATGGAGACAATCCTATGTTGTGGATGACCTTTAGGTGGATTGAATCTCTAGGTTATAGGGCTAGCTCCCCTTAATGTATCACTTAGGCTCATTCACTAATCTATCAACTTGTTAGGAAAAGGGGGAGAAAAATAATATAATGAAGGTGATACACTAAAAAAAATTACCACTACCAACCATATATATGTGCACATCAACCATGAGACTAACCTGAGCACACACTACTCCTAATCTCCCTCTCTACATTAATGCTTCATTTTGGAGGTTATGATAGATGTTTGGGATAGGAGGACTAATCAAGAGGTCATAAAATGACACTAATAATTATAAAACTCACTCAACCTTCACAATTCACTTGGACACTTCACATTACCTGAAAAGAAGATTTCAAATTGCATATTATTTTTAGAAAAGGACAACATGCCAAGGAAGACTAAGCAAAAAACTTGACAAATAAACTAGTCAAGCACATATACTAAATATAGTCAAAGAAAGAGGTAAAACTATTATTTTCTCATTGATAAAAGGCATATAAATGGGTAGGGATTTTCCATACCCAAGTTGAGGATGAATATAAAACTAAATAAGGCTCAATTTATAGAGAACGAGAGTAGAGGAGAGAGAGAGGGGACTAGAAGGGAACAATTGACAAGTGTCAAGTGAGAGTTAAAATCAAGAAGGGATTTGGATAAAAGTCTCAAAATATCTCAAAGGGCATATGTTTCTCTCTTGAATATGCATCATATTGAAAGTGGTGTGGGAGTTTGTCAAGTTACTTGACACCTTTATCTTCTTCTTCCAAATTGCCCTTCTCTTAGCTTGGAAAGTGACAAGTGGCACCCTTTGGTCATAAATTAATCTTGAGTTGTATCTTTATTTTATCTTTTACACCTTTCATTAGTTTTATAACCTCTTAATACTAAAATTTACAATGATGATTACACCTCTTAGGTGTCTTGAAACTCATTTGGACTCACTACGCCTCACTTGCTTGCAAGCATCAAATATAAATTCCTCTTTTATAAGTGAAACATACCCTCATGAAAGGTATCTCTCAGTCATAACATACTAAAATCAACTCCTTTGGATGCATCAAACACTCCCCAAGATTGCTTATTGTAGCTTAAGCTCTCACTTACCTTTAATTCCTTTAGCCCTAAAAATACATAGAGTTCCTTGTGTAGAATAATGTATGAATGATATTGAGAAACTAATAATGGATTTGAGTACCTTGTATTCCCTCACATATTTTTACCATTTTTCATGATCATCATCGAGTGTATTTACATTTATTTTACCTATTTTCTCTCTCCAATTAGGCATCTAGGCCTAAAAATTAATTTTTGGCTAAAATGACCTCATACACATGTGAAACCACAAATAAATGTTTTATTAAATTTACATACCCCATGGCAATACTCCATGCCAATTTTGGGCTTATGATACCTTGTATGGATGTGTGAACCATGAAATGGCTAAAACCCTAGTCTAGGTACATGTACATGCATGTGAGGTGATTGAAGTGATTTGGAAAGAATTTTCAGGTTATTAAATCTTGGAAATGGTTTTTGGAGTCCTAAAAAATCATCATAAAACTCACCCTAGTGATAATAAGCTCTCCATTTATACTCCATAGGCTTGAGATAGGCTTCTTGACTAGCAAAATGGTGTATTTCTCACCTTTTGACCCCACTTGATGACTTATATGGCTCATATACCTTTTTATTAGGCCTAAATAGGTGAGTATAATATTTTTAACCTATGCTCAAACTTGATAGTCCTTTTTTTATTTGAAAGCTAATTCATACCCTGCACACCCTCAAATAAGCCTACATCCATGCATTTTAGACCAATTCCATATAGTGTACCTTCCACATGTGCCAAGATAATCACTCTATAAAGTGTTAAAAGGAAATATATAGGTCATACAATTTTTTTTATGGCCATTAATTATTATTATAATTCATAAGAAGGACATGCTTGGTCATCGAGCTCTAAGAAGGGGTTTTGGAGGGTTTGAAGTGCCTTACCCTCATAACAATGATTTATAAAGCATAAGACCTCAATGGAAGACTTAACACCAAAATTTTAAATTTAATATATCCCTATATATCTCCATAATATATCCTTCCACCATGCATCTTCTCCTGGGATATCTGAGCAAAAGTTAGTGCCTCTCAGGTTGGTAGATTACAATTGTGAGGTCTAGAAGTGAGTTTCATCTTGAAGATGTTATTTTGGAGTTTTGTTTTGAGTTTAAAATGACATATTTAGGTATTTAACACCTATTTTTATGTTATTAAATAATTTTAAACATATTTACTCCCTTAATATGGCCTAGGACATACACAGTCCTCTCATGAGGGTTTGTGATCAACCCTACAAAACTGACCCTAAAAACCTTCTTCAAGTTATTTCTTCTTGATTTATGAGTATAAATATTGTTGGATTATTTTTAAAGGATCCATACACATTAATATTGGTTTTCATATCCCAAAATTCTTATCTCCAACTCAACATATGCACCAATCATCTAATCTCTATGAGCAAGCCTAAAAATATCTCATAGGTCGTAAGGTGATACTGGGGTATTTTGACCGAGTATTTAATTTATCCAAGGGAATATCTTCTAAATTTATTTAAATATAACTCTTTAAAAATCTTAAATACTTCACTCTACACTTATATTCACCCCAAACTCATTTATCATGTAAAATATTACATCTTCTTTTCATGCACTTACACAAGTCTGTATGCACTTGTTTCAAGGTCTATATGACTATGTGCATTGAGATTATTTTTTTGGTATTTAAAATAAGTATTAAACTCACTACTCTCTGACTCATTTATTTCCCATAGTTTACGTATTTCATTTATCCCTTGATTCTCTTTTTTCATGCATCTATTCATTATAATTAGTATGAAAAGGGGACCTATATGTCTGCAGACATGTAAGTCTACCTTTTATCATTTTAAGCCCTTGAAAAATGAATCTGAGATAACCCTAGTACTAAAAATAAAAATCCATTTTCCATGGCCTTTTCATGACATTAAAACCTTAAAACATCACTTACAATGCAATGTTTATTACCCTTTTGGTTCATCTTTATGAAGGTTGGTTTGTACACTAGTCATAACCCAAAATATAATGTTAGGATCCATTAGATGAACCATTTTTAAGACTATTTTGATATTTTTATAGTGAAAAATAGATTGACCTTGTCACTTCTCTTTTCATTTTTTTTTTTATAAACTCTCTATTTTCCATTTTATCACTATAAACTTGTCTATTTATTCCTTAAGAGTATAATTGATATGTGCATGCACATTGGAGTCTCTTTGGTGTTAGGAAACAAGAAATAAGACTCTTTAACTTGTGAATACTTATTCCTTGGCCACTTTTTCCATTGTAATTTGTAAAATAGTACCTCCATGGTTATGATTTGATCACATGCCTTTGATATTATGTATAATGAATTCTACCTAACACACTTGGTTTTCAATTTAATTCTCATAGCCATTAACACACTTCTTGAAGCGGTTCTAATGGTTTATTTAATATTATGGATTCATGAGGGACCTTTATAATAATTTTAATTATTTTGTTCAAACCATCAACTCATAAAAAAACTCTTATAGACCCCAAAACATTGCCTGTAACTTCATTAAGGCTTGCATTTCAAAATACATGGAGATTTTAATTCCTCAAATATCCACACATGCCAAATGGATAATGAAAAATGTTTTGGGATAGATATTTAAGATATATATAACTTTCATGAATCATCCATTTCATTCATTCTCTTGCTACTAATCATAGATTGCTAGAAATTGAGCTTGTATGTTTTATAGGTAGTTTTAGAGTACCCTGGGGTCTTAGCGATTGTTCATAAAGGAGGGGATACCAATATACTAACTATTACCATGTATTTGAAGGAAATTAGGACCCCATTATTTTAAAAATGTTTCATGTCTCAACTCTCCTTGTGTTGTACGGACCAAGCATGTGAAATTGACCTTTGTGAGCTTGCCAAAGGAGCGATGGGAGAGAAAGAGAGTTTGTTACCTTTATAAGACCTATACCTACATTATAATAATTTATTTTACTTGGATAATATTAATATACACTCTTGAACTATTTTCACCTAAAAGTGAGTTTTCTTGGCTCATACAAGTGCCTACAAATGCCTTCTTTGGAGTGATTTTCTATCATTTTGATGTTGAACCTACAAGACTGACATGATTTGACACATGTGAAAATTCTATAAATACTTAACAAGATTTTAAAATTTTTATTTTATGGACTTTTCATCTTATGTACTTTGACAAATGTCGGACTTACACAAAAACACCTTTTTCTTACATGACACTTACCTTAAACTTTACAAAATAACCTTAATCTTTCCAAACATGTGTGAAATGTTCATACAAGGTGATGAATGGGTAGTATGAATTTGATATAAATTTAATAATATTTGAAACCTTTTGACCAACCTTATTTATATTTCATGGAATGACTGGACCAGTATAATACAAAGACAAACCATTATCTAAAACTTGTCAAATAAACCTTAACTTTTGATAATAAGACCTCAACAAAAGACCTCATAAGGCATGAAATGGTTAGGAACAAGGTTATAAAGATATGAAAAGTCAATTTTAAAATTAAAAGGGTTTTTATTTTGACCTAGGGGTCAAAATGGTTAACAAATTGGTGATTTACTAGCATACATGCAATGCTTACCAGACCACTAGCCTTGTCCTTCTATTGGGAAACAAAGTCACTTGAACTCTAAGGCAAACATGATATGATAATTTGACCAAGATAATATAGTTTACTTTAAATCCAAACACATGAAAAATAAGAACAACACACAAAGCAAAGGAAACAAGACAACACACATGTGCTAGTTAAGCACTTAGGGAAAATAAGACACAACAAAACAACTAGTATACACAACTAACCTAAACATTTTCCTCCTAGATCAAAAGTGAAATATCTACAAACTCTCCATTCATGATATAGGTAATTATATGGATAAAGTTTTTCCTTGGACATGATGCTTGGTCTAATAGTCTTCTTAATTGCCAACTCATTTGGCAAGCTCTCAAGTGAACTATCAACAACAAAGATGTTTCCAATGAAGATAAACTCATATTTGGATCCAAGATTTACCTCATTCAACTCTTTATTTTTTTAAATAGTCTCCCAAATGATCACATTTTGACATGTAGGGGTAGGAACAACTTGAATTCCTAATGGATCCTTGAGAAGGCATGTTTAGCCTTGAAAGGCTTCTTGATAACTTTTACTTTGATTTTTAGGAAGGGCAGTAGCCTTAACAATATCTTCATTCCATCCTATATGAGAGGTATGTCCTTTAATGGCTTCAATATCATTTCATATGTCTAAATACTACTATCATAGGTCCTCATCATCTTCATTATTATTATTTTGAAGTGGGACCAATTGAACACCTTCATCATCTCCCTTAGGAGTAATAGGGATGCCAAGAACTTCAAAATACTTTATATGATTATGTTATAGTTTTAACTCTACCTTCTCAAGCTCTAATTATTTCTAATTATCCATTACAAATTCATCCAAGACCTCACCTTATTGGCTTAGGTAACATTTAACATCAAGACCAGTTATAACCTCAATAATATTAGATACAATTGGACCTCCCTCTTTAAGCATGCTATCAAGGCCATCTCCTAGAACTTAATCTCTAAAAATTTATCTTCCTTTTTATTCCCTAATAGGGATTCCACTTAATATATATTCCTCATACACACTTGAATCACTCTCTTAACATTCTCCTTGAAACTCACTTGAAGCTACAACTTCTTCCTCCATCCTCCATAGAACAGGCTCCTCTTTAATAAGGGATATGTTGGGAAGTTTATGAATATGTTCATGAGTTTGAGAGGGAGTATGAGGTATGGTAGGTTACTCATTATTTTTTATTTAGAGTCTTGATATCAATAGGATCATCTAGGGGGTCTCCAAGCGGAGGGAAAGAAAAATATTTTAAAGCTTCTTCATTTTGATCCTTCCACTTATAAATCACTTTATCAAAGTCTAAAATATCTTCATTCTCATAGATAGCTTGGAATTGAGGGATGGTTGAGGATCAAGTGGATATTTAGGAAGGTTAAATCTCTTGAATAGGTATAGGAGTTTATTCTTGATTCCAACTAGGGAGCTCTCTTGACTTAACCTGAGGATAGTCAATGACTTCATAAGGATGAAGACAAGAAGGCCGATAAGGATTACAAGAGGGTTATTGAAACATCTAATACAACTCACTTTATTTTCTTTCCAAAATATCAATATTCTTCAATACAAATTTACACAACTCACCCCTATCTAATGGATCATTAGAGGATGTAGATGTAGCTTGGAAAATCCCAATCACTTCTTCATATTGAGAATTTAAACAAACCCTTTTTGCACAGGCTAGTACCTTATTCTCCATCTCATCCATTCCATCTTCATGAGCTTGGAAATATAGTGGAGAAGGGAAGAAGGATAACATGATTAAAGACATGGATATTCATATGCATCATCACAGCCACATGAAAGAGGTATAAGTTGATCATAGGATTGATATGGATTATAAGGAGGATAAGAGTGATACTCTTGATATTAATTAGGGTAACAATCTTGATAAGGATATTGAGGTATATAATTGGAGTCATATTAAGGCTGATAAGGTGTACCATGGGACTAACATGAATCATCATATTGTTGATAAGGTTCGGTATATTGTTGGGATGGATCATTATAAGACTAATAAGGCTCATCATAGCATTGATATGGACTACCATAGGCTTGATATTCATCATCAATTTGAATGGAATTAAAATGTACTTAAAACTCAGCCATAAAAACCTCATCAAGATAGTGAATTGAAGGTACAACTTACTTTGAACAAGTGTCTAGGCCACTAGAACCAGTTGATTGAGATCAAAATTACCATTGATGTTTTTGAATGCCTCCAAAGGTTGACATATATATGGATAACACCAACAATCTATCAACCATTTTGCAACATGTCCCATTAAACATGCCAAAACTATTATCACCCAAATTTTCACCCTTAGAAGATTGTTCAAGCCTTCCAAATTTGGGTAACATGGAGACAATCTTAGGTTATGGGTAACCTTTAGGTGGATTGAATATATAGGTTATAGGGCTAGCTCCCCTTGATGTATCACTTAGGCTCATTCACTAATATATCAAATTTTTAGGAAAAGGGATATAAAATTATTCTAATGGAGGTGATGCACCAAAATAATTGACCACTACCAACCAGTTATATCTGCACATTAAATATGACACTAACTTGAACACACACTACTCCTAATCTCCCTCTCTACATTAGCACTTCATTATGGAGGTTGTGATATATGTTTGGGCTAGGAGGACTAATTAAGAGGTCATATAATGACACTAATGAGTAGACAACTCACTCAACCTTCACACTTCACTTGGAAATTTCACATGATCTACAAAAAAGATTGCAAACTACATATGAGTGTTCGAAAAGGACAACATGTCAAGGAAGACTAAGCAAAACACTTAAAAAAATAAACTAGTCATGCACACATACTAAATATAGTCAAATAAGGAGGTAAACAATTATTTTATCATTGATTAAAGGCATACAAATGGGTAGGTATTTATTATACCCAAGAGGAGGATGTATACAAAGCCAAACAAGGCTCAATTTATAGAGAATGAGTAGAGGAGAGAGAGAAGCATAGAAGGGAGAAATTGATAAGTGTCAAGTGATATTTAAAATCAAGAAGTGAGTTGGAGAATATTTTTAGAAGATATCAAAGGACATGTGTTTCTCTCTTGAATATGCATCATCTTGAAAGTGGCATGGGAGTTTGTCTAGTTACTTGACACCTTTGTATTCTTCTTTAAACTACCCTTCTATTAGCTTGGAAAGTGAAAAATGGTACCATTTATCCATTAATTCATATTGATTTATCTCTTGATCTACTATTTTAAACATTTCATCAATTTTATAACCTCTTAATACTAACATTGCAATGATGATTACACCTCTTAAGTGTCTTGAAACTCATTTAGACTCACTATGCCTCTCTTATTTGTAAGCCTAAAATATTGATTTATACTTTATGAGTTAAACCTACCTTAATTAAAGGTCTCTCTTAGTCATAAAATACTTTAATAAACTCCTTTGGATGCATCAAATACTCCCCAAGGCCTCATCTTGCACCTTAATCTCTCACTTACCTTCAATTCCTTGTAGCCATGAAAAAACACAAAGATCCTTGTGTAAGATAATGTATGGATGATATTGAAAAAATAATCATGTATTTGAGTACCCAATATTCCCTTACATATTTGTATCAAATTTTTTGATCAAACATCAAGTGAAAGTACATTTAATTCACCTATTTTCTCTCTCTAATTAGGCATCAATTAGGCCTCTAGGCCTTGAAACTCAGTTTTGGCTCAAATGACCTCCCACACATGTGAAACAAAAAATAAGTTTTTGATACACTTTACATAACACATGACCATGTTCCATGCCAAATTTTGTCTTTTGATACCCTATACAAATATGTGAACCATGAAATGACTAAACCCTAGCCTAGGTGCTTATACATGCATGAGAAGTGATTTAACAAGAATTTTTTAGGTTATAAATATTAGAAATGGTTTTTTTTAGACCTAAAACATCATAATGAAACTCACCTTATTAATAAAAGGCTCTCTATTTTTACTCCATAGGCTTGAGATAGGCTTCTTGGCTAGCAAAATGGTGCATTTCTCACCTTTTGACCCCACTTGATGACTTGGATGGATCATATGCCTTATTAAGAGGCCTAAATATTTGATTATAATATTTTTAAACTATGATAAAACCTGATATTCATATGTTGTTGATTTAGAGGCCAATTCATACTTGCACACCCTTAAATAAGCCTACAACCATACATTTTTAGACCAATTTCTACATAGTGTACCTTCCACATGTGCCAATAAAAATCACTCCAAAAATGTGTTCAAAGCACATAAATATTTCATAAAATTTTTTTATAGATCCATTCATTATCATTATAAGTCATAATAATGAATTGCTTAGTCATCGACCTCTAAGAAGGGGTTTTGGAAGGTTTGAAGTGCCTTATCATCTTAACGATGATTCATAAAGCACAGGACCTATATTGAAGACTTAATTAACAAATTTAGTAGTTAATATACCCATATACATATCCATAATATCTCCTTCCACCATTCATATTCTCCTAGGAGATCCGAGCAAAAGTTAGTGCTCCTAGGGTTGGCAGACTACAACTATGAGGTCTATAAGTAATTTTTAGCTTGAAGATGTTATTTTGGATTTTGGTTTTGAGTTAAAAATTACCTATTTAGGTTTTTAACACAATTTTTTATGTTATTAAACATATTTAACCCCTTCATATGGCTTATGACATACACAATCCTCTCATAAGGGTTTGTGATCAACCCTGTAAAAGTGACCCTAGAAACCTTCTTTGAGTTATTTCTTCCTAATTTATAAGTTTGAAACCTATTGGATTATTTTTCAAGGCTCAATACAAATTCATATGGGTTTTAATATCCAAAAATTCTCATATCCAACTTAACATATGCACCAATCATCCAATCTCTATGAGTAGGCCTAAAAATATCTCTTAGGCCTATAAATGATATTGGGGTATTTTGACTGAGTCTTGAATTTATCCAAGGATATATCCCTTAAATTTATTTTAATATAAATATTTAAAACTATTAAATACTTCACTCTACACTTATATTCACCCCAAACTCAGTTCTCATGTAAAATATTGCATCTTCTTCTCATGCACTTACACAGGCCTATATGCACTTGTTTCAAGGTATGTATGATTGTGGGCATCAAGATTAGTTTTTTGGGATTAAAAATAAGTATCCAAATCACTAATATCAAACTCATTTATTTCCCATAATTTCATTATTTCATTTATCCTTTAATTCTCTTTTCTAATGCATTTATTCATTGTAATTAGTATAAAAAGGGGACCTACAGGTATACAGACCTATAGGTCTACCTTTTGTCATTTTAAGCCCTTGAAACATGCATCTTAGATCAACTTAGTAATAAAAATCAAACCTCATTTTCCATGGCATATTCATAATATTAAAACCCTCAAATAACACTTACAATCCAATGCTTATTACCCTTTTGGTTCATCTTTGTGAAGGCTAGTTTGTACATAGTTCATAACCCATAATATATTATTAGGCTCCATTAGATGAACCAGACTTAAAACTAGTTTTTATATTTTAATATTTAAAATTATATTTACCTTTTCACTCCTCTTTTCAATTGTCCTTTATAAAATCTCCATTTTCTATTTCATCATTGTAAACTAGTTTATTTCTTCCTTAAGACTATAACAGACCTACAGTGCATGCACATTGGAGTCTCTTTGGTGTTAAGACTCAAGGTATAATAATATTTAACTTGTGGATGCTTATTCCTTGGCCACTTATTCCATTTTAACTTGTAAAATAGTACCTCCATGGCTATTATTTGATCACATGCCCTTGAGATTAGGTAGAATAAATTATGCCTAACTCATTTGGTTTTAAATTCAATGCTCATAGCCACTAACACACTAATTGAAGTGTTTCTAATGGTTAATTTACTAGTATGGATTCATGAGGTACCTTGATTAAAATTTTCATTCTTTTATTCAAACCATCAACTCATAATAAAACTCCCACAAACCCCAAAACACTGCCTACAACTTAATTAAGGTCTACATTTAAAAACTACATGGAGATTTTAATTCTTCAGAGGGCCACACATGATAAATGGATACTAAAAAAATTATGGGAGAGATATTTAATCTCTAGATAACTTTCTTGAATAATCAATTTCATTTATTATTTTGTTCCTACTCTGAGATTGTTGGAAATTGAGCCTGCAAGGTTTATAG